>OZ020508.1:101519766-102069766 GCA_963971375.1 Platycheirus rosarum
TAAATCGTTTCCCACAAGCTGTTGGCCAGCTGGTGTGTACGTTCGAAATTTTCGGCACATTCCAAAAAACCACGTCTCACCGGAGGGAAATGCGAACTTATAGATAACTCGCCGCCGCAAAAACAAGACATTTCATACCCATTGTTCTACATGAACACTGGTGGAATTAGAACTAAATTTCAAGAATTGCTATTATTTTCTTCATCGCTGCAATATGATGTCATTGTTCTCGCTGAAACTTGTCTAAACGTAAAGCATCACACATCCGAATTTTTCAATAACCATCTGTATAATGTTTTCCGCAAAGATCGCTGCTCTATCACATCAGGTCTTGGTAGAAGTGGCGGTGTTATGATTGCAGTTTGTTCAATGTTTACTATCACGGAAATTGCTTTGCCATCATCATCTTTTAATTTGAATTATGATTTAGATCAGCTTATAGTTAAGGTTAATTTCGATCAAATTCATGAAGTTTTTTTTTTGTTTGAGTTATATACCTCCAAAAAGTCTTTACAAATTGATAATTGTTGCCAAGTAATCTTAAAATCTTAATGAGAATCAGCATATTGTTATATTAGGTGATTTTAACCTACCATCTATTAAGTGGTTATTTGACGATGAAAATCAGTATTTATTACCTTTAAATGTAAAATATGATTGGGAAAGTGAGGTTGTTGATATATTAGCTGGGTATAATCTTCAGCAAATTAATAAGTTTCCAAACAATCGCGACCGTATACTTGACCTGATTTTTGTCGACAAGGAATTATGTGTAGATATTAATTATGTCTCTTCATCTTCACTTTCCATATCTCCACATCATAAAGCACTTGATTTAAATGTTAAATTTTGTAACTATATGAAACCTAGTCATATTAATTGTAACTATGTTTTTGATTATGCGTAAGGTTTTATGGTCTAAATGAACCCATCTCACGTTGCTTAAGGCAGGCCAAGTCAGTATCTACTAATAATAAAATTGATTTCTTCCAATTTATAAATAGAGATACTTTCAAAACTTATTTATTAGCTGAATTAAAATTCGGAAAATGATTACTGTAATTTATTATTTGTTATTAAGCTTTAATTTGTAGTTATAGTAGTCTGTAAGGAGTTTCAAACTCAAATTGACGAATTAATTATTAAATAAATAAGCATTGCGAATCAACACACATCTTGTATCATTGGAGGAGACTTCAACGGTCGGCACCCTCAATGGATGGATACCACGGAATCTCACCAAGGCAAAGCAACTGTTGACTGGCTACAAGGAAATCCCGAGCGTCATTCTTTGGTTGTCGTGTCTCAACGAAAACCAACATACCCTAGAACTCCATCTCGTTTGGACTTCTTTCTGGTTACGTCGAACTTCATCAACATTCTACCTAAACTACGAAAATACAATTGCGTTGCACACGATAGTGCTTCCGACCATCTGGCAGTAGAAGTGAGAAGCTTAAGACTGCAAGAACCAGCAGAGACCGATATGCGAATATGCCGAAACATATACAGGCCATATATGCTCACAGACAGACTCCTTAAAAAGCTTCAACGGTTGTTTAACAGAGAGAACGACGAGTGTAGACGCATATACTCCGAACTTCAATGCACCAATACCATGTTCAACAAGGCACTGAAACATCACCAGGATTTTGAATTCAGGAAAAGGCTTTCAAATATCAAACTGGGACCCGATGCCTTCAAGAAAATTAACCAGCTCGTTGGGAAAAAGAGCTCGATGCCAGATACTTTAATGCACGGGCAACACTCTGCAACAACACCAACCGAAAAAGCAGAAGCTCTCGCTAAGCATTTTGAGCAAACCTTCAAGGATCGCTTGCCCAATCACCTTCCTGAATTCGTCGAAGAAGTTGAAAACATGTTTGAAGAAGTTGCTAATGTTACTAATGACTCATCCTTTTACGAAGGTTCTACTGAATTTGAAGTTGTTTCTGATACTGAATTTCACTAAGATCCAATGCTGTTGGCGATGATTTTCGGCCTATTATTATACTGCCTTGCCTGTCTAAAATTTACGAAAAAGTTTTGTCAAACCCAATATGAGTGCATAATTTATTTTGTTTGGTGCAGTCAGGTTTTCGGCCAGGGCACAGGCAATGGTTAAAGTCTTAGATGATATTAGAATTCGATATAATCGGGGAATGTTGACACTGCTCTGCTTGTTGGATTTCACTAAAGCATTTGACCGAGTTAACCATGCTATCCTATGTACAAAACTTAACTTATCTTTTGGTTTTAGTGAAAGGCCGGTACGTCTTATTCAAGACTACTTGGAACACCGAAGTGAAAAAGTTAAAGTTTTTGACAACTCTTCTGACTCGATTGATTTTGTGGGTACCACAAGGTTTAATTTTGGGCCTTATTCTGTATGTTTATCAATAACCTACCACTAGTATGCAAGGATGTTGTGTTGCATTGGTATGTAGATGGTGTCCAAATGTATATTTTTAGACCTTTTAACTTACTAGATGACTTAACATGCAGAATGAATGAAGATTTGAAAAGGATCTACGAATAGACAAAGTGTAATAGCTTAACGTTTAACCCGGCTAAAACTCAAATAATCTCCATTTCTAAGCAGAAATTTGACACGACCAACCTTCCGCTCCTGTTTATATCGATTCCAACTTCAGTTCAAGAATACTATTACGAGCCTTGGTTTCAAAATAAATCGTCTCCTCTCAGCCAATGACCATGTAATCCTTTCTGTTGGTCGTATCAACGGTGGGCTCCGAAGACTAAATATGTTTGCAAATCTTACGCCAGTCGAAACTAGAGTAAGAATTAGCAAATCATTGCTTATTCCAATCATTGAGTATGATGCAGTAGTTTATCCAAAGCTTGATTCCCATTCTCTTCAAAAACTTCTTGTTGCTTTTAATGACATCATTCGTTACATTTTTAGCTGGCGAAGGTTTGACCATGTTTCTCAACACAATCAATTAGTCTTAGCATGCACTTTTGAAAACTTTTTTAATACCAGATGTTGTACCTTCCTACACAAAATAATTAATTTTGAAACTCCGTCCTTGTTCGATAAGTTAAACTTTGCGCAGTATACCCGAACCTTGAATCTCATCACGCCCTTATGTACTTATCTGCATTCACCTAGACTATTTTTTTTGTTTATGCCATCAGGGTATGGAACTCGTTGCCATCGACACTAAAGCAAATAATTGACATTTCAAAATTTAAAAAAAGCATTATAAAATCATCTTAATAACCCACAAACAACAGTAAATTGAAAAATATGAAAAAATTGCCTTAGTTTTTTTAAATAGTTTTTTGTTATTTTTTTTAATAGTTTATTTGCCGCCTCTAATACTTCAGTCACCAACTTAAATGGAGAAAATCCTGCACTCACACCAACTGGATATGCTTTTACTTCCATCGAGGAAGTAACTGACAGATTCCACGGAGGAAATTCTAAAAAAGTCAGCTGGAATTTTTTTTATAATTAACGTGCGCACAAGGGACTATTTGTTTCCCTTTTAATGTAGAACACACTGCGTGGGCATAAGGAACATAAGCAGGGGAGAGATAGGAGGTATCGATTAACATTGGTTTTGAATGTTAGCAGATCAAAAGGGCAGGGGAAAATCTCGCTTGACATACCGTTGCAATTTTACGTCCGAAGGCGAAGGACGTGAATTATCGAACGAATATGAAAAGCTGAGGGTAGAGTCGTCAGCAAAACAGTTAAGTGGATTAGAAGTAACGAACAGAAGATCATTTATAAAAATGAGGAAGAGTCGGAGACAGAACAAAGCCCTGCAGAGGCACACCAGCATTTATTTTATGGCAATCAGACTTGAATCCGTCCAATACAACTTGTCCAGAAGATAGGTTCTAATCCAACGAACAAGA
The DNA here is from genome assembly GCA_963971375.1 of Platycheirus rosarum. NCBI lineage: Eukaryota > Metazoa > Arthropoda > Insecta > Diptera > Syrphidae > Platycheirus > Platycheirus rosarum. The sequence continues at coordinate 101,523,655 of OZ020508.1, forward strand.
GTATTATTGATCCCAAAAGCACGCATTTTCGATAAGAGAACTTCATGCCAAACTCTATCAAATGCCTTGGAGATATCAACAGCAATAATTTTACTTTCACCAAAGCGATGTAAAGATTTGTTCCACTGTTCAGTGAGATATGCCATCAGATCACCAGATATTTCTTGAGCTGACGGTTAATCAGTGTTTCCATGACCTTAGAAAGAAGGGATGTCAGTGCTATGGGTCGGTAGGAGGAGGGGGAGGATGGGTCACCTTTCTTAGCGACAGGCTGGACGAATGCAGTTTTCCATCTTCTAGGAAAGATTCCAGAAGAGTAGGAGCGATGGAAAAGCTAACGCAGTGCAGTGGCGTAGATAGCTTTTCGCTTTGGGGGGATGGATCTAGTTCGCTCATTTTTTTTAAAGCTTCAATAATTAAAAAAAAAACAAATAACAAGACTTCATTTAATTCATAATGTATGCCATAAAAAAATTATATTTTTTAAAGATAATATATTATACGCATTAATTTGAATATAAACTAGAATAAATATTGATATAGTAAGTAAAATAATATTCATTTAAAAAATAAATTACAAAATAAAATCCAGTTTTGTGTTCTTTTTAGATAAAACACTTATAACCTCGTCTGCTGTTATAGGTATTTCGTGATGAATAGCTAGAGCAGCCAAACCATTCAAACGATCCTGCAAATAATTAAACATCCAAAACTTATCACAATGTTATTAATATAGACATATTTTTAATAATCTCACTTCGTTGGTCATGCTTCTTAGTATTGTTTTTAAACTGGAGAAAGTTCTTTCGGGAATTGACGTTTAAACCGGCAGTGTAGCTCATATCTTTAATAAAATATATATATTAGGAAAACTTTCTTCGGGGCAGCTATCGAGCGCTTCCAATGAGTTCTTAGAGGAAGTATTATTTCTTCGGATCAAATATCTCTTCCAAATTTTTAATTCCTTAAGAATAGGCGATGGTCCGGCAGCCAAATATGTTTGGTAAAACTCAATAGTTTCATTAAATTTTTTAGCTGCTTTGTCTATTTCAGACGAAGAATCGTTGAAAAGAACCGAAAACCCTTCTAGTATGTTTTCATGATTTGTAATTTTTTCTCTAAGGTCCATTACATAGAAATCGAGAAAAGGATTGAAAACAGTAACACGAAAATATTCTTCTGTACTTTGAACCGAAGTGTTCGAACGATTCTTTTGTCGGTTCACTATTCTCGTATGTTTAACGTCAATGTCAGCTTTTTTTTTGCGTCTTCAAACACTTTCGAAAATGAGTCGTCTTCTGCCAGTTTAATTTTTAGTTGATCCCTTAAATCTTTGGCGAGATCCATAGCTTGTACCAAGTCTAAATTCACTCTTTGAAACTCACGACTTAATTACAACAGAGTTGGTAAACCATACTCATTAACCACTATTTGCAACAACAACCCCAAACCTAATATACTATTCTTTGGCCTACTGCAATCAACAAATCTCGACACGACAAACTGTCAGTCAGTTTCTGCCTTACCTTTATGGGTGAGTTCTTTTTTAGTAGTGTTCTGCCAAGATTTTATGAATACTACTCATAAAAATTACCTTTATGTTGGATTCCTTTTCATGAAATACCTACTCATCGCTTGTGCTATAAGCTGTATCATATCATTGTATATAGAAATCGATCTCAATATTTGGACTCTTCTATATATAAAGCATTCACAATAGGAAAGAGACAGTGATAACGTTTATGGATCGTATATGGATTATAAATTTTAGCAGACAACAAAACTACGCGTATACAATACTAGGTATGGAACAAAACCTTGTACACTAAGAACAAAAAATATTTCTATTTTATTTTAAACGAAAAAACTTTAATTTAAAATAATTTAAAATAAGGAAAAACTAGCGAATTTTCAATTAACTTTTAATTAACGTTATTTTTTAATCGCTACTAACAATGGAAAATAACCAATGTGATTCCCAGAATTGTGTTCTAGATAGTAAATATACCGAACGTGTGCCGTGTCGTGGTCTCTGCAGAAAATCATTTCATCCAGTATGTCTCCGATTAAGTAAGAGATCTTGTGGATATATAAAAGAATACTTGAAGTACTTCGTATTTCTTTGTGATGAGTGTAAGAACATCTCCCTCTCTCATACTCTACTAGCCGTTAAATGCCTTAGTGATTCTACAAATTCCATTTTAACTGACAATAATCGTTTTCATAAAAATGTACTCTCACAATTTAAACATTTCGACGAGTTTTCAAAAAGTATAGAAATCCTAAACAGTTCTATCGAGACCCTTAGCAATCGATGTTTTTCTAATCAGTCTTCAATCGACAAGAAACTTTCATCCATTGTGCAGCTACTAAATCCGCGATTTGAACAGCAACTTTCAAATCCTCGATAAGAACACACGCACTGCCAGTTTGAAAATATTAACCGTGAAATACGCTCTGCACTTGACTCTGTTATTAACTCCTTTCCTCTCGATAATTTAACTAAACAAATAGAAGTTATTCGCTCCGACCTCGATCTCTTTCTACAAGATACATCAAACTCAATATCCTCAGCATCGTCTCAACTTTTGCTTCTAAGATTACCGACATCAGCAATGAGCATACTGAAATGCGCACCTCTTTAAAAGATGTTATTGAGGAAATCAAAATCACTTCCTGCAAAATTGACGAAATTCCGATGCATGTCCAACCAATTATGCCTAATTATAACAATGATACATCCATTCTCACTGAAATGATTGAATCCACCCAGAATGTATCTCCTTCTATTACGTTATCTATTCCTTCACCTTTACCAGTCATATTAACAATACCAAATGATGACACTAATGTATGTTCTCCTCCATCTGTTCCTGTTATCCATCGTTTTTGCACAACTTGGACTGAGGGCGAATGGAATAACAGGCTTAATAAACTTAAAATTATATGTGAATCAACGCCTATCTTCATCAAAGGGACTCCAAATCATGCAAATGACTCCTGGATTCGCAAGCTTTTTTCGAATAAATTCAAATTCAACATTGGAGAATGACAAAAGCTATCTTCATCAAGTTTCAAAGTTTCGATCCCATCAAGATATCTATGGATACTCTTCTCTACCGCCCACACTGTTTGCTGGCTTGGAAAAATAAAAATTACTAAATGGATCACTAGAATTCCAAAAAAACTCCCTTATCTTCCTGAAAAAATATTAATTATTTTAATACTAGCTTTAAGATCAACAATCCTAGTATCAACTCCAAAAGCAATCCCAATATTAAATCGCCACAAATCTCAAATAATTCTACGTTTCCCAAACCAAACACGTATCATTTAATACCTATCCCTCTTATAATAGTGATTCAAATAATAGCTCTACCTCTAATGTAGATGTAAAAAATGGCTGCATTTATCAAAATTTAAACCTTCAACATCTGTCAGATAATACTACTTATCATAAGGCCCGCCGGCCAAATTCGAATCTTTTAAATTAATTAAGAAAGGCACTGATGGACGTCTTATTGAACATGTTAACTTTAAAATGGGTGTTCCTGCTGAGCTTTATGATGCTGTATTTGATTCGAGCTGTTGGCCAGCTGGTGTGTACGTTCGAAATTTTCGGCACATTCCAAAAAACCACGTCTCACCGGAGGGGAATGCGAACTTATAGATAATTCGCCGCCGTAAAAACAAGACATTTCATACCTATTGTTCTACATGAACACTGGTGGAATTAGAACTAAATTTCAATAATTGCTATTATTTTCTTCATCGCTGCAATATGATGTCATTGTTCTCGCTGAAACTTGTCTAAACGTAAATCATCACACATCCGAATTTTTTCAATAACCATCTGTATAATGTTTTCCGCAAAGATCGCTGCTCTATCACATCAGGTCTTGGTAGAGGTGGCGGTGTTATGATTGCAGTTTGTTCAACGTTTACTATCACGGAAATTGCTTTGCCATCATCATCTTTTAATTTGAATTATGATTTAGATCAGCTTATAGTAAAGGTTAATTTCGATCAAATTCATGAAGTTTTTTTTTGTTTGAGTTATATACCTCCAAAAAGTCTTTACAAATTGATAATTGTTGCCAAGTAATCTTAAAATCGTAATGAGAATCAGCATATTGTTATATTAGGTGATTTTAACCTACCATCTATTAAGTGGTTATTTGACGATGAAAATCAGTGTTTATTACCTTTAAATGTAAAATATGATTGGAGAAGTGAGGTTGTTGATATATTAGCTGGGTATAATCTTCAGCAAATTAATAAGTTTCCAAACAATCTCGACCGTATACTTGACCTGATTTTTGTCGACAAGGAATTATAAGTAGATATTAATTATGTCTCTTCATCTTCACTTTCCATATCTCCACATCATATAGCACTTGATTTAAATGTTAAATTTTATAACTATATGAAACCTAGTCATATTAATTGTAACTATGTTTTTGATTATGCGTAAGGTTTTATGGTCTAAATGAACCCATCTCACGTTGCTTAAGGCAGGCCAAGTCAGTATCTACTAATAATAAAATTGATTTCTTTTAATTTATAAATAGAGATACTTTCAAAACTTATTTATTAGCTGAATTAAAATTCGGAAAATGATTATTGTAATTTATTATTTGTTATTAAGCTTTAATTTGTAGTTATAGTAGGCTGTAAGGAGTTTCAAATTTAAATTGACGAATAAATATGTAAATAAATAAGCATTGCGAATCAACACACATCTTGTATCATTGGAGGAGACTTCAACGGTCGGCACCCTCAATGGATGGATACCACGGAATCTCACCAAGGCAAAGCAACTGTTGACTGGCTACAAGGAAATCCCGAGCGTCATTCTTTGGTTGTCGTGTCTCAACGAAAACCAACATACCCTAGAACTCCATCTCGTTTGGACTTCTTTCTGGTTACGTCGAACTTCATCAACATTCTACCTAAACTACGAAAATACAATTGCGTTGCACACGATAGTGCTTCCGACCATCTGGCAGTAGAAGTGAGAAGCTTAAGACTGCAAGAACCAGCAGAGACCGATATGCGAATATGCCGAAACATATACAGGCCATATATGCTCACAGACAGACTCCTTAAAAAGCTTCAACGGTTGTTTAACAGAGAGAACGACGAGTGTAGACGCATATACTCCGAACTTCAATGCACCAATACCATGTTCAACAAGGCACTGAAACATCACCAGGATTTTGAATTCAGGAAAAGGCTTTCAAATATCAAACTGGGACCCGATGCCTTCAAGAAAATTAACCAGCTCGTTGGGAAAAAGAGCTCGATGCCAGATACTTTAATGCACGGGCAACACTCTGCAACAACACCAACCGAAAAAGCAGAAGCTCTCGCTAAGCATTTTGAGCAAACCTTCAAGGATCGCTTGCCCAATCACCTTCCTGAATTCGTCGAAGAAGTTGAAAACATGTTTGAAGAAGTTGCTAATGTTACTAATGACTCATCCTTTTACGAAGGTTCTACTGAATTTGAAGTTGTTTCTGATACTGAATTTCACTAAGATCCAATGCTGTTGGCGATGATGGAATTGCGACAAATTTCATTAAAATAATATTACCTCAAATTATATCCGTTTTTACTCATATCATGAATTTTTTGTATTATGTCTTCTTCAGTAGTAAACAGTAAACCTTTAACTCCTACTGATTTTCGGCCTATTATTATACTGCCTTGCCTGTCTAAAATTTACGAAAAAGTTTTGTCAAACCCAATATGAGTGCATAATTTATTTTGTTTGGTGCAGTCAGGTTTTCGGCCAGGGCACAGGCAATGGTTAAAGTCTTAGATGATATTAGAATTCGATATGATCGGGGAATGTTGACACTGCTCTGCTTGTTGGATTTCACTAAAGCATTTGACCGAGTTAACCATGCTATCCTATGTACAAAACTTAACTTATCTTTTGGTTTTAGTGAAAGGCCGGTACGTCTTATTCAAGACTACTTGGAACACCGAAGTGAAAAAGTTAAAGTTTTTGACAACTCCTCTGACTCGATTGATTTTGTGGGTACCACAAGGTTTAATTTTGGGCCTTATTCTGTATGTTTATCAATAACCTACCACTAGTATGCAAGGATGTTGTGTTGCATTGGTATGTAGATGGTGTCCAAATGTATATTTTTAGACCTTTTAACTTACTAGATGACTTAACATGCAGAATGAATGAAGATTTGAAAAGGATCTACGAATAGACAAAGTGTAATAGCTTAACGTTTAACCCGGCTAAAACTCAAATAATCTCCATTTCTAAGCAGAAATTTGACACGACCAACCTTCCGCTCCTGTTTATATCGATTCCAACTTCAGTTCAAGAATACTATTACGAGCCTTGGTTTCAAAATAAACCGTCTCCTCTCAGCCAATGACCATGTAATCCTTTCTGTTGGTCGTATCAACGGTGGGCTCCGAAGACTAAATATGTTTGCAAATCTTACGCCAGTCGAAACTAGAGTAAGAATTAGCAAATCATTGCTTATTCCAATCATTGAGTATGATGCAGTAGTTTATCCAAAGCTTGATTCCCATTCTCTTCAAAAACTTCTTGTTGCTTTTAATGACATCATTCGTTACATTTTTAGCTGGCGTAGGTTTGACCATGTTTCTCAACACAATCAATTAGTCTTAGCATGCACTTTTGAAAACTTTTTTAATACCAGATGTTGTACCTTCCTACACAAAATAATTAATTTTGAAACTCCGTCCTTGTTCGATAAGTTAAACTTTGCGCAGTCTACCCGAACCTTGAATCTCATCACGCCCTTATGTACTTATCTGCATTCACCTAGACTATTTTTTTTGTTTATGCCATCAGGGTATGGAACTCGTTGCCATCGACACTAAAGCAAATAATTGACATTTCAAAATTTAAAAAAAGCATTATAAAATCATCTTAATAACCCACAAACAACAGTAAATTGAAAAATATGAAAAAATTGCCTTAGTTTTTTTAAATAGTTTTTTGTTATTTTTTTTAATAGTTTTTTGTTAGTTTTCTTATAATTTAATAGTTATTAATTTTTATTAATCAATTATTATTTCTCATTGTTTTGTTATATGTAAGTACTTAATTTTCAAGTCCTGATTTAAGGTACTATAAAAGACATTGTCTTATTTGTACTCCATTCTTGAAATAAATTGATATTAAATTGAAATTGAAATTGCCGCCTCTAATACTTCAGTCACCAACTTAAATGGAGAAAATCCTGCACTCACACCAACTGGATATGCTTTTACTTCCATCGAGGAAGTAACTGACAGATTCCACGGAGGAAATTCTAAAAAAGTCAGCTGGAATTTTTTTTTATAATTAACGTGCGCACAAGGGACTATTTGTTTCCCTTTTAATGTAGAACACACTGCGTGGGCATAAGGAAGATAAGCAGGGGAGAGATAGGAGGTATCGATTAACATTGGTTTTGAATGTTAGCAGATCAAAAGGGCAGGGGAAAATCTCGCTTGACATACCGTTGCAATTTTACGTCCGAAGGCGAAGGACGTGAATTATCGAACGAATATGAAAAGCTGAGGGTAGAGTCGTCAGCAAAACAGTTAAGTGGATTAGAAGTAACGAACAGAAGATCATTTATAAAAATGAGGAAGAGTCGGAGACAGAACAAAGCCCTGCAGAGGCACACCAGCATTTATTTTATGGCAATCAGACTTGAATCCGTCCAATACAACTTGTCCAGAAGATAGGTTCTAATCCAACGAACAAGAGTATTATTGATCCCAAAAGCACGCATTTTCGATAAGAGAGCTTCATGCCAAACTCTATCAAATGCCTTGGAGATATCAACAGCAATAATTTTACTTTCACCAAAGCGATGTAAAGATTTGTTCCACTGTTCAGTGAGATATGCCATCAGATCACCAGATATTTCTTGAGCTGACGGTTAATCAGTGTTTCCATGACCTTAGAAAGAAGGGATGTCAGTGCTATGGGTCGGTAGGAGGAGGGGGAGGATGGGTCACCTTTCTTAGCGACAGGCTGGACGAATGCAGTTTTCCATCTTCTAGGAAAGGTTCCAGAAGAGTAGGAGCGATGGAAAAGCTAACGCAGTGCAGTGGCGTAGATAGCTTTTCGCTTTGGGGGGATGGATCTAGTTCGCTCATTTTTTTTAAAGCTTCAATAATTAAAAAAAAACAAATAACAAGACTTCATTTAATTCATAATGTATGCCATAAAAAAATTATATTTTTTTAAAGATAATATATTATACGCAATAATTTGAATATAAACTAGAATAAATATTGATATAGTAAGTAAAATAATATTCATTTAAAAAATAAATTACAAAATAAAATCCAGTTTTGTGTTCTTTTTAGATAAAACACTTATAACCTCGTCTGCTGTTATAGGTATTTCGTGATGAATAGCTAGAGCAGCCAAACCATTCAAACGATCCTGCAAATAATTAAACATCCAAAACTTATCACAATGTTATTAATATAGACATATTTTTAATAATCTCACTTCGTTGGTCATGCTTCTTAGTATTGTTTTTAAACTGGAGAAAGTTCTTTCGGGAATTGACGTTTAAACCGGCAGTGTAGCTCATATCTTTAATAAAATATATATATTAGGAAAACTTTCTTCGGGGCAGCTATCGAGCGCTTCCAATGAGTTCTTAGAGGAAGTATTATTTCTTCGGATCAAATATCTCTTCCAAATTTTTAATTCCTTAAGAATAGGCGATGGTCCGGCAGCCAAATATGTTTGGTAAAACTCAATAGTTTCATTAAATTTTTTAGCTGCTTTGTCTATTTCAGACGAAGAATCGTTGAAAAGAACCGAAAACCCTTCTAGTATGTTTTCATGATTTGTAATTTTTTCTCTAAGGTCCATTACATAGAAATCGAGAAAAGGATTGAAAACAGTAACACGAAAATATTCTTCTGTACTTTGAACCGAAGTGTTCGAACGATTCTTTTGTCGGTTCACTATTCTCGTATGTTTAACGTCAATGTCAGCTTTTTTTTTGCGTCTTCAAACACTTTCGAAAATGAGTCGTCTTCTGCCGGTTTAATTTTTAGTTGATCCCTTAAATCTTTGGCGAGATCCATAGCTTGTACCAAGTCTAAATTCACTCTTTGAAACTCACGACTTAATTACAACAGAGTTGGTAAACCATACTCATTAACCACTATTTGCAACAACAACCCCAAACCTAATATACTATTCTTTGGCCTACTGCAATCAACAAATCTCGACACGACAAACTGTCAGTCAGTTTCTGCCTTACCTTTATGGGTGAGTTCTTTTTTAGTAGTGTTCTGCCAAGCTTTTATGAATACTACTCATAAAAATTACCTTTATGTTGGATTCCTTTTCATGAAATACCTACTCATCGCTTGTGCTATAAGCTGTATCATATCATTGTATGTAGAAATCGATCTCAATATTTGGACTCTTCTATATATAAAGCATTCACAATAGGAAAGAGACAGTGATAACGTTTATGGATCGTATATGGATTATAAATTTTAGCAGACAACAAAACTACGCGTATACAATACTAGGTATGGAACAAAACCTTGTACACTAAGAACAAAAAATATTTCTATTTTATTTTAAACGAAAAAACTTTAATTTAAAATAATTTAAAATAAGGAAAAACTAGCGAATTTTCAATTAACTTTTAATTAACGTAATTTTTTAATCGCTACTAACAATGGAAAATAACCAATGTGATTCCCAGAATTGTGTTCTAGATAGTAAATATACCGAACGTGTGCCGTGTCGTGGTCTCTGCAGAAAATCATTTCATCCAGTATGTCTCCGATTAAGTAAGAGATCTTGTGGATATATAAAAGAATACTTGAAGTACTTCGTATTTCTTTGTGATGAGTGTAAGAACATCTCCCTCTCTCATACTCTACTAGCCGTTAAATGCCTTAGTGATTCTACAAATTCCATTTTAACTGACAATAATCGTTTTCATAAAAATGTACTCTCACAATTTAAACATTTCGACGAGTTTTCAAAAAGTATAGAAATCCTAAACAGTTCTATCGAGACCCTTAGCAATCGATGTTTTTCTAATCAGTCTTCAATCGACAAGAAACTTTCATCCATTGTGCAGCTACTAAATCCGCGATTTGAACAGCAACTTTCAAATCCTCGATAAGAACACACGCACTGCCAGTTTGAAAATATTAACCGTGAAATACGCTCTGCACTTGACTCTGTTATTAACTCCTTTCCTCTCGATAATTTAACTAAACAAATAGAAGTTATTCGCTCCGACCTCGATCTCTTTCTACAAGATACATCAAACTCAATATCCTCAGCATCGTCTCAACTTTCATCGATCCTTCACGATTTTGCTTCTAAGATTACCGACATCAGCAATGAGCATACTGAAATGCGCACCTCTTTAAAAGATGTTATTGAGGAAATCAAAATCACTTCCTGCAAAATTGACGAAATTCCGATGCATGTCCAACCAATTATGCCTAATTATAACAATGATACATCCATTCTCACTGAAATGATTGAATCCACCCAGAATGTATCTCCTTCTATTACGTTATCTATTCCTTCACCTTTACCAGTCATATCAACAATACCAAATGATGACACTAATGTATGTTCTCCTCCATCTGTTCCTGTTATCCATCGTTTTTGCACAACTTGGACTGAGGACGAATGGAATAACAGGCTTAATAAACTTAAAATTATATGTAAATCAACGCCTATCTTCATCAAAGGGACTCCAAATCATGCAAATGACTCCTGGATTCGCAAGCTTTTTTCGAATAAATTCAAATTCAACATTGGAGAATGCCAAAAGCTATCTTCATCAAGTTTCAAAGTTTCGATCCCATCAAGATATCTACGGATACTCTTCTCTACCGCCCACCCTGTTTGCTGGCTTGGAAAAATAAAAATTACTAAATGGATCACTAGAATTCCAAAAAAACTACCTTATCTTCCTGAAAAAATATTAATTATTTTAATACTAGCTTTAAGATCAACAATCCTAGTATCAACTCCAAAAGCAATCCCAATATTAAATCGCCACAAATCTCAAATAATTCTACGTTTCCCAAACCAAACACGTATCATTTAATACCTATCCCTCTTATAATAGTGATTCAAATAATAGCTCTACCTCTAATGTAGATGTAAAAAATGGCTGCATTTATCAAAATTTAAACCTTCAACATCTGTCAGATAATAATAAATCTAATCGCTACTTATCTTAAATTCCAAATTCGAATCTTTTAAATTAATTAAGAAAGGCACTGATGGACGTCTTATTGAACATGTTAACTTTAAAATGGGTGTTCCTGCTGATGCTGTATTTGATTCGAGCTGTTGGCCAGCTGGTGTGTACGTTCGAAATTTTCGGCACATTCCAAAAAACCACGTCTCACCGGAGGGGAATGCGAACTTATAGATAATTCGCCGCCGTAAAAACAAGACATTTCATACCTATTGTTCTACATGAACACTGGTGGAATTAGAACTAAATTTCAATAATTGCTATTATTTTCTTCATCGCTGCAATATGATGTCATTGTTCTCGCTGAAACTTGTCTAAACGTAAATCATCACACATCCGAATTTTTTCAATAACCATCTGTATAATGTTTTCCGCAAAGATCGCTGCTCTATCACATCAGGTCTTGGTAGAGGTGGCGGTGTTATGATTGCAGTTTGTTCAACGTTTACTATCACGGAAATTGCTTTGCCATCATCATCTTTTAATTTGAATTATGATTTAGATCAGCTTATAGTAAATGTTAGTTTCGATCAAATTCATGAAGTTTTTTTTTGTTTGAGTTATATACCTCCAAAAAGTCTTTACAAATTGATTGTTGCCAAGTAATCTTAAAATCTTAATGAGAATCAGCATATTGTTATATTAGGTGATTTTAACCTACCATCTATTAAGTGGTTATTTGACGATGAAAATCAGTGTTTATTACCTTTAAATGTAAAATATGATTGGAGAAGTGAGGTTGTTGATATATTAGCTGGGTATAATCTTCAGCAAATTAATAAGTTTCCAAACAATCTCGACCGTATACTTGACCTGATTTTTGTCGACAAGGAATTATAAGTAGATATTAATTATGTCTCTTCATCTTCACTTTCCATATCTCCACATCATATAGCACTTGATTTAAATGTTAAATTTTATAACTATATGAAACCTAGTCATATTAATTGTAACTATGTTTTTGATTATGCGTAAGGTTTTATGGTCTAAATGAACCCATCTCACGTTGCTTAAGGCAGGCCAAGTCAGTATCTACTAATAATAAAATTGATTTCTTCTAATTTATAAATAGAGATACTTTCAAAACTTATTTATTAGCTGAATTAAAATTCGGAAAATGATTATTGTAATTTATTATTTGTTATTAAGCTTTAATTTGTAGTTATAGTAGGCTGTAAGGAGTTTCAAATTTAAATTGACGAATAAATATGTAAATAAATAAGCATTGCGAATCAACACACATCTTGTATCATTGGAGGAGACTTCAACGGTCGGCACCCTCAATGGATGGATACCACGGAATCTCACCAAGGCAAAGCAACTGTTGACTGGCTACAAGGAAATCCCGAGCGTCATTCTTTGGTTGTCGTGTCTCAACGAAAACCAACATACCCTAGAACTCCATCTCGTTTGGACTTCTTTCTGGTTACGTCGAACTTCATCAACATTCTACCTAAACTACGAAAATACAATTGCGTTGCACACGATAGTGCTTCCGACCATCTGGCAGTAGAAGTGAGAAGCTTAAGACTGCAAGAACCAGCAGAGACCGATATGCGAATATGCCGAAACATATACAGGCCATATATGCTCACAGACAGACTCCTTAAAAAGCTTCAACGGTTGTTTAACAGAGAGAACGACGAGTGTAGACGCATATACTCCGAACTTCAATGCACCAATACCATGTTCAACAAGGCACTGAAACATCACCAGGATTTTGAATTCAGGAAAAGGCTTTCAAATATCAAACTGGGACCCGATGCCTTCAAGAAAATTAACCAGCTCGTTGGGAAAAAGAGCTCGATGCCAGATACTTTAATGCACGGGCAACACTCTGCAACAACACCAACCGAAAAAGCAGAAGCTCTCGCTAAGCATTTTGAGCAAACCTTCAAGGATCGCTTGCCCAATCACCTTCCTGAATTCGTCGAAGAAGTTGAAAACATGTTTGAAGAAGTTGCTAATGTTACTAATGACTCATCCTTTTACGAAGGTTCTACTGAATTTGAAGTTGTTTCTGATACTGAATTTCACTAAGATCCAATGCTGTTGGCGATGATGGAATTGCGACAAATTTCATTAAAATAATATTACCTCAAATTATATCCGTTTTTACTCATATCATGAATTTTTTGTATTATGTCTTCTTCAGTAGTAAACAGTAAACCTTTAACTCCTACTGATTTTCGGCCTATTATTATACTGCCTTGCCTGTCTAAAATTTACGAAAAAGTTTTGTCAAACCCAATATGAGTGCATAATTTATTTTGTTTGGTGCAGTCAGGTTTTCGGCCAGGGCACAGGCAATGGTTAAAGTCTTAGATGATATTAGAATTCGATATGATCGGGGAATGTTGACACTGCTCTGCTTGTTGGATTTCACTAAAGCATTTGACCGAGTTAACCATGCTATCCTATGTACAAAACTTAACTTATCTTTTGGTTTTAGTGAAAGGCCGGTACGTCTTATTCAAGACTACTTGGAACACCGAAGTGAAAAAGTTAAAGTTTTTGACAACTCCTCTGACTCGATTGATTTTGTGGGTACCACAAGGTTTAATTTTGGGCCTTATTCTGTATGTTTATCAATAACCTACCACTAGTATGCAAGGATGTTGTGTTGCATTGGTATGTAGATGGTGTCCAAATGTATATTTTTAGACCTTTTAACTTACTAGATGACTTAACATGCAGAATGAATGAAGATTTGAAAAGGATCTACGAATAGACAAAGTGTAATAGCTTAACGTTTAACCCGGCTAAAACTCAAATAATCTCCATTTCTAAGCAGAAATTTGACACGACCAACCTTCCGCTCCTGTTTATATCGATTCCAACTTCGGTTCAAGAATACTATTACGAGCCTTGGTTTCAAAATAAACCGTCTCCTCTCAGCCAATGACCATGTAATCCTTTCTGTTGGTCGTATCAACGGTGGGCTCCGAAGACTAAATATGTTTGCAAATCTTACGCCAGTCGAAACTAGAGTAAGAATTAGCAAATCATTGCTTATTCCAATCATTGAGTATGATGCAGTAGTTTATCCAAAGCTTGATTCCCATTCTCTTCAAAAACTTCTTGTTGCTTTTAATGACATCATTCGTTACATTTTTAGCTGGCGTAGGTTTGACCATGTTTCTCAACACAATCAATTAGTCTTAGCATGCACTTTTGAAAACTTTTTTAATACCAGATGTTGTACCTTCCTACACAAAATAATTAATTTTGAAACTCCGTCCTTGTTCGATAAGTTAAACTTTGCGCAGTCTACCCGAACCTTGAATCTCATCACGCCCTTATGTACTTATCTGCATTCACCTAGACTATTTTTTTTGTTTATGCCATCAGGGTATGGAACTCGTTGCCATCGACACTAAAGCAAATAATTGACATTTCAAAATTTAAAAAAAGCATTATAAAATCATCTTAATAACCCACAAACAACAGTAAATTGAAAAATATGAAAAAATTGCCTTAGTTTTTTTAAATAGTTTTTTGTTATTTTTTTTAATAGTTTTTTGTTAGTTTTCTTATAATTTAATAGTTATTAATTTTTATTAATCAATTATTATTTCTCATTGTTTTGTTATATGTAAGTACTTAATTTTCAAGTCCTGATTTAAGGTACTATAAAAGACATTGTCTTATTTGTACTCCATTCTTGAAATAAATTGATATTAAATTGAAATTGAAATTGCCGCCTCTAATACTTCAGTCACCAACTTAAATGGAGAAAATCCTGCACTCACACCAACTGGATATGCTTTTACTTCCATCGAGGAAGTAACTGACAGATTCCACGGAGGAAATTCTAAAAAAGTCAGCTGGAATTTTTTTTTATAATTAACGTGCGCACAAGGGACTATTTGTTTCCCTTTTAATGTAGAACACACTGCGTGGGCATAAGGAAGATAAGCAGGGGAGAGATAGGAGGTATCGATTAACATTGGTTTTGAATGTTAGCAGATCAAAAGGGCAGGGGAAAATCTCGCTTGACATACCGTTGCAATTTTACGTCCGAAGGCGAAGGACGTGAATTATCGAACGAATATGAAAAGCTGAGGGTAGAGTCGTCAGCAAAACAGTTAAGTGGATTAGAAGTAACGAACAGAAGATCATTTATAAAAATGAGGAAGAGTCGGAGACAGAACAAAGCCCTGCAGAGGCACACCAGCATTTATTTTATGGCAATCAGACTTGAATCCGTCCAATACAACTTGTCCAGAAGATAGGTTCTAATCCAACGAACAAGAGTATTATTGATCCCAAAAGCACGCATTTTCGATAAGAGAGCTTCATGCCAAACTCTATCAAATGCCTTGGAGATATCAACAGCAATAATTTTACTTTCACCAAAGCGATGTAAAGATTTGTTCCACTGTTCAGTGAGATATGCCATCAGATCACCAGATATTTCTTGTGCTGACGGTTAATCAGTGTTTCCATGACCTTAGAAAGAAGGGATGTCAGTGCTATGGGTCGGTAGGAGGAGGGGGAGGATGGGTCACCTTTCTTAGCGACAGGCTGGACGAATGCAGTTTTCCATCTTCTAGGAAAGGTTCCAGAAGAGTAGGAGCGATGGAAAAGCTAACGCAGTGCAGTGGCGTAGATAGCTTTTCGCTTTGGGGGGATGGATCTTGTTCGCTCATTTTTTTTAAAGCTTCAATAATTAAAAAAAAACAAATAACAAGACTTCATTTAATTCATAATGTATGCCATAAAAAAATTATATTTTTTTAAAGATAATATATTATACGCAATAATTTGAATATAAACTAGAATAAATATTGATATAGTAAGTAAAATAATATTCATTTAAAAAATAAATTACAAAATAAAATCCAGTTTTGTGTTCTTTTTAGATAAAACACTTATAACCTCGTCTGCTGTTATAGGTATTTCGTGATGAATAGCTAGAGCAGCCAAACCATTCAAACGATCCTGCAAATAATTAAACATCCAAAACTTATCACAATGTTATTAATATAGACATATTTTTAATAATCTCACTTCGTTGGTCATGCTTCTTAGTATTGTTTTTAAACTGGAGAAAGTTCTTTCGGGAATTGACGTTTAAACCGGCAGTGTAGCTCATATCTTTAATAAAATATATATATTAGGAAAACTTTCTTCGGGGCAGCTATCGAGCGCTTCCAATGAGTTCTTAGAGGAAGTATTATTTCTTCGGATCAAATATCTCTTCCAAATTTTTAATTCCTTAAGAATAGGCGATGGTCCGGCAGCCAAATATGTTTGGTAAAACTCAATAGTTTCATTAAATTTTTTAGCTGCTTTGTCTATTTCAGACGAAGAATCGTTGAAAAGAACCGAAAACCCTTCTAGTATGTTTTCATGATTTGTAATTTTTTCTCTAAGGTCCATTACATAGAAATCGAGAAAAGGATTGAAAACAGTAACACGAAAATATTCTTCTGTACTTTGAACCGAAGTGTTCGAACGATTCTTTTGTCGGTTCACTATTCTCGTATGTTTAACGTCAATGTCAGCTTTTTTTTTGCGTCTTCAAACACTTTCGAAAATGAGTCGTCTTCTGCCGGTTTAATTTTTAGTTGATCCCTTAAATCTTTGGCGAGATCCATAGCTTGTACCAAGTCTAAATTCACTCTTTGAAACTCACGACTTAATTACAACAGAGTTGGTAAACCATACTCATTAACCACTATTTGCAACAACAACCCCAAACCTAATATACTATTCTTTGGCCTACTGCAATCAACAAATCTCGACACGACAAACTGTCAGTCAGTTTCTGCCTTACCTTTATGGGTGAGTTCTTTTTTAGTAGTGTTCTGCCAAGCTTTTATGAATACTACTCATAAAAATTACCTTTATGTTGGATTCCTTTTCATGAAATACCTACTCATCGCTTGTGCTATAAGCTGTATCATATCATTGTATGTAGAAATCGATCTCAATATTTGGACTCTTCTATATATAAAGCATTCACAATAGGAAAGAGACAGTGATAACGTTTATGGATCGTATATGGATTATAAATTTTAGCAGACAACAAAACTACGCGTATACAATACTAGGTATGGAACAAAACCTTGTACACTAAGAACAAAAAATATTTCTATTTTATTTTAAACGAAAAAACTTTAATTTAAAATAATTTAAAATAAGGAAAAACTAGCGAATTTTCAATTAACTTTTAATTAACGTAATTTTTTAATCGCTACTAACAATGGAAAATAACCAATGTGATTCCCAGAATTGTGTTCTAGATAGTAAATATACCGAACGTGTGCCGTGTCGTGGTCTCTGCAGAAAATCATTTCATCCAGTATGTCTCCGATTAAGTAAGAGATCTTGTGGATATATAAAAGAATACTTGAAGTACTTCGTATTTCTTTGTGATGAGTGTAAGAACATCTCCCTCTCTCATACTCTACTAGCCGTTAAATGCCTTAGTGATTCTACAAATTCCATTTTAACTGACAATAATCGTTTTCATAAAAATGTACTCTCACAATTTAAACATTTCGACGAGTTTTCAAAAAGTATAGAAATCCTAAACAGTTCTATCGAGACCCTTAGCAATCGATGTTTTTCTAATCAGTCTTCAATCGACAAGAAACTTTCATCCATTGTGCAGCTACTAAATCCGCGATTTGAACAGCAACTTTCAAATCCTCGATAAGAACACACGCACTGCCAGTTTGAAAATATTAACCGTGAAATACGCTCTGCACTTGACTCTGTTATTAACTCCTTTCCTCTCGATAATTTAACTAAACAAATAGAAGTTATTCGCTCCGACCTCGATCTCTTTCTACAAGATACATCAAACTCAATATCCTCAGCATCGTCTCAACTTTCATCGATCCTTCACGATTTTGCTTCTAAGATTACCGACATCAGCAATGAGCATACTGAAATGCGCACCTCTTTAAAAGATGTTATTGAGGAAATCAAAATCACTTCCTGCAAAATTGACGAAATTCCGATGCATGTCCAACCAATTATGCCTAATTATAACAATGATACATCCATTCTCACTGAAATGATTGAATCCACCCAGAATGTATCTCCTTCTATTACGTTATCTATTCCTTCACCTTTACCAGTCATATCAACAATACCAAATGATGACACTAATGTATGTTCTCCTCCATCTGTTCCTGTTATCCATCGTTTTTGCACAACTTGGACTGAGGACGAATGGAATAACAGGCTTAATAAACTTAAAATTATATGTAAATCAACGCCTATCTTCATCAAAGGGACTCCAAATCATGCAAATGACTCCTGGATTCGCAAGCTTTTTTCGAATAAATTCAAATTCAACATTGGAGAATGCCAAAAGCTATCTTCATCAAGTTTCAAAGTTTCGATCCCATCAAGATATCTACGGATACTCTTCTCTACCGCCCACCCTGTTTGCTGGCTTGGAAAAATAAAAATTACTAAATGGATCACTAGAATTCCAAAAAAACTACCTTATCTTCCTGAAAAAATATTAATTATTTTAATACTAGCTTTAAGATCAACAATCCTAGTATCAACTCCAAAAGCAATCCCAATATTAAATCGCCACAAATCTCAAATAATTCTACGTTTCCCAAACCAAACACGTATCATTTAATACCTATCCCTCTTATAATAGTGATTCAAATAATAGCTCTACCTCTAATGTAGATGTAAAAAATGGCTGCATTTATCAAAATTTAAACCTTCAACATCTGTCAGATAATAATAAATCTAATCGCTACTTATCTTAAATTCCAAATTCGAATCTTTTAAATTAATTAAGAAAGGCACTGATGGACGTCTTATTGAACATGTTAACTTTAAAATGGGTGTTCCTGCTGATGCTGTATTTGATTCGAGCTGTTGGCCAGCTGGTGTGTACGTTCGAAATTTTCGGCACATTCCAAAAAACCACGTCTCACCGGAGGGGAATGCGAACTTATAGATAATTCGCCGCCGTAAAAACAAGACATTTCATACCTATTGTTCTACATGAACACTGGTGGAATTAGAACTAAATTTCAATAATTGCTATTATTTTCTTCATCGCTGCAATATGATGTCATTGTTCTCGCTGAAACTTGTCTAAACGTAAATCATCACACATCCGAATTTTTTCAATAACCATCTGTATAATGTTTTCCGCAAAGATCGCTGCTCTATCACATCAGGTCTTGGTAGAGGTGGCGGTGTTATGATTGCAGTTTGTTCAACGTTTACTATCACGGAAATTGCTTTGCCATCATCATCTTTTAATTTGAATTATGATTTAGATCAGCTTATAGTAAATGTTAGTTTCGATCAAATTCATGAAGTTTTTTTTTGTTTGAGTTATATACCTCCAAAAAGTCTTTACAAATTGATTGTTGCCAAGTAATCTTAAAATCTTAATGAGAATCAGCATATTGTTATATTAGGTGATTTTAACCTACCATCTATTAAGTGGTTATTTGACGATGAAAATCAGTGTTTATTACCTTTAAATGTAAAATATGATTGGAGAAGTGAGGTTGTTGATATATTAGCTGGGTATAATCTTCAGCAAATTAATAAGTTTCCAAACAATCTCGACCGTATACTTGACCTGATTTTTGTCGACAAGGAATTATAAGTAGATATTAATTATGTCTCTTCATCTTCACTTTCCATATCTCCACATCATATAGCACTTGATTTAAATGTTAAATTTTATAACTATATGAAACCTAGTCATATTAATTGTAACTATGTTTTTGATTATGCGTAAGGTTTTATGGTCTAAATGAACCCATCTCACGTTGCTTAAGGCAGGCCAAGTCAGTATCTACTAATAATAAAATTGATTTCTTCTAATTTATAAATAGAGATACTTTCAAAACTTATTTATTAGCTGAATTAAAATTCGGAAAATGATTATTGTAATTTATTATTTGTTATTAAGCTTTAATTTGTAGTTATAGTAGGCTGTAAGGAGTTTCAAATTTAAATTGACGAATAAATATGTAAATAAATAAGCATTGCGAATCAACACACATCTTGTATCATTGGAGGAGACTTCAACGGTCGGCACCCTCAATGGATGGATACCACGGAATCTCACCAAGGCAAAGCAACTGTTGACTGGCTACAAGGAAATCCCGAGCGTCATTCTTTGGTTGTCGTGTCTCAACGAAAACCAACATACCCTAGAACTCCATCTCGTTTGGACTTCTTTCTGGTTACGTCGAACTTCATCAACATTCTACCTAAACTACGAAAATACAATTGCGTTGCACACGATAGTGCTTCCGACCATCTGGCAGTAGAAGTGAGAAGCTTAAGACTGCAAGAACCAGCAGAGACCGATATGCGAATATGCCGAAACATATACAGGCCATATATGCTCACAGACAGACTCCTTAAAAAGCTTCAACGGTTGTTTAACAGAGAGAACGACGAGTGTAGACGCATATACTCCGAACTTCAATGCACCAATACCATGTTCAACAAGGCACTGAAACATCACCAGGATTTTGAATTCAGGAAAAGGCTTTCAAATATCAAACTGGGACCCGATGCCTTCAAGAAAATTAACCAGCTCGTTGGGAAAAAGAGCTCGATGCCAGATACTTTAATGCACGGGCAACACTCTGCAACAACACCAACCGAAAAAGCAGAAGCTCTCGCTAAGCATTTTGAGCAAACCTTCAAGGATCGCTTGCCCAATCACCTTCCTGAATTCGTCGAAGAAGTTGAAAACATGTTTGAAGAAGTTGCTAATGTTACTAATGACTCATCCTTTTACGAAGGTTCTACTGAATTTGAAGTTGTTTCTGATACTGAATTTCACTAAGATCCAATGCTGTTGGCGATGATGGAATTGCGACAAATTTCATTAAAATAATATTACCTCAAATTATATCCGTTTTTACTCATATCATGAATTTTTTGTATTATGTCTTCTTCAGTAGTAAACAGTAAACCTTTAACTCCTGCTGATTTTCGGCCTATTATTATACTGCCTTGCCTGTCTAAAATTTACGAAAAAGTTTTGTCAAACCCAATATGAGTGCATAATTTATTTTGTTTGGTGCAGTCAGGTCTTCGGCCAGGGCACAGGCAATGGTTAAAGTCTTAGATGATATTAGAATTCGATATGATCGGGGAATGTTGACACTGCTCTGCTTGTTGGATTTCACTAAAGCATTTGACCGAGTTAACCATGCTATCCTATGTACAAAACTTAACTTATCTTTTGGTTTTAGTGAAAGGCCGGTACGTCTTATTCAAGACTACTTGGAACACCGAAGTGAAAAAGTTAAAGTTTTTGACAACTCCTCTGACTCGATTGATTTTGTGGGTACCACAAGGTTTAATTTTGGGCCTTATTCTGTATGTTTATCAATAACCTACCACTAGTATGCAAGGATGTTGTGTTGCATTGGTATGTAGATGGTGTCCAAATGTATATTTTTAGACCTTTTAACTTACTAGATGACTTAACATGCAGAATGAATGAAGATTTGAAAAGGATCTACGAATAGACAAAGTGTAATAGCTTAACGTTTAACCCGGCTAAAACTCAAATAATCTCCATTTCTAAGCAGAAATTTGACACGACCAACCTTCCGCTCCTGTTTATATCGATTCCAACTTCAGTTCAAGAATACTATTACGAGCCTTGGTTTCAAAATAAATCGTCTCCTCTCAGCCAATGACCATGTAATCCTTTCTGTTGGTCGTATCAACGGTGGGCTCCGAAGACTAAATATGTTTGCAAATCTTACGCCAGTCGAAACTAGAGTAAGAATTAGAAAATCATTGCTTATTCCAATCATTGAGTATGATGCAGTAGTTTATCCAAAGCTTGATTCCCATTCTCTTCAAAAACTTCTTGTTGCTTTTAATGACATCATTCGTTACATTTTTAGCTGGCGTAGGTTTGACCATGTTTCTCAACACAATCAATTAGTCTTAGCATGCACTTTTGAAAACTTTTTTAATACCAGATGTTGTACCTTCCTACACAAAATAATTAATTTTGAAACTCCGTCCTTGTTCGATAAGTTAAACTTTGCGCAGTCTACCCGAACCTTGAATCTCATCACGCCCTTATGTACTTATCTGCATTCACCTAGACTATTTTTTTTGTTTATGCCATCAGGGTATGGAACTCGTTGCCATCGACACTAAAGCAAATAATTGACATTTCAAAATTTAAAAAAAGCATTATAAAATCATCTTAATAACCCACAAACAACAGTAAATTGAAAAATATGAAAAAATTGCCTTAGTTTTTTTAAATAGTTTTTTGTTATTTTTTTTAATAGTTTTTTGTTAGTTTTCTTATAATTTAATAGTTATTAATTTTTATTAATCAATTATTATTTCTCATTGTTTTGTTATATGTAAGTACTTAATTTTCAAGTCCTGATTTAAGGTACTATAAAAGACATTGTCTTATTTGTACTCCATTCTTGAAATAAATTGATATTAAATTGAAATTGAAATTGCCGCCTCTAATACTTCAGTCACCAACTTAAATGGAGAAAATCCTGCACTCACACCAACTGGATATGCTTTTACTTCCATCGAGGAAGTAACTGACAGATTCCACGGAGGAAATTCTAAAAAAGTCAGCTGGAATTTTTTTTTATAATTAACGTGCGCACAAGGGACTATTTGTTTCCCTTTTAATGTAGAACACACTGCGTGGGCATAAGGAAGATAAGCAGGGGAGAGATAGGAGGTATCGATTAATATTGGTTTTGAATGTTAGCAGATCAAAAGGGCAGGGGAAAATCTCGCTTGACATACCGTTGCAATTTTACGTCCGAAGGCGAAGGACGTGAATTATCGAACGAATATGAAAAGCTGAGGGTAGAGTCGTCAGCAAAACAGTTAAGTGGATTAGAAGTAACGAACAGAAGATCATTTATAAAAATGAGGAAGAGTCGGAGCCAGAACAAAGCCCTGCAGAGGCACACCAGCATTTATTTTATGGCAATCAGACTTGAATCCGTCCAATACAACTTGTCCAGAAGATAGGTTCTAATCCAACGAACAAGAGTATTATTGATCCCAAAAGCACGCATTTTCGATAAGAGAGCTTCATGCCAAACTCTATCAAATGCCTTGGAGATATCAACAGCAATAATTTTACTTTCACCAAAGCGATGTAAAGATTTGTTCCACTGTTCAGTGAGATATGCCATCAGATCACCAGATATTTCTTGAGCTGACGGTTAATCAGTGTTTCCATGACCTTAGAAGGAAGGGATGTCAATGCTATGGGTCGGTAGGAGGAGGGGGAGGATGGGTCACCTTTCTTAGCGACAGGCTGGACGAATGCAGTTTTCCATCTTCTAGGAAAGATTCCAGAAGAGTAGGAGCGATGGAAAAGCTAACGCAGTGCAGTGGCGTAGATAGCTTTTCGCTTTGGGGGGATGGATCTAGTTCGCTCATTTTTTTAAAGCTTCAATAATTAAAAAAAAACAAATAACAAAACTTCATTTAATTCATAATGTATGCCATAAAAAAATTATATTTTTTAAAGATAATATATTATACGCATTAATTTGAATATAAACTAGAATAAATATTGATATAGTAAGTAAAATAATATTCATTTAAAAAATAAATTACAAAATAAAATCCAGTTTTGTGTTCTTTTTAGATAAAACACTTATAACCTCGTCTGCTGTTATAGGTATTTCGTGATGAATAGCTAGAGCAGCCAAATCATTCAAACGATCCTGCAAATAAGTAAACATCCAAAACTTATCACAATGTTATTAATATAGACATATTTTTAATAATCTCACTTCGTTGGTCATGCTTCTTAGTATTGTTTTTAAACTGGAGAAAGTTCTTTCGGGAATTGACGTTTAAACCGGCAGTGTAGCTCATATCTTTAATAAAATATATATATTAGGAAAACTTTCTTCGGGGCAGCTATCGAGCGCTTCCAATGAGTTCTTAGAGGAAGTATTATTTCTTCGGATCAAATATCTCTTCCAAATTTTTAATTCCTTAAGAATAGGCGATGGTCCGGCAGCCAAATATGTTTGGTAAAACTCAATAGTTTCATTAAATTTTTTAGCTGCTTTGTCTATTTCAGACGAAGAATCGTTGAAAAGAACCGAAAACCCTTCTAGTATGTTTTCATGATTTGTAATTTTTTCTCTAAGGTCCATTACATAGAAATCGAGAAAAGGATTGAAAACAGTAACACGAAAATATTCTTCTGTACTTTGAACCGAAGTGTTCGAACGATTCTTTTGTCGGTTCACTATTCTCGTATGTTTAACGTCAATGTCAGCTTTTTTTTTGCGTCTTCAAACACTTTCGAAAATGAGTCGTCTTCTGCCGGTTTAATTTTTAGTTGATCCCTTAAATCTTTGGCGAGATCCATAGCTTGTACCAAGTCTAAATTCACTCTTTGAAACTCACGACTTAATTACAACAGAGTTGGTAAACCATACTCATTAACCACTATTTGCAACAACAACCCCAAACCTAATATACTATTCTTTGGCCTACTGCAATCAACAAATCTCGACACGACAAACTGTCAGTCAGTTTCTGCCTTACCTTTATGGGTGAGTTCTTTTTTAGTAGTGTTCTGCCAAGCTTTTATGAATACTACTCATAAAAATTACCTTTATGTTGGATTCCTTTTCATGAAATACCTACTCATCGCTTGTGCTATAAGCTGTATCATATCATTGTATATAGAAATCGATCTCAATATTTGGACTCTTCTATATATAAAGCATTCACAATAGGAAAGAGACAGTGATAACGTTTATGGATCGTATATGGATTATAAATTTTAGCAGACAACAAAACTACGCGTATACAATACTAGGTATGGAACAAAACCTTGTACACTAAGAACAAAAAATATTTCTATTTTATTTTAAACGAAAAAACTTTAATTTAAAATAATTTAAAATAAGGAAAAACTAGCGAATTTTCAATTAACTTTTAATTAACGTAATTTTTTAATCGCTACTAACAATGGAAAATAACCAATGTGATTCCCAGAATTGTGTTCTAGATAGTAAATATACCGAACGTGTGCCGTGTCGTGGTCTCTGCAGAAAATCATTTCATCCAGTATGTCTCCGATTAAGTAAGAGATCTTGTGGATATATAAAAGAATACTTGAAGTACTTCGTATTTCTTTGTGATGAGTGTAAGAACATCTCCCTCTCTCATACTCTACTAGCCGTTAAATGCCTTAGTGATTCTACAAATTCCATTTTAACTGACAATAATCGTTTTCATAAAAATGTACTCTCACAATTTAAACATTTCGACGAGTTTTCAAAAAGTATAGAAATCCTAAACAGTTCTATCGAGACCCTTAGCAATCGATGTTTTTCTAATCAGTCTTCAATCGACAAGAAACTTTCATCCATTGTGCAGCTACTAAATCCGCGATTTGAACAGCAACTTTCAAATCCTCGATAAGAACACACGCACTGCCAGTTTGAAAATATTAACCGTGAAATACGCTCTGCACTTGACTCTGTTATTAACTCCTTTCCTCTCGATAATTTAACTAAACAAATAGAAGTTATTCGCTCCGACCTCGATCTCTTTCTACAAGATACATCAAACTCAATATCCTCAGCATCGTCTCAACTTTCATCGATCCTTCACGATTTTGCTTCTAAGATTACCGACATCAGCAATGAGCATACTGAAATGCGCACCTCTTTAAAAGATGTTATTGAGGAAATCAAAATCACTTCCTGCAAAATGGACGAAATTCCGATGCATGTCCAACCAATTATGCCTAATTATAACAATGATACATCCATTCTCACTGAAATGATTGAATCCACCCAGAATGCATCTCCTTCTATTACGTTATCTATTCCTTCACCTTTACCAGTCATATCAACAATACCAAATGATGACACTAATGTATGTTCTCCTCCATCTGTTCCTGTTATCCATCGTTTTTGCACAACTTGGACTGAGGGCGAATGGAATAACAGGCTTAATAAACTTAAAATTATATGTGAATCAACGCCTATCTTCATCAAAGGGACTCCAAATCATGCAAATGACTCCTGGATTCGCAAGCTTTTTTCGAATAAATTCAAATTCAACATTGGAGAATGACAAAAGCTATCTTCATCAAGTTTCAAAGTTTCGATCCCATCAAGATATCTATGGATACTCTTCTCTACCGCCCACCCTGTTTGCTGGCTTGGAAAAATAAAAATTACTAAATGGATCACTAGAATTCCAAAAAAACTCCCTTATCTTCCTGAAAAAATATTAATTATTTTAATACTAGCTTTAAGATCAACAATCCTAGTATCAACTCCAAAAGCAATCCCAATATTAAATCGCCACAAATCTCAAATAATTCTACGTTTCCCAAACCAAACACGTATCATTTAATACCTATCCCTCTTATAATAGTGATTCAAATAATAGCTCTACCTCTAATGTAGATGTAAAAAATGGCTGCATTTATCAAAATTTAAACCTTCAACATCTGTCAGATAATAATAAATCTAATCGCTACTTATCTTAAGGCCCGCCGGCCAAATTCGAATCTTTTAAATTAATTAAGAAAGGCACTGATGGACGTCTTATTGAACATGTTAACTTTAAAATGGGTGTTCCTGCTGAGCTTTATGATGCTGTATTTGATTCGAGCTGTTGGCCAGCTGGTGTGTACGTTCGAAATTTTCGGCACATTCCAAAAAACCACGTCTCACCGGAGGGGAATGCGAACTTATAGATAATTCGCCGCCGTAAAAACAAGACATTTCATACCTATTGTTCTACATGAACACTGGTGGAATTAGAACTAAATTTCAATAATTGCTATTATTTTCTTCATCGCTGCAATATGATGTCATTGTTCTCGCTGAAACTTGTCTAAACGTAAATCATCACACATCCGAATTTTTTCAATAACCATCTGTATAATGTTTTCCGCAAAGATCGCTGCTCTATCACATCAGGTCTTGGTAGAGGTGGCGGTGTTATGATTGCAGTTTGTTCAACGTTTACTATCACGGAAATTGCTTTGCCATCATCATCTTTTAATTTGAATTATAATTTAGATCAGCTTATAGTAAAGGTTAATTTCGATCAAATTCATGAAGTTTTTTTTTGTTTGAGTTATATACCTCCAAAAAGTCTTTACAAATTGATAATTGTTGCCAAGTAATCTTAAAATCTTAATGAGAATCAGCATATTGTTATATTAGGTGATTTTAACCTACCATCTATTAAGTGGTTATTTGACGATGAAAATCAGTGTTTATTACCTTTAAATGTAAAATATGATTGGAGAAGTGAGGTTGTTGATATATTAGCTGGGTATAATCTTCAGCAAATTAATAAGTTTCCAAACAATCTCGACCGTATACTTGACCTGATTTTTGTCGACAAGGAATTATAAGTAGATATTAATTATGTCTCTTCATCTTCACTTTCCATATCTCCACATCATATAGCACTTGATTTAAATGTTAAATTTTATAACTATATGAAACCTAGTCATATTAATTGTAACTATGTTTTTGATTATGCGTAAGGTTTTATGGTCTAAATGAACCCATCTCACGTTGCTTAAGGCAGGCCAAGTCAGTATCTACTAATAATAAAATTGATTTCTTCTAATTTATAAATAGAGATACTTTCAAAACTTATTTATTAGCTGAATTAAAATTCGGAAAATGATTATTGTAATTTATTATTTGTTATTAAGCTTTAATTTGTAGTTATAGTAGGCTGTAAGGAGTTTCAAATTTAAATTGACGAATAAATATGTAAATAAATAAGCATTGCGAATCAACACACATCTTGTATCATTGGAGGAGACTTCAACGGTCGGCACCCTCAATGGATGGATACCACGGAATCTCACCAAGGCAAAGCAACTGTTGACTGGCTACAAGGAAATCCCGAGCGTCATTCTTTGGTTGTCGTGTCTCAACGAAAACCAACATACCCTAGAACTCCATCTCGTTTGGACTTCTTTCTGGTTACGTCGAACTTCATCAACATTCTACCTAAACTACGAAAATACAATTGCGTTGCATACGATAGTGCTTCCGACCATCTGGCAGTAGAAGTGAGAAGCTTAAGACTGCAAGAACCAGCAGAGACCGATATGCGAATATGCCGAAACATATACAGGCCATATATGCTCACAGACAGACTCCTTAAAAAGCTTCAACGGTTGTAGACGCATATACTCCGAACTTCAATGCACCAATACCATGTTCAACAAGGCACTGAAACATCACCAGGATTTTGAATTCAGGAAAAGGCTTTCAAATATCAAACTGGGACCCGATGCCTTCAAGAAAATTAACCAGCTCGTTGGGAAAAAGAGCTCGATGCCAGATACTTTAATGCACGGGCAACACTCTGCAACAACACCAACCGAAAAAGCAGAAGCTCTCGCTAAGCATTTTGAGCAAACCTTCAAGGATCGCTTGCCCAATCACCTTCCTGAATTCGTCGAAGAAGTTGAAAACATGTTTGAAGAAGTTGCTAATGTTACTAATGACTCATCCTTTTACGAAGGTTCTACTGAATTTGAAGTTGTTTCTGATACTGAATTTCACTAAGATCCAATGCTGTTGGCGATGATGGAATTCCGACAAATTTCATTAAAATAATATTACCTTAAATTATATCCGTTTTTACTCATATCATGAATTTTTTGTATTATGTCTTCTTCAGTAGTAAACAGTAAACCTTTAACTCCTGCTGATTTTCGGCCTATTATTATACTGCCTTGCCTGTCTAAAATTTACGAAAAAGTTTTGTCAAACCCAATATGAGTGCATAATTTATTTTGTTTGGTGCAGTCAGGTCTTCGGCCAGGGCACAGGCAATGGTTGAAGTCTTAGATGATATTAGAATTCGATATGATCGGGGAATGTTGACACTGCTCTGCTTGTTGGATTTCACTAAAGCATTTGACCGAGTTAACCATGCTATCCTATGTACAAAACTTAACTTATCTTTTGGTTTTAGTGAAAGGCCGGTACGTCTTATTCAAGACTACTTGGAACACCGAAGTGAAAAAGTTAAAGTTTTTGACAACTCCTCTGACTCGATTGATTTTGTGGGTACCACAAGGTTTAATTTTGGGCCTTATTCTGTATGTTTATCAATAACCTACCACTAGTATGCAAGGATGTTGTGTTGTATTGGTATGTAGATGGTGTCCAAATGTATATTTTTAGACCTTTTAACTTACTAGATGACTTAACATGCAGAATGAATGAAGATTTGAAAAGGATCTACGAATAGACAAAGTGTAATAGCTTAACGTTTAACCCGGCTAAAACTCAAATAATCTCCATTTCTAAGCAGAAATTTGACACGACCAACCTTCCGCTCCTGTTTATATCGATTCCAACTTCAGTTCAAGAATACTATTACGAGCCTTGGTTTCAAAATAAACCGTCTCCTCTCAGCCAATGACCATGTAATCCTTTCTGTTGGTCGTATCAACGGTGGGCTCCGAAGACTAAATATGTTTGCAAATCTTACGCCAGTCGAAACTAGAGTAAGAATTAGCAAATCATTGCTTATTCCAATCATTGAGTATGATGCAGTAGTTTATCCAAAGCTTGATTCCCATTCTCTTCAAAAACTTCTTGTTGCTTTTAATGACATCATTCGTTACATTTTTAGCTGGCGTAGGTTTGACCATGTTTCTCAACACAATCAATTAGTCTTAGCATGCACTTTTGAAAACTTTTTTAATACCAGATGTTGTACCTTCCTACACAAAATAATTAATTTTGAAACTCCGTCCTTGTTCGATAAGTTAAACTTTGCGCAGTCTACCCGAACCTTGAATCTCATCACGCCCTTATGTACTTATCTGCATTCACCTAGACTATTTTTTTTGTTTATGCCATCAGGGTATGGAACTCGTTGCCATCGACACTAAAGCAAATAATTGACATTTCAAAATTTAAAAAAAGCATTATAAAATCATCTTAATAACCCACAAACAACAGTAAATTGAAAAATATGAAAAAATTGCCTTAGTTTTTTTAAATAGTTTTTTGTTATTTTTTTTAATAGTTTTTTGTTAGTTTTCTTATAATTTAATAGTTATTAATTTTTATTAATCAATTATTATTTCTCATTGTTTTGTTATATGTAAGTACTTAATTTTCAAGTCCTGATTTAAGGTACTATAAAAGACATTGTCTTATTTGTACTCCATTCTTGAAATAAATTGATGTTAAATTGAAATTGAAATTGCCGCCTCTAATACTTCAGTCACCAACTTAAATGGAGAAAATCCTGCACTCACACCAACTGGATATGTTTTTACTTCCATCGAGGAAGTAACTGACAGATTCCACGGAGGAAATTCTAAAAAAGTCAGCTGGAATTTTTTTTATAATTAACGTGCGCACAAGGGACTATTTGTTTCCCTTTTAATGTAGAACACACTGCGTGGGCATAAGGAAGATAAGCAGGGGAGAGATAGGAGGTATCGATTAACATTGGTTTTGAATGTTAGCAGATCAAAAGGGCAGGGGAAAATCTCGCTTGACATACCGTTGCAATTTTACGTCCGAAGGCGAAGGACGTGAATTATCGAACGAATATGAAAAGCTGAGGGTAGAGTCGTCAGCAAAACAGTTAAGTGGATTAGAAGTAACGAACAGAAGATCATTTATAAAAATGAGGAAGAGTCGGAGCCAGAACAAAGCCCTGCAGAGGCACACCAGCATTTATTTTATGGCAATCAGACTTGAATCCGTCCAATACAACTTGTCCAGAAGATAGGTTCTAATCCAACGAACAAGAGTATTATTGATCCCAAAAGCACGCATTTTCGATAAGAGAGCTTCATGCCAAACTCTATCTAATGCCTTGGAGATATCAACAGCAATAATTTTACTTTCACCAAAGCGATGTAAAGATTTGTTCCACTGTTCAGTGAGATATGCCATCAGATCACCAGATATTTCTTGAGCTGACGGTTAATCAGTGTTTCCATGACCTTAGAAGGAAGGGATGTCAATGCTATGGGTCGGTAGGAGGAGGGGGAGGATGGGTCACCTTTCTTAGCGACAGGCTGGACGAATGCAGTTTTCCATCTTCTAGGAAAGATTCCAGAAGAGTAGGAGCGATGGAAAAGCTAACGCAGTGCAGTGGCGTAGATAGCTTTTCGCTTTGGGGGGATGGATCTAGTTCGCTCATTTTTTTAAAGCTTCAATAATTAAAAAAAAAAAATAACAAAACTTCATTTAATTCATAATGTATGCCATAAAAAAATTATATTTTTTAAAGATAATATATTATACGCATTAATTTGAATATAAACTAGAATAAATAAATGATATAGTAAGTAAAATAATATTCATTTAAAAAATAAATTACAAAATAAAATCCAGTTTTGTGTTCTTTTTAGATAAAACACTTATAACCTCGTCTGCTGTTATAGGTATTTCGTGATGAATAGCTAGAGCAGCCAAATCATTCAAACGATCCTGCAAATAAGTAAACATCCAAAACTTATCACAATGTTATTAATATAGACATATTTTTAATAATCTCACTTCGTTGGTCATGCTTCTTAGTATTGTTTTTAAACTGGAGAAAGTTCTTTCGGGAATTGACGTTTAAACCGGCAGTGTAGCTCATATCTTTAATAAAATATATATATTAGGAAAACTTTCTTCGGGGCAGCTATCGAGCGCTTCCAATGAGTTCTTAGAGGAAGTATTATTTCTTCGGATCAAATATCTCTTCCAAATTTTTAATTCCTTAAGAATAGGCGATGGTCCGGCAGCCAAATATGTTTGGTAAAACTCAATAGTTTCATTAAATTTTTTAGCTGCTTTGTCTATTTCAGACGAAGAATCGTTGAAAAGAACCGAAAACCCTTCTAGTATGTTTTCATGATTTGTAATTTTTTCTCTAAGGTCCATTACATAGAAATCGAGAAAAGGATTGAAAACAGTAACACGAAAATATTCTTCTGTACTTTGAACCGAAGTGTTCGAACGATTCTTTTGTCGGTTCACTATTCTCGTATGTTTAACGTCAATGTCAGCTTTTTTTTTGCGTCTTCAAACACTTTCGAAAATGAGTCGTCTTCTGTCGGTTTAATTTTTAGTTGATCCCTTAAATCTTTGGCGAGATCCATAGCTTGTACCAAGTCTAAATTCACTCTTTGAAACTCACGACTTAATTACAACAGAGTTGGTAAACCATACTCATTAACCACTATTTGCAACAACAACCCCAAACCTAATATACTATTCTTTGGCCTACTGCAATCAACAAATCTCGACACGACAAACTGTCAGTCAGTTTCTGCCTTACCTTTATGGGTGAGTTCTTTTTTAGTAGTGTTCTGCCAAGCTTTTATGAATACTACTCATAAAAATTACCTTTATGTTGGATTCCTTTTCATGAAATACCTACTCATCGCTTGTGCTATAAGCTGTATCATATCATTGTATATAGAAATCGATCTCAATATTTGGACTCTTCTATATATAAAGCATTCACAATAGGAAAGAGACAGTGATAACGTTTATGGATCGTATATGGATTATAAATTTTAGCAGACAACAAAACTACGCGTATACAATACTAGGTATGGAACAAAACCTTGTACACTAAGAACAAAAAATATTTCTATTTTATTTTAAACGAAAAAACTTTAATTTAAAATAATTTAAAATAAGGAAAAACTAGCGAATTTTCAATTAACTTTTAATTAACGTAATTTTTTAATCGCTACTAACAATGGAAAATAACCAATGTGATTCCCAGAATTGTGTTCTAGATAGTAAATATACCGAACGTGTGCCGTGTCGTGGTCTCTGCAGAAAATCATTTGATCCAGTATGTCTCCGATTAAGTAAGAGATCTTGTGGATATATAAAAGAATACTTGAAGTACTTCGTATTTCTTTGTGATGAGTGTAAGAACATCTCCCTCTCTCATACTCTACTAGCCGTTAAATGCCTTAGTGATTCTACAAATTCCATTTTAACTGACAATAATCGTTTTCATAAAAATGTACTCTCACAATTTAAACATTTCGACGAGTTTTCAAAAAGTATAGAAATCCTAAACAGTTCTATCGAGACCCTTAGCAATCGATGTTTTTCTAATCAGTCTTCAATCGACAAGAAACTTTCATCCATTGTGCAGCTACTAAATCCGCGATTTGAACAGCAACTTTCAAATCCTCGATAAGAACACACGCACTGCCAGTTTGAAAATATTAACCGTGAAATACGCTCTGCACTTGACTCTGTTATTAACTCCTTTCCTCTCGATAATTTAACTAAACAAATAGAAGTTATTCGCTCCGACCTCGATCTCTTTCTACAAGATACATCAAACTCAATATCCTCAGCATCGTCTCAACTTTCATCGATCCTTCACGATTTTGCTTCTAAGATTACCGACATCAGCAATGAGCATACTGAAATGCGCACCTCTTTAAAAGATGTTATTGAGGAAATCAAAATCACTTCCTGCAAAATGGACGAAATTCCGATGCATGTCCAACCAATTATGCCTAATTATAACAATGATACATCCATTCTCACTGAAATGATTGAATCCACCCAGAATGCATCTCCTTCTATTACGTTATCTATTCCTTCACCTTTACCAGTCATATCAACAATACCAAATGATGACACTAATGTATGTTCTCCTCCATCTGTTCCTGTTATCCATCGTTTTTGCACAACTTGGACTGAGGGCGAATGGAATAACAGGCTTAATAAACTTAAAATTATATGTGAATCAACGCCTATCTTCATCAAAGGGACTCCAAATCATGCAAATGACTCCTGGATTCGCAAGCTTTTTTCGAATAAATTCAAATTCAACATTGGAGAATGACAAAAGCTATCTTCATCAAGTTTCAAAGTTTCGATCCCATCAAGATATCTATGGATACTCTTCTCTACCGCCCACCCTGTTTGCTGGCTTGGAAAAATAAAAATTACTAAATGGATCACTAGAATTCCAAAAAAACTCCCTTATCTTCCTGAAAAAATATTAATTATTTTAATACTAGCTTTAAGATCAACAATCCTAGTATCAACTCCAAAAGCAATCCCAATATTAAATCGCCACAAATCTCAAATAATTCTACGTTTCCCAAACCAAACACGTATCATTTAATACCTATCCCTCTTATAATAGTGATTCAAATAATAGCTCTACCTCTAATGTAGATGTAAAAAATGGCTGCATTTATCAAAATTTAAACCTTCAACATCTGTCAGATAATAATAAATCTAATCGCTACTTATCTTAAGGCCCGCCGGCCAAATTCGAATCTTTTAAATTAATTAAGAAAGGCACTGATGGACGTCTTATTGAACATGTTAACTTTAAAATGGGTGTTCCTGCTGAGCTTTATGATGCTGTATTTGATTCGAGCTGTTGGCCAGCTGGTGTGTACGTTCGAAATTTTCGGCACATTCCAAAAAACCACGTCTCACCGGAGGGGAATGCGAACTTATAGATAATTCGCCGCCGTAAAAACAAGACATTTCATACCTATTGTTCTACATGAACACTGGTGGAATTAGAACAAAATTTCAATAATTGCTATTATTTTCTTCATCGCTGCAATATGATGTCATTGTTCTCGCTGAAACTTGTCTAAACGTAAAACATCACACATCCGAATTTTTCAATAACCATCTGTATAATGTTTTCCGCAAAGATCGCTGCTCTATCACATCAGGTCTTGGTAGAGGTGGCGGTGTTATGATTGCAGTTTGTTCAACGTTTACTATCACGGAAATTGCTTTGCCATCATCATCTTTTAATTTGAATTATGATTTAGATCAGCTTATAGTAAAGGTTAATTTCGATCAAATTCATGAAGTTTTTTTTTGTTTGAGTTATATACCTCCAAAAAGTCTTTACAAATTGATAATTGTTGCCAAGTAATCTTAAAATCTTAATGAGAATCAGCATATTGTTATATTAGGTGATTTTAACCTACCATCTCTTAAGTGGTTATTTGACGATGAAAATCAGTGTTTATTACCTTTAAATGTAAAATATGATTGGAGAAGTGAGGTTGTTGATATATTAGCTGGGTATAATCTTCAGCAAATTAATAAGTTTCCAAACAATCTCGACCGTATACTTGACCTGATTTTTGTCGACAAGGAATTATAAGTAGATATTAATTATGTCTCTTCATCTTCACTTTCCATATCTCCACATCATATAGCACTTGATTTAAATGTTAAATTTTATAACTATATGAAACCTAGTCATATTAATTGTAACTATGTTTTTGATTATGCGTAAGGTTTTATGGTCTAAATGAACCCATCTCACGTTGCTTAAGGCAGGCCAAGTCAGTATCTACTAATAATAAAATTGATTTCTTCTAATTTATAAATAGAGATACTTTCAAAACTTATTTATTAGCTGAATTAAAATTCGGAAAATGATTATTGTAATTTATTATTTGTTATTAAGCTTTAATTTGTAGTTATAGTAGGCTGTAAGGAGTTTCAAATTTAAATTGACGAATAAATATGTAAATAAATAAGCATTGCGAATCAACACACATCTTGTATCATTGGAGGAGACTTCAACGGTCGGCACCCTCAATGGATGGATACCACGGAATCTCACCAAGGCAAAGCAACTGTTGACTGGCTACAAGGAAATCCCGAGCGTCATTCTTTGGTTGTCGTGTCTCAACGAAAACCAACATACCCTAGAACTCCATCTCGTTTGGACTTCTTTCTGGTTACGTCGAACTTCATCAACATTCTACCTAAACTACGAAAATACAATTGCGTTGCATACGATAGTGCTTCCGACCATCTGGCAGTAGAAGTGAGAAGCTTAAGACTGCAAGAACCAGCAGAGACCGATATGCGAATATGCCGAAACATATACAGGCCATATATGCTCACAGACAGACTCCTTAAAAAGCTTCAACGGTTGTTTAACAGAGAGAACGACGAGTGTAGACGCATATACTCCGAACTTCAATGCACCAATACCATGTTCAACAAGGCACTGAAACATCACCAGGATTTTGAATTCAGGAAAAGGCTTTCAAATATCAAACTGGGACCCGATGCCTTCAAGAAAATTAACCAGCTCGTTGGGAAAAAGAGCTCGATGCCAGATACTTTAATGCACGGGCAACACTCTGCAACAACACCAACCGAAAAAGCAGAAGCTCTCGCTAAGCATTTTGAGCAAACCTTCAAGGATCGCTTGCCCAATCACCTTCCTGAATTCGTCGAAGAAGTTGAAAACATGTTTGAAGAAGTTGCTAATGTTACTAATGACTCATCCTTTTACGAAGGTTCTACTGAATTTGAAGTTGTTTCTGATACTGAATTTCACTAAGATCCAATGCTGTTGGCGATGATGGAATTCCGACAAATTTCATTAAAATAATATTACCTTAAATTATATCCGTTTTTACTCATATCATGAATTTTTTGTATTATGTCTTCTTCAGTAGTAAACAGTAAACCTTTAACTCCTGCTGATTTTCGGCCTATTATTATACTGCCTTGCCTGTCTAAAATTTACGAAAAAGTTTTGTCAAACCCAATATGAGTGCATAATTTATTTTGTTTGGTGCAGTCAGGTCTTCGGCCAGGGCACAGGCAATGGTTAAAGTCTTAGATGATATTAGAATTCGATATGATAGGGGAATGTTGACACTGCTCTGCTTGTTGGATTTCACTAAAGCATTTGACCGAGTTAACCATGCTATCCTATGTACAAAACTTAACTTATCTTTTGGTTTTAGTGAAAGGCCGGTACGTCTTATTCAAGACTACTTGGAACACCGAAGTGAAAAAGTTAAAGTTTTTGACAACTCCTCTGACTCGATTGATTTTGTGGGTACCACAAGGTTTAATTTTGGGCCTTATTCTGTATGTTTATCAATAACCTACCACTAGTATGCAAGGATGTTGTGTTGCATTGGTATGTAGATGGTGTCCAAATGTATATTTTTAGACCTTTTAACTTACTAGATGACTTAACATGCAGAATGAATGAAGATTTGAAAAGGATCTACGAATAGACAAAGTGTAATAGCTTAACGTTTAACCCGGCTAAAACTCAAATAATCTCCATTTCTAAGCAGAAATTTGACACGACCAACCTTCCGCTCCTGTTTATATCGATTCCAACTTCAGTTCAAGAATACTATTACGAGCCTTGGTTTCAAAATAAATCGTCTCCTCAGCCAATGACCATGTAATCCTTTCTGTTGGTCGTATCAACGGTGGGCTCCGAAGACTAAATATGTTTGCAAATCTTACGCCAGTCGAAACTAGAGTAAGAATTAGCAAATCATTGCTTATTCCAATCATTGAGTATGATGCAGTAGTTTATCCAAAGCTTGATTCCCATTCTCTTCAAAAACTTCTTGTTGCTTTTAATGACATCATTCGTTACATTTTTAGCTGGCGTAGGTTTGACCATGTTTCTCAACACAATCAATTAGTCTTAGCATGCACTTTTGAAAACTTTTTTAATACCAGATGTTGTACCTACACAAAATAATTAATTTTGAAACTCCGTCCTTGTTCGATAAGTTAAACTTTGCGCAGTCTACCCGAACCTTGAATCTCATCACGCCCTTATGTACTTATCTGCATTCACCTAGACTATTTTTTTTGTTTATGCCATCAGGGTATGGAACTCGTTGCCATCGACACTAAAGCAAATAATTGACATTTCAAAATTTAAAAAAAGCATTATAAAATCATCTTAATAACCCACAAACAACAGTAAATTGAAAAATATGAAAAAATTGCCTTAGTTTTTTTAAATAGTTTTTTGTTATTTTTTTTAAATAGTTTTTTGTTAGTTTTCTTATAATTTAATAGTTATTAATTTTTATTAATCAATTATTATTTCTCATTGTTTTGTTATATGTAAGTACTTAATTTTCAAGTCCTGATTTAAGGTACTATAAAAGACATTGTCTTATTTGTACTCCATTCTTGAAATAAATTGATATTAAATTGAAATTGAAATTGCCGCCTCTAATACTTCAGTCACCAACTTAAATGGAGAAAATCCTGCACTCACACCAACTGGATATGCTTTTACTTCCATCGAGGAAGTAACTGACAGATTCCACGGAGGAAATTCTAAAAAAGTCAGCTGGAATTTTTTTTTATAATTAACGTGCGCACAAGGGACTATTTGTTTCCCTTTTAATGTAGAACACACTGCGTGGGCATAAGGAAGATAAGCAGGGGAGAGATAGGAGGTATCGATTAACATTGGTTTTGAATGTTAGCAGATCAAAAGGGCAGGGGAAAATCTCGCTTGACATACCGTTGCAATTTAACGTCCGAAGGCGAAGGACGTGAATTATCGAACGAATATGAAAAGCTGAGGGTAGAGTCGTCAGCAAAACAGTTAAGTGGATTAGAAGTAACGAACAGAAGATCATTTATAAAAATGAGGAAGAGTCGGAGACAGAACAAAGCCCTGCAGAGGCACACCAGCATTTATTTTATGGCAATCAGACTTGAATCCGTCCAATACAACTTGTCCAGAAGATAGGTTCTAATCCAACGAACAAGAGTATTATTGATCCCAAAAGCACGCATTTTCGATAAGAGAGCTTCATGCCAAACTCTATCAAATGCCTTGGAGATATCAACAGCAATAATTTTACTTTCACCAAAGCGATGTAAAGATTTGTTCCACTGTTCAGTGAGATATGCCATCAGATCACCAGATATTTCTTGAGCTGACGGTTAATCAGTGTTTCCATGACCTTAGAAAGAAGGGATGTCAATGCTATGGGTCGGTAGGAGGAGGGGGAGGATGGGTCACCTTTCTTAGCGACAGGCTGGACGAATGCAGTTTTCCATCTTCTAGGAAAGATTCCAGAAGAGTAGGAGCGATGGAAAAGCTAACGCAGTGCAGTGGCGTAGATAGCTTTTCGCTTTGGGGGGATGGATCTAGTTCGCTCATTTTTTTTAAAGCTTCAATAATTAAAAAAAAAACAAATAACAAAACTTCATTTAATTCATAATGTATGCCATAAAAAAATTATATTTTTTAAAGATAATATATTATACGCATTAATTTGAATATAAACTAGAATAAATATTGATATAGTAAGTAAAATAATATTCATTTAAAAAATAAATTACAAAATAAAATCCAGTTTTGTGTTCTTTTTAGATAAAACACTTATAACCTCGTCTGCTGTTATAGGTATTTCGTGATGAATAGCTAGAGCAGCCAAACCATTCAAACGATCCTGCAAATAATTAAACATCCAAAACTTATCACAATGTTATTAATATAGACATATTTTTAATAATCTCACTTCGTTGGTCATGCTTCTTAGTATTGTTTTTAAACTGGAGAAAGTTCTTTCGGGAATTGACGTTTAAACCGGCAGTGTAGTTCATATCTTTAATAAAATATATATATTAGGAAAACTTTCTTCGGGGCAGCTATCGAGCGCTTCCAATGAGTTCTTAGAGGAAGTATTATTTCTTCGGATCAAATATCTCTTCCAAATTTTTAATTCCTTAAGAATAGGCGATGGTCCGGCAGCCAAATATGTTTGGTAAAACTCAATAGTTTCATTAAATTTTTTAGCTGCTTTGTCTATTTCAGACGAAGAATCGTTGAAAAGAACCGAAAACCCTTCTAGTATGTTTTCATGATTTGTAATTTTTTCTCTAAGGTCCATTACATAGAAATCGAGAAAAGGATTGAAAACAGTAACACGAAAATATTCTTCTGTACTTTGAACCGAAGTGTTCGAACGATTCTTTTGTCGGTTCACTATTCTCGTATGTTTAACGTCAATGTCAGCTTTTTTTTTGCGTCTTCAAACACTTTCGAAAATGAGTCGTCTTCTGCCGGTTTAATTTTTAGTTGATCCCTTAAATCTTTGGCGAGATCCATAGCTTGTACCAAGTCTAAATTCACTCTTTGAAACTCACGACTTAATTACAACAGAGTTGGTAAACCATACTCATTAACCACTATTTGCAACAACAACCCCAAACCTAATATACTATTCTTTGGCCTACTGCAATCAACAAATCTCGACACGACAAACTGTCGGTCAGTTTCTGCCTTACCTTTATGGGTGAGTTCTTTTTTAGTAGTGTTCTGCCAAGCTTTTATGAATACTACTCATAAAAATTACCTTTATGTTGGATTCCTTTTCATGAAATACCTACTCATCGCTTGTGCTATAAGCTGTATCATATCATTGTATATAGAAATCGATCTCAATATTTGGACTCTTCTATATATAAAGCATTCACAATAGGAAAGAGACAGTGATAACGTTTATGGATCGTATATGGATTATAAATTTTAGCAGACAACAAAACTACGCGTATACAATACTAGGTATGGAACAAAACCTTGTACACTAAGAACAAAAAATATTTCTATTTTATTTTAAACGAAAAAACTTTAATTTAAAATAATTTAAAATAAGGAAAAACTAGCGAATTTTCAATTAACTTTTAATTAACGTAATTTTTTAATCGCTACTAACAATGGAAAATAACCAATGTGATTCCCAGAATTGTGTTCTAGATAGTAAATATACCGAACGTGTGCCGTGTCGTGGTCTCTGCAGAAAATCATTTCATCCAGTATGTCTCCGATTAAGTAAGAGATCTTGTGGATATATAAAAGAATACTTGAAGTACTTCGTATTTCTTTGTGATGAGTGTAAGAACATCTCCCTCTCTCATACTCTACTAGCCGTTAAATGCCTTAGTGATTCTACAAATTCCATTTTAACTGACAATAATCGTTTTCATAAAAATGTACTCTCACAATTTAAACATTTCGACGAGTTTTCAAAAAGTATAGAAATCCTAAACAGTTCTATCGAGACCCTTAGCAATCGATGTTTTTCTAATCAGTCTTCAATCGACAAGAAACTTTCATCCATTGTGCAGCTACTAAATCCGCGATTTGAACAGCAACTTTCAAATCCTCGATAAGAACACACGCACTGCCAGTTTGAAAATATTAACCGTGAAATACGCTCTGCACTTGACTCTGTTATTAACTCCTTTCCTCTCGATAATTTAACTAAACAAATAGAAGTTATTCGCTCCGACCTCGATCTCTTTCTACAAGATACATCAAACTCAATATCCTCAGCATCGTCTCAACTTTCATCGATCCTTCACGATTTTGCTTCTAAGATTACCGACATCAGCAATGAGCATACTGAAATGCGCACCTCTTTAAAAGATGTTATTGAGGAAATCAAAATCACTTCCTGCAAAATTGACGAAATTCCGATGCATGTCCAACCAATTATGCCTAATTATAACAATGATACATCCATTCTCACTGAAATGATTGAATCCACCCAGAATGTATCTCCTTCTATTACGTTATCTATTCCTTCACCTTTACCAGTCATATCAACAATACCAAATGATGACACTAATGTATGTTCTCCTCCATCTGTTCCTGTTATCCATCGTTTTTGCACAACTTGGACTGAGGGCGAATGGAATAACAGGCTTAATAAACTTAAAATTATATGTAAATCAACGCCTATCTTCATCAAAGGGACTCCAAATCATGCAAATGACTCCTGGATTCGCAAGCTTTTTTCGAATAAATTCAAATTCAACATTGGAGAATGCCAAAAGCTATCTTCATCAAGTTTCAAAGTTTCGATCCCATCAAGATATCTACGGATACTCTTCTCTACCGCCCACCCTGTTTGCTGGCTTGGAAAAATAAAAATTACTAAATGGATCACTAGAATTCCAAAAAAACTACCTTATCTTCCTGAAAAAATATTAATTATTTTAATACTAGCTTTAAGATCAACAATCCTAGTATCAACTCCAAAAGCAATCCCAATATTAAATCGCCACAAATCTCAAATAATTCTACGTTTCCCAAACCAAACACGTATCATTTAATACCTATCCCTCTTATAATAGTGATTCAAATAATAGCTCTACCTCTAATGTAGATGTAAAAAATGGCTGCATTTATCAAAATTTAAACCTTCAACATCTGTCAGATAATAATAAATCTAATCGCTACTTATCTTAAATTCCAAATTCGAATCTTTTAAATTAATTAAGAAAGGCACTGATGGACGTCT
The DNA here is from genome assembly GCA_963971375.1 of Platycheirus rosarum. NCBI lineage: Eukaryota > Metazoa > Arthropoda > Insecta > Diptera > Syrphidae > Platycheirus > Platycheirus rosarum. The sequence continues at coordinate 101,566,030 of OZ020508.1, forward strand.
TATTGAACATGTTAACTTTAAAATGGGTGTTCCTGCTGATGCTGTATTTGATTCGAGCTGTTGGCCAGCTGGTGTGTACGTTCGAAATTTTCGGCACATTCCAAAAAACCACGTCTCACCGGAGGGGAATGCGAACTTATAGATAATTCGCCGCCGTAAAAACAAGACATTTCATACCTATTGTTCTACATGAACACTGGTGGAATTAGAACTAAATTTCAATAATTGCTATTATTTTCTTCATCGCTGCAATATGATGTCATTGTTCTCGCTGAAACTTGTCTAAACGTAAATCATCACACATCCGAATTTTTTCAATAACCATCTGTATAATGTTTTCCGCAAAGATCGCTGCTCTATCACATCAGGTCTTGGTAGAGGTGGCGGTGTTATGATTGCAGTTTGTTCAACGTTTACTATCACGGAAATTGCTTTGCCATCATCATCTTTTAATTTGAATTATGATTTAGATCAGCTTATAGTAAATGTTAGTTTCGATCAAATTCATGAAGTTTTTTTTTGTTTGAGTTATATACCTCCAAAAAGTCTTTACAAATTGATTGTTGCCAAGTAATCTTAAAATCTTAATGAGAATCAGCATATTGTTATATTAGGTGATTTTAACCTACCATCTATTAAGTGGTTATTTGACGATGAAAATCAGTGTTTATTACCTTTAAATGTAAAATATGATTGGAGAAGTGAGGTTGTTGATATATTAGCTGGGTATAATCTTCAGCAAATTAATAAGTTTCCAAACAATCTCGACCGTATACTTGACCTGATTTTTGTCGACAAGGAATTATAAGTAGATATTAATTATGTCTCTTCATCTTCACTTTCCATATCTCCACATCATATAGCACTTGATTTAAATGTTAAATTTTATAACTATATGAAACCTAGTCATATTAATTGTAACTATGTTTTTGATTATGCGTAAGGTTTTATGGTCTAAATGAACCCATCTCACGTTGCTTAAGGCAGGCCAAGTCAGTATCTACTAATAATAAAATTGATTTCTTCTAATTTATAAATAGAGATACTTTCAAAACTTATTTATTAGCTGAATTAAAATTCGGAAAATGATTACTGTAATTTATTATTTGTTATTAAGCTTTAATTTGTAGTTATAGTAGGCTGTAAGGAGTTTCAAATTTAAATTGACGAATAAATATGTAAATAAATAAGCATTGCGAATCAACACACATCTTGTATCATTGGAGGAGACTTCAACGGTCGGCACCCTCAATGGATGGATACCACGGAATCTCACCAAGGCAAAGCAACTGTTGACTGGCTACAAGGAAATCCCGAGCGTCATTCTTTGGTTGTCGTGTCTCAACGAAAACCAACATACCCTAGAACTCCATCTCGTTTGGACTTCTTTCTGGTTACGTCGAACTTCATCAACATTCTACCTAAACTACGAAAATACAATTGCGTTGCACACGATAGTGCTTCCGACCATCTGGCAGTAGAAGTGAGAAGCTTAAGACTGCAAGAACCAGCAGAGACCGATATGCGAATATGCCGAAACATATACAGGCCATATATGCTCACAGACAGACTCCTTAAAAAGCTTCAACGGTTGTTTAACAGAGAGAACGACGAGTGTAGACGCATATACTCCGAACTTCAATGCACCAATACCATGTTCAACAAGGCACTGAAACATCACCAGGATTTTGAATTCAGGAAAAGGCTTTCAAATATCAAACTGGGACCCGATGCCTTCAAGAAAATTAACCAGCTCGTTGGGAAAAAGAGCTCGATGCCAGATACTTTAATGCACGGGCAACACTCTGCAACAACACCAACCGAAAAAGCAGAAGCTCTCGCTAAGCATTTTGAGCAAACCTTCAAGGATCGCTTGCCCAATCACCTTCCTGAATTCGTCGAAGAAGTTGAAAACATGTTTGAAGAAGTTGCTAATGTTACTAATGACTCATCCTTTTACGAAGGTTCTACTGAATTTGAAGTTGTTTCTGATACTGAATTTCACTAAGATCCAATGCTGTTGGCGATGATGGAATTGCGACAAATTTCATTAAAATAATATTACCTCAAATTATATCCGTTTTTACTCATATCATGAATTTTTTGTATTATGTCTTCTTCAGTAGTAAACAGTAAACCTTTAACTCCTGCTGATTTTCGGCCTATTATTATACTGCCTTGCCTGTCTAAAATTTACGAAAAAGTTTTGTCAAACCCAATATGAGTGCATAATTTATTTTGTTTGGTGCAGTCAGGTCTTCGGCCAGGGCACAGGCAATGGTTAAAGTCTTAGATGATATTAGAATTCGATATGATCGGGGAATGTTGACACTGCTCTGCTTGTTGGATTTCACTAAAGCATTTGACCGAGTTAACCATGCTATCCTATGTACAAAACTTAACTTATCTTTTGGTTTTAGTGAAAGGCCGGTACGTCTTATTCAAGACTACTTGGAACACCGAAGTGAAAAAGTTAAAGTTTTTGACAACTCCTCTGACTCGATTGATTTTGTGGGTACCACAAGGTTTAATTTTGGGCCTTATTCTGTATGTTTATCAATAACCTACCACTAGTATGCAAGGATGTTGTGTTGCATTGGTATGTAGATGGTGTCCAAATGTATATTTTTAGACCTTTTAACTTACTAGATGACTTAACATGCAGAATGAATGAAGATTTGAAAAGGATCTACGAATAGACAAAGTGTAATAGCTTAACGTTTAACCCGGCTAAAACTCAAATAATCTCCATTTCTAAGCAGAAATTTGACACGACCAACCTTCCGCTCCTGTTTATATCGATTCCAACTTCAGTTCAAGAATACTATTACGAGCCTTGGTTTCAAAATAAATCGTCTCCTCTCAGCCAATGACCATGTAATCCTTTCTGTTGGTCGTATCAACGGTGGGCTCCGAAGACTAAATATGTTTGCAAATCTTACGCCAGTCGAAACTAGAGTAAGAATTAGAAAATCATTGCTTATTCCAATCATTGAGTATGATGCAGTAGTTTATCCAAAGCTTGATTCCCATTCTCTTCAAAAACTTCTTGTTGCTTTTAATGACATCATTCGTTACATTTTTAGCTGGCGTAGGTTTGACCATGTTTCTCAACACAATCAATTAGTCTTAGCATGCACTTTTGAAAACTTTTTTAATACCAGATGTTGTACCTTCCTACACAAAATAATTAATTTTGAAACTCCGTCCTTGTTCGATAAGTTAAACTTTGCGCAGTCTACCCGAACCTTGAATCTCATCACGCCCTTATGTACTTATCTGCATTCACCTAGACTATTTTTTTTGTTTATGCCATCAGGGTATGGAACTCGTTGCCATCGACACTAAAGCAAATAATTGACATTTCAAAATTTAAAAAAAGCATTATAAAATCATCTTAATAACCCACAAACAACAGTAAATTGAAAAATATGAAAAAATTGCCTTAGTTTTTTTAAATAGTTTTTTGTTATTTTTTTTAATAGTTTTTTGTTAGTTTTCTTATAATTTAATAGTTATTAATTTTTATTAATCAATTATTATTTCTCATTGTTTTGTTATATGTAAGTACTTAATTTTCAAGTCCTGATTTAAGGTACTATAAAAGACATTGTCTTATTTGTACTCCATTCTTGAAATAAATTGATATTAAATTGAAATTGAAATTGCCGCCTCTAATACTTCAGTCACCAACTTAAATGGAGAAAATCCTGCACTCACACCAACTGGATATGCTTTTACTTCCATCGAGGAAGTAACTGACAGATTCCACGGAGGAAATTCTAAAAAAGTCAGCTGGAATTTTTTTTTATAATTAACGTGCGCACAAGGGACTATTTGTTTCCCTTTTAATGTAGAACACACTGCGTGGGCATAAGGAAGATAAGCAGGGGAGAGATAGGAGGTATCGATTAATATTGGTTTTGAATGTTAGCAGATCAAAAGGGCAGGGGAAAATCTCGCTTGACATACCGTTGCAATTTTACGTCCGAAGGCGAAGGACGTGAATTATCGAACGAATATGAAAAGCTGAGGGTAGAGTCGTCAGCAAAACAGTTAAGTGGATTAGAAGTAACGAACAGAAGATCATTTATAAAAATGAGGAAGAGTCGGAGCCAGAACAAAGCCCTGCAGAGGCACACCAGCATTTATTTTATGGCAATCAGACTTGAATCCGTCCAATACAACTTGTCCAGAAGATAGGTTCTAATCCAACGAACAAGAGTATTATTGATCCCAAAAGCACGCATTTTCGATAAGAGAGCTTCATGCCAAACTCTATCAAATGCCTTGGAGATATCAACAGCAATAATTTTACTTTCACCAAAGCGATGTAAAGATTTGTTCCACTGTTCAGTGAGATATGCCATCAGATCACCAGATATTTCTTGAGCTGACGGTTAATCAGTGTTTCCATGACCTTAGAAGGAAGGGATGTCAATGCTATGGGTCGGTAGGAGGAGGGGGAGGATGGGTCACCTTTCTTAGCGACAGGCTGGACGAATGCAGTTTTCCATCTTCTAGGAAAGATTCCAGAAGAGTAGGAGCGATGGAAAAGCTAACGCAGTGCAGTGGCGTAGATAGCTTTTCGCTTTGGGGGGATGGATCTAGTTCGCTCATTTTTTTAAAGCTTCAATAATTAAAAAAAAACAAATAACAAAACTTCATTTAATTCATAATGTATGCCATAAAAAAATTATATTTTTTAAAGATAATATATTATACGCATTAATTTGAATATAAACTAGAATAAATATTGATATAGTAAGTAAAATAATATTCATTTAAAAAATAAATTACAAAATAAAATCCAGTTTTGTGTTCTTTTTAGATAAAACACTTATAACCTCGTCTGCTGTTATAGGTATTTCGTGATGAATAGCTAGAGCAGCCAAATCATTCAAACGATCCTGCAAATAAGTAAACATCCAAAACTTATCACAATGTTATTAATATAGACATATTTTTAATAATCTCACTTCGTTGGTCATGCTTCTTAGTATTGTTTTTAAACTGGAGAAAGTTCTTTCGGGAATTGACGTTTAAACCGGCAGTGTAGCTCATATCTTTAATAAAATATATATATTAGGAAAACTTTCTTCGGGGCAGCTATCGAGCGCTTCCAATGAGTTCTTAGAGGAAGTATTATTTCTTCGGATCAAATATCTCTTCCAAATTTTTAATTCCTTAAGAATAGGCGATGGTCCGGCAGCCAAATATGTTTGGTAAAACTCAATAGTTTCATTAAATTTTTTAGCTGCTTTGTCTATTTCAGACGAAGAATCGTTGAAAAGAACCGAAAACCCTTCTAGTATGTTTTCATGATTTGTAATTTTTTCTCTAAGGTCCATTACATAGAAATCGAGAAAAGGATTGAAAACAGTAACACGAAAATATTCTTCTGTACTTTGAACCGAAGTGTTCGAACGATTCTTTTGTCGGTTCACTATTCTCGTATGTTTAACGTCAATGTCAGCTTTTTTTTTTGCGTCTTCAAACACTTTCGAAAATGAGTCGTCTTCTGCCGGTTTAATTTTTAGTTGATCCCTTAAATCTTTGGCGAGATCCATAGCTTGTACCAAGTCTAAATTCACTCTTTGAAACTCACGACTTAATTACAACAGAGTTGGTAAACCATACTCATTAACCACTATTTGCAACAACAACCCCAAACCTAATATACTATTCTTTGGCCTACTGCAATCAACAAATCTCGACACGACAAACTGTCAGTCAGTTTCTGCCTTACCTTTATGGGTGAGTTCTTTTTTAGTAGTGTTCTGCCAAGCTTTTATGAATACTACTCATAAAAATTACCTTTATGTTGGATTCCTTTTCATGAAATACCTACTCATCGCTTGTGCTATAAGCTGTATCATATCATTGTATATAGAAATCGATCTCAATATTTGGACTCTTCTATATATAAAGCATTCACAATAGGAAAGAGACAGTGATAACGTTTATGGATCGTATATGGATTATAAATTTTAGCAGACAACAAAACTACGCGTATACAATACTAGGTATGGAACAAAACCTTGTACACTAAGAACAAAAAATATTTCTATTTTATTTTAAACGAAAAAACTTTAATTTAAAATAATTTAAAATAAGGAAAAACTAGCGAATTTTCAATTAACTTTTAATTAACGTAATTTTTTAATCGCTACTAACAATGGAAAATAACCAATGTGATTCCCAGAATTGTGTTCTAGATAGTAAATATACCGAACGTGTGCCGTGTCGTGGTCTCTGCAGAAAATCATTTCATCCAGTATGTCTCCGATTAAGTAAGAGATCTTGTGGATATATAAAAGAATACTTGAAGTACTTCGTATTTCTTTGTGATGAGTGTAAGAACATCTCCCTCTCTCATACTCTACTAGCCGTTAAATGCCTTAGTGATTCTACAAATTCCATTTTAACTGACAATAATCGTTTTCATAAAAATGTACTCTCACAATTTAAACATTTCGACGAGTTTTCAAAAAGTATAGAAATCCTAAACAGTTCTATCGAGACCCTTAGCAATCGATGTTTTTCTAATCAGTCTTCAATCGACAAGAAACTTTCATCCATTGTGCAGCTACTAAATCCGCGATTTGAACAGCAACTTTCAAATCCTCGATAAGAACACACGCACTGCCAGTTTGAAAATATTAACCGTGAAATACGCTCTGCACTTGACTCTGTTATTAACTCCTTTCCTCTCGATAATTTAACTAAACAAATAGAAGTTATTCGCTCCGACCTCGATCTCTTTCTACAAGATACATCAAACTCAATATCCTCAGCATCGTCTCAACTTTCATCGATCCTTCACGATTTTGCTTCTAAGATTACCGACATCAGCAATGAGCATACTGAAATGCGCACCTCTTTAAAAGATGTTATTGAGGAAATCAAAATCACTTCCTGCAAAATGGACGAAATTCCGATGCATGTCCAACCAATTATGCCTAATTATAACAATGATACATCCATTCTCACTGAAATGATTGAATCCACCCAGAATGCATCTCCTTCTATTACGTTATCTATTCCTTCACCTTTACCAGTCATATCAACAATACCAAATGATGACACTAATGTATGTTCTCCTCCATCTGTTCCTGTTATCCATCGTTTTTGCACAACTTGGACTGAGGGCGAATGGAATAACAGGCTTAATAAACTTAAAATTATATGTGAATCAACGCCTATCTTCATCAAAGGGACTCCAAATCATGCAAATGACTCCTGGATTCGCAAGCTTTTTTCGAATAAATTCAAATTCAACATTGGAGAATGACAAAAGCTATCTTCATCAAGTTTCAAAGTTTCGATCCCATCAAGATATCTATGGATACTCTTCTCTACCGCCCACCCTGTTTGCTGGCTTGGAAAAATAAAAATTACTAAATGGATCACTAGAATTCCAAAAAAACTCCCTTATCTTCCTGAAAAAATATTAATTATTTTAATACTAGCTTTAAGATCAACAATCCTAGTATCAACTCCAAAAGCAATCCCAATATTAAATCGCCACAAATCTCAAATAATTCTACGTTTCCCAAACCAAACACGTATCATTTAATACCTATCCCTCTTATAATAGTGATTCAAATAATAGCTCTACCTCTAATGTAGATGTAAAAAATGGCTGCATTTATCAAAATTTAAACCTTCAACATCTGTCAGATAATAATAAATCTAATCGCTACTTATCTTAAGGCCCGCCGGCCAAATTCGAATCTTTTAAATTAATTAAGAAAGGCACTGATGGACGTCTTATTGAACATGTTAACTTTAAAATGGGTGTTCCTGCTGAGCTTTATGATGCTGTATTTGATTCGAGCTGTTGGCCAGCTGGTGTGTACGTTCGAAATTTTCGGCACATTCCAAAAAACCACGTCTCACCGGAGGGGAATGCGAACTTATAGATAATTCGCCGCCGTAAAAACAAGACATTTCATACCTATTGTTCTACATGAACACTGGTGGAATTAGAACTAAATTTCAATAATTGCTATTATTTTCTTCATCGCTGCAATATGATGTCATTGTTCTCGCTGAAACTTGTCTAAACGTAAATCATCACACATCCGAATTTTTTCAATAACCATCTGTATAATGTTTTCCGCAAAGATCGCTGCTCTATCACATCAGGTCTTGGTAGAGGTGGCGGTGTTATGATTGCAGTTTGTTCAACGTTTACTATCACGGAAATTGCTTTGCCATCATCATCTTTTAATTTGAATTATGATTTAGATCAGCTTATAGTAAAGGTTAATTTCGATCAAATTCATGAAGTTTTTTTTTGTTTGAGTTATATACCTCCAAAAAGTCTTTACAAATTGATAATTGTTGCCAAGTAATCTTAAAATCTTAATGAGAATCAGCATATTGTTATATTAGGTGATTTTAACCTACCATCTATTAAGTGGTTATTTGACGATGAAAATCAGTGTTTATTACCTTTAAATGTAAAATATGATTGGAGAAGTGAGGTTGTTGATATATTAGCTGGGTATAATCTTCAGCAAATTAATAAGTTTCCAAACAATCTCGACCGTATACTTGACCTGATTTTTGTCGACAAGGAATTATAAGTAGATATTAATTATGTCTCTTCATCTTCACTTTCCATATCTCCACATCATATAGCACTTGATTTAAATGTTAAATTTTATAACTATATGAAACCTAGTCATATTAATTGTAACTATGTTTTTGATTATGCGTAAGGTTTTATGGTCTAAATGAACCCATCTCACGTTGCTTAAGGCAGGCCAAGTCAGTATCTACTAATAATAAAATTGATTTCTTCTAATTTATAAATAGAGATACTTTCAAAACTTATTTATTAGCTGAATTAAAATTCGGAAAATGATTATTGTAATTTATTATTTGTTATTAAGCTTTAATTTGTAGTTATAGTAGGCTGTAAGGAGTTTCAAATTTAAATTGACGAATAAATATGTAAATAAATAAGCATTGCGAATCAACACACATCTTGTATCATTGGAGGAGACTTCAACGGTCGGCACCCTCAATGGATGGATACCACGGAATCTCACCAAGGCAAAGCAACTGTTGACTGGCTACAAGGAAATCCCGAGCGTCATTCTTTGGTTGTCGTGTCTCAACGAAAACCAACATACCCTAGAACTCCATCTCGTTTGGACTTCTTTCTGGTTACGTCGAACTTCATCAACATTCTACCTAAACTACGAAAATACAATTGCGTTGCACACGATAGTGCTTCCGACCATCTGGCAGTAGAAGTGAGAAGCTTAAGACTGCAAGAACCAGCAGAGACCGATATGCGAATATGCCGAAACATATACAGGCCATATATGCTCACAGACAGACTCCTTAAAAAGCTTCAACGGTTGTTTAACAGAGAGAACGACGAGTGTAGACGCATATACTCCGAACTTCAATGCACCAATACCATGTTCAACAAGGCAATGAAACATCACCAGGATTTTGAATTCAGGAAAAGGCTTTCAAATATCAAACTGGGACCCGATGCCTTCAAGAAAATTAACCAGCTCGTTGGGAAAAAGAGCTCGATGCCAGATACTTTAATGCACGGGCAACACTCTGCAACAACACCAACCGAAAAAGCAGAAGCTCTCGCTAAGCATTTTGAGCAAACCTTCAAGGATCGCTTGCCCAATCACCTTCCTGAATTCGTCGAAGAAGTTGAAAACATGTTTGAAGAAGTTGCTAATGTTACTAATGACTCATCCTTTTACGAAGGTTCTACTGAATTTGAAGTTGTTTCTGATACTGAATTTCACTAAGATCCAATGCTGTTGGCGATGATGGAATTCCGACAAATTTCATTAAAATAATATTACCTTAAATTATATCCGTTTTTACTCATATCATGAATTTTTTGTATTATGTCTTCTTCAGTAGTAAACAGTAAACCTTTAACTCCTGCTGATTTTCGGCCTATTATTATACTGCCTTGCCTGTCTAAAATTTACGAAAAAGTTTTGTCAAACCCAATATGAGTGCATAATTTATTTTGTTTGGTGCAGTCAGGTCTTCGGCCAGGGCACAGGCAATGGTTAAAGTCTTAGATGATATTAGAATTCGATATGATCGGGGAATGTTGACACTGCTCTGCTTGTTGGATTTCACTAAAGCATTTGACCGAGTTAACCATGCTATCCTATGTACAAAACTTAACTTATCTTTTGGTTTTAGTGAAAGGCCGGTACGTCTTATTCAAGACTACTTGGAACACCGAAGTGAAAAAGTTAAAGTTTTTGACAACTCCTCTGACTCGATTGATTTTGTGGGTACCACAAGGTTTAATTTTGGGCCTTATTCTGTATGTTTATCAATAACCTACCACTAGTATGCAAGGATGTTGTGTTGCATTGGTATGTAGATGGTGTCCAAATGTATATTTTTAGACCTTTTAACTTACTAGATGACTTAACATGCAGAATGAATGAAGATTTGAAAAGGATCTACGAATAGACAAAGTGTAATAGCTTAACGTTTAACCCGGCTAAAACTCAAATAATCTCCATTTCTAAGCAGAAATTTGACACGACCAACCTTCCGCTCCTGTTTATATCGATTCCAACTTCAGTTCAAGAATACTATTACGAGCCTTGGTTTCAAAATAAACCGTCTCCTCTCAGCCAATGACCATGTAATCCTTTCTGTTGGTCGTATCAACGGTGGGCTCCGAAGACTAAATATGTTTGCAAATCTTACGCCAGTCGAAACTAGAGTAAGAATTAGCAAATCATTGCTTATTCCAATCATTGAGTATGATGCAGTAGTTTATCCAAAGCTTGATTCCCATTCTCTTCAAAAACTTCTTGTTGCTTTTAATGACATCATTCGTTACATTTTTAGCTGGCGTAGGTTTGACCATGTTTCTCAACACAATCAATTAGTCTTAGCATGCACTTTTGAAAACTTTTTTAATACCAGATGTTGTACCTTCCTACACAAAATAATTAATTTTGAAACTCCGTCCTTGTTCGATAAGTTAAACTTTGCGCAGTCTACCCGAACCTTGAATCTCATCACGCCCTTATGTACTTATCTGCATTCACCTAGACTATTTTTTTTGTTTATGCCATCAGGGTATGGAACTCGTTGCCATCGACACTAAAGCAAATAATTGACATTTCAAAATTTAAAAAAAGCATTATAAAATCATCTTAATAACCCACAAACAACAGTAAATTGAAAAATATGAAAAAATTGCCTTAGTTTTTTTAAATAGTTTTTTGTTATTTTTTTTAATAGTTTTTTGTTAGTTTTCTTATAATTTAATAGTTATTAATTTTTATTAATCAATTATTATTTCTCATTGTTTTGTTATATGTAAGTACTTAATTTTCAAGTCCTGATTTAAGGTACTATAAAAGACATTGTCTTATTTGTACTCCATTCTTGAAATAAATTGATGTTAAATTGAAATTGAAATTGCCGCCTCTAATACTTCAGTCACCAACTTAAATGGAGAAAATCCTGCACTCACACCAACTGGATATGTTTTTACTTCCATCGAGGAAGTAACTGACAGATTCCACGGAGGAAATTCTAAAAAAGTCAGCTGGAATTTTTTTTTATAATTAACGTGCGCACAAGGGACTATTTGTTTCCCTTTTAATGTAGAACACACTGCGTGGGCATAAGGAAGATAAGCAGGGGAGAGATAGGAGGTATCGATTAACATTGGTTTTGAATGTTAGCAGATCAAAAGGGCAGGGGAAAATCTCGCTTGACATACCGTTGCAATTTTACGTCCGAAGGCGAAGGACGTGAATTATCGAACGAATATGAAAAGCTGAGGGTAGAGTCGTCAGCAAAACAGTTAAGTGGATTAGAAGTAACGAACAGAAGATCATTTATAAAAATGAGGAAGAGTCGGAGCCAGAACAAAGCCCTGCAGAGGCACACCAGCATTTATTTTATGGCAATCAGACTTGAATCCGTCCAATACAACTTGTCCAGAAGATAGGTTCTAATCCAACGAACAAGAGTATTATTGATCCCAAAAGCACGCATTTTCGATAAGAGAGCTTCATGCCAAACTCTATCTAATGCCTTGGAGATATCAACAGCAATAATTTTACTTTCACCAAAGCGATGTAAAGATTTGTTCCACTGTTCAGTGAGATATGCCATCAGATCACCAGATATTTCTTGAGCTGACGGTTAATCAGTGTTTCCATGACCTTAGAAGGAAGGGATGTCAATGCTATGGGTCGGTAGGAGGAGGGGGAGGATGGGTCACCTTTCTTAGCGACAGGCTGGACGAATGCAGTTTTCCATCTTCTAGGAAAGATTCCAGAAGAGTAGGAGCGATGGAAAAGCTAACGCAGTGCAGTGGCGTAGATAGCTTTTCGCTTTGGGGGGATGGATCTAGTTCGCTCATTTTTTTAAAGCTTCAATAATTAAAAAAAAACAAATAACAAAACTTCATTTAATTCATAATGTATGCCATAAAAAAATTATATTTTTTAAAGATAATATATTATACGCATTAATTTGAATATAAACTAGAATAAATAAATGATATAGTAAGTAAAATAATATTCATTTAAAAAATAAATTACAAAATAAAATCCAGTTTTGTGTTCTTTTTAGATAAAACACTTATAACCTCGTCTGCTGTTATAGGTATTTCGTGATGAATAGCTAGAGCAGCCAAATCATTCAAACGATCCTGCAAATAAGTAAACATCCAAAACTTATCACAATGTTATTAATATAGACATATTTTTAATAATCTCACTTCGTTGGTCATGCTTCTTAGTATTGTTTTTAAACTGGAGAAAGTTCTTTCGGGAATTGACGTTTAAACCGGCAGTGTAGCTCATATCTTTAATAAAATATATATATTAGGAAAACTTTCTTCGGGGCAGCTATCGAGCGCTTCCAATGAGTTCTTAGAGGAAGTATTATTTCTTCGGATCAAATATCTCTTCCAAATTTTTAATTCCTTAAGAATAGGCGATGGTCCGGCAGCCAAATATGTTTGGTAAAACTCAATAGTTTCATTAAATTTTTTAGCTGCTTTGTCTATTTCAGACGAAGAATCGTTGAAAAGAACCGAAAACCCTTCTAGTATGTTTTCATGATTTGTAATTTTTTCTCTAAGGTCCATTACATAGAAATCGAGAAAAGGATTGAAAACAGTAACACGAAAATATTCTTCTGTACTTTGAACCGAAGTGTTCGAACGATTCTTTTGTCGGTTCACTATTCTCGTATGTTTAACGTCAATGTCAGCTTTTTTTTTGCGTCTTCAAACACTTTCGAAAATGAGTCGTCTTCTGCCGGTTTAATTTTTAGTTGATCCCTTAAATCTTTGGCGAGATCCATAGCTTGTACCAAGTCTAAATTCACTCTTTGAAACTCACGACTTAATTACAACAGAGTTGGTAAACCATACTCATTAACCACTATTTGCAACAACAACCCCAAACCTAATATACTATTCTTTGGCCTACTGCAATCAACAAATCTCGACACGACAAACTGTCAGTCAGTTTCTGCCTTACCTTTATGGGTGAGTTCTTTTTTAGTAGTGTTCTGCCAAGCTTTTATGAATACTACTCATAAAAATTACCTTTATGTTGGATTCCTTTTCATGAAATACCTACTCATCGCTTGTGCTATAAGCTGTATCATATCATTGTATATAGAAATCGATCTCAATATTTGGACTCTTCTATATATAAAGCATTCACAATAGGAAAGAGACAGTGATAACGTTTATGGATCGTATATGGATTATAAATTTTAGCAGACAACAAAACTACGCGTATACAATACTAGGTATGGAACAAAACCTTGTACACTAAGAACAAAAAATATTTCTATTTTATTTTAAACGAAAAAACTTTAATTTAAAATAATTTAAAATAAGGAAAAACTAGCGAATTTTCAATTAACTTTTAATTAACGTAATTTTTTAATCGCTACTAACAATGGAAAATAACCAATGTGATTCCCAGAATTGTGTTCTAGATAGTAAATATACCGAACGTGTGCCGTGTCGTGGTCTCTGCAGAAAATCATTTCATCCAGTATGTCTCCGATTAAGTAAGAGATCTTGTGGATATATAAAAGAATACTTGAAGTACTTCGTATTTCTTTGTGATGAGTGTAAGAACATCTCCCTCTCTCATACTCTACTAGCCGTTAAATGCCTTAGTGATTCTACAAATTCCATTTTAACTGACAATAATCGTTTTCATAAAAATGTACTCTCACAATTTAAACATTTCGACGAGTTTTCAAAAAGTATAGAAATCCTAAACAGTTCTATCGAGACCCTTAGCAATCGATGTTTTTCTAATCAGTCTTCAATCGACAAGAAACTTTCATCCATTGTGCAGCTACTAAATCCGCGATTTGAACAGCAACTTTCAAATCCTCGATAAGAACACACGCACTGCCAGTTTGAAAATATTAACCGTGAAATACGCTCTGCACTTGACTCTGTTATTAACTCCTTTCCTCTCGATAATTTAACTAAACAAATAGAAGTTATTCGCTCCGACCTCGATCTCTTTCTACAAGATACATCAAACTCAATATCCTCAGCATCGTCTCAACTTTCATCGATCCTTCACGATTTTGCTTCTAAGATTACCGACATCAGCAATGAGCATACTGAAATGCGCACCTCTTTAAAAGATGTTATTGAGGAAATCAAAATCACTTCCTGCAAAATGGACGAAATTCCGATGCATGTCCAACCAATTATGCCTAATTATAACAATGATACATCCATTCTCACTGAAATGATTGAATCCACCCAGAATGCATCTCCTTCTATTACGTTATCTATTCCTTCACCTTTACCAGTCATATCAACAATACCAAATGATGACACTAATGTATGTTCTCCTCCATCTGTTCCTGTTATCCATCGTTTTTGCACAACTTGGACTGAGGGCGAATGGAATAACAGGCTTAATAAACTTAAAATTATATGTGAATCAACGCCTATCTTCATCAAAGGGACTCCAAATCATGCAAATGACTCCTGGATTCGCAAGCTTTTTTCGAATAAATTCAAATTCAACATTGGAGAATGACAAAAGCTATCTTCATCAAGTTTCAAAGTTTCGATCCCATCAAGATATCTATGGATACTCTTCTCTACCGCCCACCCTGTTTGCTGGCTTGGAAAAATAAAAATTACTAAATGGATCACTAGAATTCCAAAAAAACTCCCTTATCTTCCTGAAAAAATATTAATTATTTTAATACTAGCTTTAAGATCAACAATCCTAGTATCAACTCCAAAAGCAATCCCAATATTAAATCGCCACAAATCTCAAATAATTCTACGTTTCCCAAACCAAACACGTATCATTTAATACCTATCCCTCTTATAATAGTGATTCAAATAATAGCTCTACCTCTAATGTAGATGTAAAAAATGGCTGCATTTATCAAAATTTAAACCTTCAACATCTGTCAGATAATAATAAATCTAATCGCTACTTATCTTAAGGCCCGCCGGCCAAATTCGAATCTTTTAAATTAATTAAGAAAGGCACTGATGGACGTCTTATTGAACATGTTAACTTTAAAATGGGTGTTCCTGCTGAGCTTTATGATGCTGTATTTGATTCGAGCTGTTGGCCAGCTGGTGTGTACGTTCGAAATTTTCGGCACATTCCAAAAAACCACGTCTCACCGGAGGGGAATGCGAACTTATAGATAATTCGCCGCCGTAAAAACAAGACATTTCATACCTATTGTTCTACATGAATACTGGTGGAATTAGAACAAAATTTCAATAATTGCTATTATTTTCTTCATCGCTGCAATATGATGTCATTGTTCTCGCTGAAACTTGTCTAAACGTAAATCATCACACATCCGAATTTTTTCAATAACCATCTGTATAATGTTTTCCGCAAAGATCGCTGCTCTATCACATCAGGTCTTGGTAGAGGTGGCGGTGTTATGATTGCAGTTTGTTCAACGTTTACTATCACGGAAATTGCTTTGCCATCATCATCTTTTAATTTGAATTATGATTTAAATCAGCTTATAGTAAAGGTTAATTTCGATCAAATTCATGAAGTTTTTTTTTGTTTGAGTTATATACCTCCAAAAAGTCTTTACAAATTGATAATTGTTGCCAAGTAATCTTAAAATCTTAATGAGAATCAGCATATTGTTATATTAGGTGATTTTAACCTACCATCTCTTAAGTGGTTATTTGACGATGAAAATCAGTGTTTATTACCTTTAAATGTAAAATATGATTGGAGAAGTGAGGTTGTTGATATATTAGCTGGGTATAATCTTCAGCAAATTAATAAGTTTCCAAACAATCTCGACCGTATACTTGACCTGATTTTTGTCGACAAGGAATTATAAGTAGATATTAATTATGTCTCTTCATCTTCACTTTCCATATCTCCACATCATATAGCACTTGATTTAAATGTTAAATTTTATAACTATATGAAACCTAGTCATATTAATTGTAACTATGTTTTTGATTATGCGTAAGGTTTTATGGTCTAAATGAACCCATCTCACGTTGCTTAAGGCAGGCCAAGTCAGTATCTACTAATAATAAAATTGATTTCTTCTAATTTATAAATAGAGATACTTTCAAAACTTATTTATTAGCTGAATTAAAATTCGGAAAATGATTATTGTAATTTATTATTTGTTATTAAGCTTTAATTTGTAGTTATAGTAGGCTGTAAGGAGTTTCAAATTTAAATTGACGAATAAATATGTAAATAAATAAGCATTGCGAATCAACACACATCTTGTATCATTGGAGGAGACTTCAACGGTCGGCACCCTCAATGGATGGATACCACGGAATCTCACCAAGGCAAAGCAACTGTTGACTGGCTACAAGGAAATCCCGAGCGTCATTCTTTGGTTGTCGTGTCTCAACGAAAACCAACATACCCTAGAACTCCATCTCGTTTGGACTTCTTTCTGGTTACGTCGAACTTCATCAACATTCTACCTAAACTACGAAAATACAATTGCGTTGCATACGATAGTGCTTCCGACCATCTGGCAGTAGAAGTGAGAAGCTTAAGACTGCAAGAACCAGCAGAGACCGATATGCGAATATGCCGAAACATATACAGGCCATATATGCTCACAGACAGACTCCTTAAAAAGCTTCAACGGTTGTTTAACAGAGAGAACGACGAGTGTAGACGCATATACTCCGAACTTCAATGCACCAATACCATGTTCAACAAGGCACTGAAACATCACCAGGATTTTGAATTCAGGAAAAGGCTTTCAAATATCAAACTGGGACCCGATGCCTTCAAGAAAATTAACCAGCTCGTTGGGAAAAAGAGCTCGATGCCAGATACTTTAATGCACGGGCAACACTCTGCAACAACACCAACCGAAAAAGCAGAAGCTCTCGCTAAGCATTTTGAGCAAACCTTCAAGGATCGCTTGCCCAATCACCTTCCTGAATTCGTCGAAGAAGTTGAAAACATGTTTGAAGAAGTTGCTAATGTTACTAATGACTCATCCTTTTACGAAGGTTCTACTGAATTTGAAGTTGTTTCTGATACTGAATTTCACTAAGATCCAATGCTGTTGGCGATGATGGAATTCCGACAAATTTCATTAAAATAATATTACCTTAAATTATATCCGTTTTTACTCATATCATGAATTTTTTGTATTATGTCTTCTTCAGTAGTAAACAGTAAACCTTTAACTCCTGCTGATTTTCGGCCTATTATTATACTGCCTTGCCTGTCTAAAATTTACGAAAAAGTTTTGTCAAACCCAATATGAGTGCATAATTTATTTTGTTTGGTGCAGTCAGGTCTTCGGCCAGGGCACAGGCAATGGTTAAAGTCTTAGATGATATTAGAATTCGATATGATAGGGGAATGTTGACACTGCTCTGCTTGTTGGATTTCACTAAAGCATTTGACCGAGTTAACCATGCTATCCTATGTACAAAACTTAACTTATCTTTTGGTTTTAGTGAAAGGCCGGTACGTCTTATTCAAGACTACTTGGAACACCGAAGTGAAAAAGTTAAAGTTTTTGACAACTCCTCTGACTCGATTGATTTTGTGGGTACCACAAGGTTTAATTTTGGGCCTTATTCTGTATGTTTATCAATAACCTACCACTAGTATGCAAGGATGTTGTGTTGCATTGGTATGTAGATGGTGTCCAAATGTATATTTTTAGACCTTTTAACTTACTAGATGACTTAACATGCAGAATGAATGAAGATTTGAAAAGGATCTACGAATAGACAAAGTGTAATAGCTTAACGTTTAACCCGGCTAAAACTCAAATAATCTCCATTTCTAAGCAGAAATTTGACACGACCAACCTTCCGCTCCTGTTTATATCGATTCCAACTTCAGTTCAAGAATACTATTACGAGCCTTGGTTTCAAAATAAATCGTCTCCTCTCAGCCAATGACCATGTAATCCTTTCTGTTGGTCGTATCAACGGTGGGCTCCGAAGACTAAATATGTTTGCAAATCTTACGCCAGTCGAAACTAGAGTAAGAATTAGCAAATCATTGCTTATTCCAATCATTGAGTATGATGCAGTAGTTTATCCAAAGCTTGATTCCCATTCTCTTCAAAAACTTCTTGTTGCTTTTAATGACATCATTCGTTACATTTTTAGCTGGCGTAGGTTTGACCATGTTTCTCAACACAATCAATTAGTCTTAGCATGCACTTTTGAAAACTTTTTTAATACCAGATGTTGTACCTACACAAAATAATTAATTTTGAAACTCCGTCCTTGTTCGATAAGTTAAACTTTGCGCAGTCTACCCGAACCTTGAATCTCATCACGCCCTTATGTACTTATCTGCATTCACCTAGACTATTTTTTTTGTTTATGCCATCAGGGTATGGAACTCGTTGCCATCGACACTAAAGCAAATAATTGACATTTCAAAATTTAAAAAAAGCATTATAAAATCATCTTAATAACCCACAAACAACAGTAAATTGAAAAATATGAAAAAATTGCCTTAGTTTTTTTAAATAGTTTTTTGTTATTTTTTTTTAATAGTTTTTTGTTAGTTTTCTTATAATTTAATAGTTATTAATTTTTATTAATCAATTATTATTTCTCATTGTTTTGTTATATGTAAGTACTTAATTTTCAAGTCCTGATTTAAGGTACTATAAAAGACATTGTCTTATTTGTACTCCATTCTTGAAATAAATTGATATTAAATTGAAATTGAAATTGCCGCCTCTAATACTTCAGTCACCAACTTAAATGGAGAAAATCCTGCACTCACACCAACTGGATATGCTTTTACTTCCATCGAGGAAGTAACTGACAGATTCCACGGAGGAAATTCTAAAAAAGTCAGCTGGAATTTTTTTTTATAATTAACGTGCGCACAAGGGACTATTTGTTTCCCTTTTAATGTAGAACACACTGCGTGGGCATAAGGAAGATAAGCAGGGGAGAGATAGGAGGTATCGATTAACATTGGTTTTGAATGTTAGCAGATCAAAAGGGCAGGGGAAAATCTCGCTTGACATACCGTTGCAATTTAACGTCCGAAGGCGAAGGACGTGAATTATCGAACGAATATGAAAAGCTGAGGGTAGAGTCGTCAGCAAAACATTTAAGTGGATTAGAAGTAACGAACAGAAGATCATTTATAAAAATGAGGAAGAGTCGGAGACAGAACAAAGCCCTGCAGAGGCACACCAGCATTTATTTTATGGCAATCAGACTTGAATCCGTCCAATACAACTTGTCCAGAAGATAGGTTCTAATCCAACGAACAAGAGTATTATTGATCCCAAAAGCACGCATTTTCGATAAGAGAGCTTCATGCCAAACTCTATCAAATGCCTTGGAGATATCAACAGCAATAATTTTACTTTCACCAAAGCGATGTAAAGATTTGTTCCACTGTTCAGTGAGATATGCCATCAGATCACCAGATATTTCTTGAGCTGACGGTTAATCAGTGTTTCCATGACCTTAGAAAGAAGGGATGTCAATGCTATGGGTCGGTAGGAGGAGGGGGAGGATGGGTCACCTTTCTTAGCGACAGGCTGGACGAATGCAGTTTTCCATCTTCTAGGAAAGATTCCAGAAGAGTAGGAGCGATGGAAAAGCTAACGCAGTGCAGTGGCGTAGATAGCTTTTCGCTTTGGGGGGATGGATCTAGTTCGCTCATTTTTTTTAAAGCTTCAATAATTAAAAAAAAAACAAATAACAAAACTTCATTTAATTCATAATGTATGCCATAAAAAAATTATATTTTTTAAAGATAATATATTATACGCATTAATTTGAATATAAACTAGAATAAATATTGATATAGTAAGTAAAATAATATTCATTTAAAAAATAAATTACAAAATAAAATCCAGTTTTGTGTTCTTTTTAGATAAAACACTTATAACCTCGTCTGCTGTTATAGGTATTTCGTGATGAATAGCTAGAGCAGCCAAATCATTCAAACGATCCTGCAAATAAGTAAACATCCAAAACTTATCACAATGTTATTAATATAGACATATTTTTAATAATCTCACTTCGTTGGTCATGCTTCTTAGTATTGTTTTTAAACTGGAGAAAGTTCTTTCGGGAATTGACGTTTAAACCGGCAGTGTAGTTCATATCTTTAATAAAATATATATATTAGGAAAACTTTCTTCGGGGCAGCTATCGAGCGCTTCCAATGAGTTCTTAGAGGAAGTATTATTTCTTCGGATCAAATATCTCTTCCAAATTTTTAATTCCTTAAGAATAGGCGATGGTCCGGCAGCCAAATATGTTTGGTAAAACTCAATAGTTTCATTAAATTTTTTAGCTGCTTTGTCTATTTCAGACGAAGAATCGTTGAAAAGAACCGAAAACCCTTCTAGTATGTTTTCATGATTTGTAATTTTTTCTCTAAGGTCCATTACATAGAAATCGAGAAAAGGATTGAAAACAGTAACACGAAAATATTCTTCTGTACTTTGAACCGAAGTGTTCGAACGATTCTTTTGTCGGTTCACTATTCTCGTATGTTTAACGTCAATGTCAGCTTTTTTTTTGCGTCTTCAAACACTTTCGAAAATGAGTCGTCTTCTGCCGGTTTAATTTTTAGTTGATCCCTTAAATCTTTGGCGAGATCCATAGCTTGTACCAAGTCTAAATTCACTCTTTGAAACTCACGACTTAATTACAACAGAGTTGGTAAACCATACTCATTAACCACTATTTGCAACAACAACCCCAAACCTAATATACTATTCTTTGGCCTACTGCAATCAACAAATCTCGACACGACAAACTGTCGGTCAGTTTCTGCCTTACCTTTATGGGTGAGTTCTTTTTTAGTAGTGTTCTGCCAAGCTTTTATGAATACTACTCATAAAAATTACCTTTATGTTGGATTCCTTTTCATGAAATACCTACTCATCGCTTGTGCTATAAGCTGTATCATATCATTGTATATAGAAATCGATCTCAATATTTGGACTCTTCTATATATAAAGCATTCACAATAGGAAAGAGACAGTGATAACGTTTATGGATCGTATATGGATTATAAATTTTAGCAGACAACAAAACTACGCGTATACAATACTAGGTATGGAACAAAACCTTGTACACTAAGAACAAAAAATATTTCTATTTTATTTTAAACGAAAAAACTTTAATTTAAAATAATTTAAAATAAGGAAAAACTAGCGAATTTTCAATTAACTTTTAATTAACGTAATTTTTTAATCGCTACTAACAATGGAAAATAACCAATGTGATTCCCAGAATTGTGTTCTAGATAGTAAATATACCGAACGTGTGCCGTGTCGTGGTCTCTGCAGAAAATCATTTCATCCAGTATGTCTCCGATTAAGTAAGAGATCTTGTGGATATATAAAAGAATACTTGAAGTACTTCGTATTTCTTTGTGATGAGTGTAAGAACATCTCCCTCTCTCATACTCTACTAGCCGTTAAATGCCTTAGTGATTCTACAAATTCCATTTTAACTGACAATAATCGTTTTCATAAAAATGTACTCTCACAATTTAAACATTTCGACGAGTTTTCAAAAAGTATAGAAATCCTAAACAGTTCTATCGAGACCCTTAGCAATCGATGTTTTTCTAATCAGTCTTCAATCGACAAGAAACTTTCATCCATTGTGCAGCTACTAAATCCGCGATTTGAACAGCAACTTTCAAATCCTCGATAAGAACACACGCACTGCCAGTTTGAAAATATTAACCGTGAAATACGCTCTGCACTTGACTCTGTTATTAACTCCTTTCCTCTCGATAATTTAACTAAACAAATAGAAGTTATTCGCTCCGACCTCGATCTCTTTCTACAAGATACATCAAACTCAATATCCTCAGCATCGTCTCAACTTTCATCGATCCTTCACGATTTTGCTTCTAAGATTACCGACATCAGCAATGAGCATACTGAAATGCGCACCTCTTTAAAAGATGTTATTGAGGAAATCAAAATCACTTCCTGCAAAATTGACGAAATTCCGATGCATGTCCAACCAATTATGCCTAATTATAACAATGATACATCCATTCTCACTGAAATGATTGAATCCACCCAGAATGTATCTCCTTCTATTACGTTATCTATTCCTTCACCTTTACCAGTCATATCAACAATACCAAATGATGACACTAATGTATGTTCTCCTCCATCTGTTCCTGTTATCCATCGTTTTTGCACAACTTGGACTGAGGGCGAATGGAATAACAGGCTTAATAAACTTAAAATTATATGTGAATCAACGCCTATCTTCATCAAAGGGACTCCAAATCATGCAAATGACTCCTGGATTCGCAAGCTTTTTTCGAATAAATTCAAATTCAACATTGGAGAATGACAAAAGCTATCTTCATCAAGTTTCAAAGTTTCGATCCCATCAAGATATCTATGGATACTCTTCTCTACCGCCCACCCTGTTTGCTGGCTTGGAAAAATAAAAATTACTAAATGGATCACTAGAATTCCAAAAAAACTCACTTATCTTCCTGAAAAAATATTAATTATTTTAATACTAGCTTTAAGATCAACAATCCTAGTATCAACTCCAAAAGCAATCCCAATATTAAATCGCCACAAATCTCAAATAATTCTACGTTTCCCAAACCAAACACGTATCATTTAATACCTATCCCTCTTATAATAGTGATTCAAATAATAGCTCTACCTCTAATGTAGATGTAAAAAATGGCTGCATTTATCAAAATTTAAACCTTCAACATCTGTCAGATAATAATAAATCTAATCGCTACTTATCTTAAGGCCCGCCGGCCAAATTCAAATCTTTTAAATTAATTAAGAAAGGCACTGATGGACGTCTTATTGAACATGTTAACTTTAAAATGGGTGTTCCTGCTGAGCTTTATGATGCTGTATTTGATTCGAGCTGTTGGCCAGCTGGTGTGTACGTTCGAAATTTTCGGCACATTCCAAAAAACCACGTCTCACCGGAGGAGAATGCGAACTTATAGATAATTCGCCGCCGTAAAAACAAGACATTTCATACCTATTGTTCTACATGAACACTGGTGGAATTAGAACTAAATTTCAATAATTGCTATTATTTTCTTCATCGCTGCAATATGATGTCATTGTTCTCGCTGAAACTTGTCTAAACGTTTTTTCAATAACCATCTGTATAATGTTTTCCGCAAAGATCGCTGCTCTATCACATCAGGTCTTGGTAGAGGTGGCGGTGTTATGATTGCAGTTTGTTCAACGTTTACTATCACGGAAATTGCTTTGCCATCATCATCTTTTAATTTGAATTATGATTTAGATCAGCTTATAGTAAAGGTTAATTTCGATCAAATTCATGAAGTTTTTTTTTGTTTGAGTTATATACCTCCAAAAAGTCTTTACAAATTGATAATTGTTGCCAAGTAATCTTAAAATCTTAATGAGAATCAGCATATTGTTATATTAGGTGATTTTAACCTACCATCTATTAAGTGGTTATTTGACGATGAAAATCAGTGTTTATTACCTTTAAATGTAAAATATGATTGGAGAAGTGAGGTTGTTGATATATTAGCTGGGTATAATCTTCAGCAAATTAATAAGTTTCCAAACAATCTCGACCGTATACTTGACCTGATTTTTGTCGACAAGGAATTATAAGTAGATATTATTATGTCTCTTCATCTTCACTTTCCATATCTCCACATCATATAGCACTTGATTTAAATGTTAAATTTTATAACTATATGAAACCTAGTCATATTAATTGTAACTATGTTTTTGATTATGCGTAAGGTTTTATGGTCTAAATGAACCCATCTCACGTTGCTTAAGGCAGGCCAAGTCAGTATCTACTAATAATAAAATTGATTTCTTCTAATTTATAAATAGAGATACTTTCAAAACTTATTTATTAGCTGAATTAAAATTCGGAAAATGATTATTGTAATTTATTATTTGTTATTAAGCTTTAATTTGTAGTTATAGTAGGCTGTAAGGAGTTTCAAATTTAAATTGACGAATAAATATGTAAATAAATAAGCATTGCGAATCAACACACATCTTGTATCATTGGAGGAGACTTCAACGGTCGGCACCCTCAATGGATGGATACCACGGAATCTCACCAAGGCAAAGCAACTGTTGACTGGCTACAAGGAAATCCCGAGCGTCATTCTTTGGTTGTCGTGTCTCAACGAAAACCAACATACCCTAGAACTCCATCTCGTTTGGACTTCTTTCTGGTTACGTCGAACTTCATCAACATTCTACCTAAACTACGAAAATACAATTGCGTTGCACACGATAGTGCTTCCGACCATCTGGCAGTAGAAGTGAGAAGCTTAAGACTGCAAGAACCAGCAGAGACCGATATGCGAATATGCCGAAACATATACAGGCCATATATGCTCACAGACAGACTCCTTAAAAAGCTTCAACGGTTGTTTAACAGAGAGAACGACGAGTGTAGACGCATATACTCCGAACTTCAATGCACCAATACCATGTTCAACAAGGCACTGAAACATCACCAGGATTTTGAATTCAGGAAAAGGCTTTCAAATATCAAACTAGGACCCGATGCCTTCAAGAAAATTAACCAGCTCGTTGGGAAAAAGAGCTCGATGCCAGATACTTTAATGCACGGGCAACACTCTGCAACAACACCAACCGAAAAAGCAGAAGCTCTCGCTAAGCATTTTGAGCAAACCTTCAAGGATCGCTTGCCCAATCACCTTCCTGAATTCGTCGAAGAAGTTGAAAACATATTTGAAGAAGTTGCTAATGTTACTAATGACTCATCCTTTTACGAAGGTTCTACTGAATTTGAAGTTGTTTCTGATACTGAATTTCACTAAGATCCAATGCTGTTGGCGATGATGGAATTGCGACAAATTTCATTAAAATAATATTACCTCAAATTATATCCGTTTTTACTCATATCATGAATTTTTTGTATTATGTCTTCTTCAGTAGTAAACAGTAAACCTTTAACTCCTGCTGATTTTCGGCCTATTATTATACTGCCTTGCCTGTCTAAAATTTACGAAAAAGTTTTGTCAAACCCAATATGAGTGCATAATTTATTTTGTTTGGTGCAGTCAGGTCTTCGGCCAGGGCACAGGCAATGGTTAAAGTCTTAGATGATATTAGAATTCGATATGATCGGGGAATGTTGACACTGCTCTGCTTGTTGGATTTCACTAAAGCATTTGACCGAGTTAACCATGCTATCCTATGTACAAAACTTAACTTATCTTTTGGTTTT
This sequence comes from Platycheirus rosarum, assembly GCA_963971375.1. NCBI lineage: Eukaryota > Metazoa > Arthropoda > Insecta > Diptera > Syrphidae > Platycheirus > Platycheirus rosarum. The sequence goes on from OZ020508.1 coordinate 101,591,783, forward strand.
AGTGAAAGGCCGGTACGTCTTATTCAAGACTACTTGGAACACCGAAGTGAAAAAGTTAAAGTTTTTGACAACTCCTCTGACTCGATTGATTTTGTGGGTACCACAAGGTTTAATTTTGGGCCTTATTCTGTATGTTTATCAATAACCTACCACTAGTATGCAAGGATGTTGTGTTGCATTGGTATGTAGATGGTGTCCAAATGTATATTTTTAGACCTTTTAACTTACTAGATGACTTAACATGCAGAATGAATGAAGATTTGAAAAGGATCTACGAATAGACAAAGTGTAATAGCTTAACGTTTAACCCGGCTAAAACTCAAATAATCTCCATTTCTAAGCAGAAATTTGACACGACCAACCTTCCGCTCCTGTTTATATCGATTCCAACTTCAGTTCAAGAATACTATTACGAGCCTTGGTTTCAAAATAAATCGTCTCCTCTCAGCCAATGACCATGTAATCCTTTCTGTTGGTCGTATCAACGGTGGGCTCCGAAGACTAAATATGTTTGCAAATCTTACGCCAGTCGAAACTAGAGTAAGAATTAGAAAATCATTGCTTATTCCAATCATTGAGTATGATGCAGTAGTTTATCCAAAGCTTGATTCCCATTCTCTTCAAAAACTTCTTGTTGCTTTTAATGACATCATTCGTTACATTTTTAGCTGGCGTAGGTTTGACCATGTTTCTCAACACAATCAATTAGTCTTAGCATGCACTTTTGAAAACTTTTTTAATACCAGATGTTGTACCTTCCTACACAAAATAATTAGTTTTGAAACTCCGTCCTTGTTCGATAAGTTAAACTTTGCGCAGTCTACCCGAACCTTGAATCTCATCACGCCCTTATGTACTTATCTGCATTCACCTAGACTATTTTTTTTGTTTATGCCATCAGGGTATGGAACTCGTTGCCATCGACACTAAAGCAAATAATTGACATTTCAAAATTTAAAAAAAGCATTATAAAATCATCTTAATAACCCACAAACAACAGTAAATTGAAAAATATGAAAAAATTGCCTTAGTTTTTTTAAATAGTTTTTTGTTATTTTTTTTAATAGTTTTTTGTTAGTTTTCTTATAATTTAATAGTTATTAATTTTTATTAATCAATTATTATTTCTCATTGTTTTGTTATATGTAAGTACTTAATTTTCAAGTCCTGATTTAAGGTACTATAAAAGACATTGTCTTATTTGTACTCCATTCTTGAAATAAATTGATGTTAAATTGAAATTGAAATTGCCGCCTCTAATACTTCAGTCACCAACTTAAATGGAGAAAATCCTGCACTCACACCAACTGGATATGTTTTTACTTCCATCGAGGAAGTAACTGACAGATTCCACGGAGGAAATTCTAAAAAAGTCAGCTGGAATTTTTTTTTATAATTAACGTGCGCACAAGGGACTATTTGTTTCCCTTTTAATGTAACGGGTGATTTTTTTGAGGTTAGGATTTTCATGCATTAGTATTTGACAGATCACGCGGGATTTCAGACATGGTGTCAAAGAGAAAGATGCTCAGTATGCTTTGACATTTCATCATGAATAGACTTACTAACGAGCAACGCTTGCAAATCATTGAATTTTATTACCAAAATCAGTGCCCTAGAAAAGTTGGCAGAAAATCCGCTTTTTTATCGACAAATTTTGTTCAGCGATGAGGCTCATTTCTGGTTGAATGGCTACGTAAATAAGCAAAATTGCCGCATTTGGAGTGAAGAGCAACCAGAAGCCGTTCAAGAACTGCCCATGCATCCCGAAAAATGCACTGTTTGGTGTGGTTTGTACGCTGGTGGAATCATTGGACCGTATTTTTTCAAAGATGCTGTTGGACGCAACGTTACGGTGAATGAACCGAACACTGATTTTGGTAATAAAATTCAATAATTTGCAAGCGTTGCTCGTTAGTAAGTATATTCATGATGAAATGTCAAAGCATACTGAGCATCTTTCTCTTTGACACCATGTATGAAATCCCGCGTGATCTGTCAAATACTAATGCATGAAAATCCTAACCTCAAAAAAATCACCCGTTAGAACACACTGCGTGGGCATAAGGAAGATAAGCAGGGGAGAGATAGGAGGTATCGATTAACATTGGTTTTGAATGTTAGCAGATCAAAAGGGCAGGGGAAAATCTCGCTTGACATACCGTTGCAATTTTACGTCCGAAGGCGAAGGACGTGAATTATCGAACGAATATGAAAAGCTGAGGGTAGAGTCGTCAGCAAAACAGTTAAGTGGATTAGAAGTAACGAACAGAAGATCATTTATAAAAATGAGGAAGAGTCGGAGCCAGAACAAAGCCCTGCAGAGGCACACCAGCATTTATTTTATGGCAATCAGACTTGAATCCGTCCAATACAACTTGTCCAGAAGATAGGTTCTAATCCAACGAACAAGAGTATTATTGATCCCAAAAGCACGCATTTTCGATAAGAGAGCTTCATGCCAAACTCTATCAAATGCCTTGGAGATATCAACAGCAATAATTTTACTTTCACCAAAGCGATGTAAAGATTTGTTCCACTGTTCAGTGAGATATGCCATCAGATCACCAGATATTTCTTGAGCTGACGGTTAATCAGTGTTTCCATGACCTTAGAAGGAAGGGATGTCAATGCTATGGGTCGGTAGGAGGAGGGGGAGGATGGGTCACCTTTCTTAGCGACAGGCTGGACGAATGCAGTTTTCCATCTTCTAGGAAAGATTCCAGAAGAGTAGGAGCGATGGAAAAGCTAACGCAGTGCAGTGGCGTAGATAGCTTTTCGCTTTGGGGGGATGGATCTAGTTCGCTCATTTTTTTAAAGCTTCAATAATTAAAAAAAAACAAATAACAAAACTTCATTTAATTCATAATGTATGCCATAAAAAAATTATATTTTTTAAAGATAATATATTATACGCATTAATTTGAATATAAACTAGAATAAATATTGATATAGTAAGTAAAATAATATTCATTTAAAAAATAAATTACAAAATAAAATCCAGTTTTGTGTTCTTTTTAGAACACTTATAACCTCGTCTGCTGTTATAGGTATTTCGTGATGAATAGCTAGAGCAGCCAAACCATTCAAACGATCCTGCAAATAAGTAAACATCCAAAACTTATCACAATGTTATTAATATAGACATATTTTTAATAATCTCACTTCGTTGGTCATGCTTCTTAGTATTGTTTTTAAACTGGAGAAAGTTCTTTCGGGAATTGACGTTTAAACCGGCAGTGTAGCTCATATCTTTAATAAAATATATATATTAGGAAAACTTTCTTCGGGGCAGCTATCGAGCGCTTCCAATGAGTTCTTAGAGGAAGTATTATTTCTTCGGATCAAATATCTCTTCCAAATTTTTAATTCCTTAAGAATAGGCGATGGTCCGGCAGCCAAATATGTTTGGTAAAACTCAATAGTTTCATTAAATTTTTTAGCTGCTTTGTCTATTTCAGACGAAGAATCGTTGAAAAGAACCGAAAACCCTTCTAGTATGTTTTCATGATTTGTAATTTTTTCTGTAAGGTCCATTACATAGAAATCGAGAAAAGGATTGAAAACAGTAACACGAAAATATTCTTCTGTACTTTGAACCGAAGTGTTCGAACGATTCTTTTGTCGGTTCACTATTCTCGTATGTTTAACGTCAATGTCAGCTTTTTTTTGCGTCTTCAAACACTTTCGAAAATGAGTCGTCTTCTGCCGGTTTAATTTTTAGTTGATCCCTTAAATCTTTGGCGAGATCCATAGCTTGTACCAAGTCTAAATTCACTCTTTGAAACTCACGACTTAATTACAACAGAGTTGGTAAACCATACTCATTAACCACTATTTGCAACAACAACCCCAAACCTAATATACTATTCTTTGGCCTACTGCAATCAACAAATCTCGACACGACAAACTGTCAGTCAGTTTCTGCCTTACCTTTATGGGTGAGTTCTTTTTTAGTAGTGTTCTGCCAAGCTTTTATGAATACAACTCATAAAAATTACCTTTATGTTGGATTCCTTTTCATGAAATACCTACTCATCGCTTGTGCTATAAGCTGTATCATATCATTGTATATAGAAATCGATCTCAATATTTGGACTCTTCTATATATAAAGCATTCACAATAGGAAAGAGACAGTGAACGTTTATGGATCGTATATGGATTATAAATTTTAGCAGACAACAAAACTACGCGTATACAATACTAGGTATGGGACAAAACCTTGTACACTAAGAACAAAAAATATTTCTATTTTATTTTAAACGAAAAAACTTTAATTTAAAATAATTTAAAATAAGGGAAAACTAGCGAATTTTCAATTAACTTTTAATTAACGTAATTTTTTAATCGCTACTAACAATGGAAAATAACCAATGTGATTCCCAGAATTGTGTTCTAGATAGTAAATATACCGAACGTGTGCCGTGTCGTGGTCTCTGCAGAAAATCATTTCATCCAGTATGTCTCCGATTAAGTAAGAGATCTTGTGGATATATAAAAGAATACTTGAAGTACTTCGTATTTCTTTGTGATGAGTGTAAGAACATCTCCCTCTCTCATACTCTACTAGCCGTTAAATGCCTTAGTGATTCTACAAATTCCATTTTAACTGACAATAATCGTTTTCATAAAAATGTACTCTCACAATTTAAACATTTCGACGAGTTTTCAAAAAGTATAGAAATCCTAAACAGTTCTATCGAGACCCTTAGCAATCGATGTTTTTCTAATCAGTCTTCAATCGACAAGAAACTTTCATCCATTGTGCAGCTACTAAATCCGCGATTTGAACAGCAACTTTCCAATCCTCGATAAGAACACACGCACTGCCAGTTTGAAAATATTAACCGTGAAATACGCTCTGCACTTGACTCTGTTATTAACTCCTTTCCTCTCGATAATTTAACTAAACAAATAGAAGTTATTCGCTCCGACCTCGATCTCTTTCTACAAGATACATCAAACTCAATATCCTCAGCATCGTCTCAACTTTCATCGATCCTTCACGATTTTGCTTCTAAGATTACCGACATCAGCAATGAGCATACTGAAATGCGCACCTCTTTAAAAGATGTTATTGAGGAAATCAAAATCACTTCCTGCAAAATTGACGAAATTCCGATGCATGTCCAACCAATTATGCCTAATTATAACAATGATACATCCATTCTCACTGAAATGATTGAATCCACCCAGAATGCATCTCCTTCTATTACGTTATCTATTCCTTCACCTTTACCAGTCATATCAACAATACCAAATGATGACACTAATGTATGTTCTCCTCCATCTGTTCCTGTTATCCATCGTTTTTGCACAACTTGGACTGAGGGCGAATGGAATAACAGGCTTAATAAACTTAAAATTATATGTGAATCAACGCCTATCTTCATCAAAGGGACTCCAAATCATGCAAATGACTCCTGGATTCGCAAGCTTTTTTCGAATAAATTCAAATTCAACATTGGAGAATGACAAAAGCTATCTTCATCAAGTTTCAAAGTTTCGATCCCATCAAGATATCTATGGATACTCTTCTCTACCGCCCACCCTGTTTGCTGGCTTGGAAAAATAAAAATTACTAAATGGATCACTAGAATTCCAAATAAACTCCCTTATCTTCCTGAAAAAATATTAATTATATTAATACTAGCTTTAAGATCAACAATCCTAGTATCAACTCCAAAAGCAATCCCAATATTAAATCGCCACAAATCTCAAATAATTCTACGTTTCCCAAACCAAACACGTATCATTTAATACCTATCCCTCTTATAATAGTGATTCAAATAATAGCTCTACCTCTAATGTAGATGTTAAAAATGGCTGCATTTATCAAAATTTAAACCTTCAACATCTGTCAGATAATAATAAATCTAATCGCTACTTATCTTAAGGCCCGCCGGCCAAATTCGAATCTTTTAAATTAATTAAGAAAGGCACTGATGGACGTCTTATTGAACATGTTAACTTTAAAATGGGTGTTCCTGCTGAGCTTTATGATGCTGTATTTGATTCGAGCTGTTGGCCAGCTGGTGTGTACGTTCGAAATTTTCGGCACATTCCAAAAAACCACGTCTCACCGGAGGGGAATGCGAACTTATAGATAATTCGCCGCCGTAAAAACAAGACATTTCATACCTATTGTTCTACATGAACACTGGTGGAATTAGAACTAAATTTCAATAATTGCTATTATTTTCTTCATCGCTGCAATATGATGTCATTGTTCTCGCTGAAACTTGTCTAAACGTAAATCATCACACATCCGAATTTTTTCAATAACCATCTGTATAATGTTTTCCGCAAAGATCGCTGCTCTATCACATCAGGTCTTGGTAGAGGTGGCGGTGTTATGATTGCAGTTTGTTCAACGTTTACTATCACGGAAATTGCTTTGCCATCATCATCTTTTAATTTGAATTATGATTTAGATCAGCTTATAGTAAAGGTTAATTTCGATCAAATTCATGAAGTTTTTTTTTGTTTGAGTTATATACCTCCAAAAAGTCTTTACAAATTGATAATTGTTGCCAAGTAATCTTAAAATCTTAATGAGAATCAGCATATTGTTATATTAGGTGATTTTAACCTACCATCTATTAAGTGGTTATTTGACGATGAAAATCAGTGTTTATTACCTTTAAATGTAAAATATGATTGGAGAAGTGAGGTTGTTGATATATTAGCTGGGTATAATCTTCAGCAAATTAATAAGTTTCCAAACAATCTCGACCGTATACTTGACCTGATTTTTGTCGACAAGGAATTATAAGTAGATATTAATTATGTCTCTTCATCTTCACTTTCCATATCTCCACATCATATAGCACTTGATTTAAATGTTAAATTTTATAACTATATGAAACCTAGTCATATTAATTGTAACTATGTTTTTGATTATGCGTAAGGTTTTATGGTCTAAATGAACCCATCTCACGTTGCTTAAGGCAGGCCAAGTCAGTATCTACTAATAATAAAATTTATAAATAGAGATACTTTCAAAACTTATTTATTAGCTGAATTAAAATTCGGAAAATGATTATTGTAATTTATTATTTGTTATTAAGCTTTAATTTGTAGTTATAGTAGGCTGTAAGGAGTTTCAAATTTAAATTGACGAATAAATATGTAAATAAATAAGCATTGCGAATCAACACACATCTTGTATCATTGGAGGAGACTTCAACGGTCGGCACCCTCAATGGATGGATACCACGGAATCTCACCAAGGCAAAGCAACTGTTGACTGGCTACAAGGAAATCCCGAGCGTCATTCTTTGGTTGTCGTGTCTCAACGAAAACCAACATACCCTAGAACTCCATCTCGTTTGGACTTCTTTCTGGTTACGTCGAACTTCATCAACATTCTACCTAAACTACGAAAATACAATTGCGTTGCACACGATAGTGCTTCCGACCATCTGGCAGTAGAAGTGAGAAGCTTAAGACTGCAAGAACCAGCAGAGACCGATATGCGAATATGCCGAAACATATACAGGCCATATATGCTCACAGACAGACTCCTTAAAAAGCTTCAACGGTTGTTTAACAGAGAGAACGACGAGTGTAGACGCATATACTCCGAACTTCAATGCACCAATACCATGTTCAACAAGGCACTGAAACATCACCAGGATTTTGAATTCAGGAAAAGGCTTTCAAATATCAAACTAGGACCCGATGCCTTCAAGAAAATTAACCAGCTCGTTGGGAAAAAGAGCTCGATGCCAGATACTTTAATGCACGGGCAACACTCTGCAACAACACCAACCGAAAAAGCAGAAGCTCTCGCTAAGCATTTTGAGCAAACCTTCAAGGATCGCTTGCCCAATCACCTTCCTGAATTCGTCGAAGAAGTTGAAAACATGTTTGAAGAAGTTGCTAATGTTACTAATGACTCATCCTTTTACGAAGGTTCTACTGAATTTGAAGTTGTTTCTGATACTGAATTTCACTAAGATCCAATGCTGTTGGCGATGATGGAATTGCGACAAATTTCATTAAAATAATATTACCTCAAATTATATCCGTTTTTACTCATATCATGAATTTTTTGTATTATGTCTTCTTCAGTAGTAAACAGTAAACCTTTAACTCCTGCTGATTTTCGGCCTATTATTATACTGCCTTGCCTGTCTAAAATTTACGAAAAAGTTTTGTCAAACCCAATATGAGTGCATAATTTATTTTGTTTGGTGCAGTCAGGTTTTCGGCCAGGGCACAGGCAATGGTTAAAGTCTTAGATGATATTAGAATTCGATATGATCGGGGAATGTTGACACTGCTCTGCTTGTTGGATTTCACTAAAGCATTTGACCGAGTTAACCATGCTATCCTATGTACAAAACTTAACTTATCTTTTGGTTTTAGTGAAAGGCCGGTACGTCTTATTCAAGACTACTTGGAACACCGAAGTGAAAAAGTTAAAGTTTTTGACAACTCCTCTGACTCGATTGATTTTGTGGGTACCACAAGGTTTAATTTTGGGCCTTATTCTGTATGTTTATCAATAACCTACCACTAGTATGCAAGGATGTTGTGTTGCATTGGTATGTAGATGGTGTCCAAATGTATATTTTTAGACCTTTTAACTTACTAGATGACTTAACATGCAGAATGAATGAAGATTTGAAAAGGATCTACGAATAGACAAAGTGTAATAGCTTAACGTTTAACCCGGCTAAAACTCAAATAATCTCCATTTCTAAGCAGAAATTTGACACGACCAACCTTCCGCTCCTGTTTATATCGATTCCAACTTCAGTTCAAGAATACTATTACGAGCCTTGGTTTCAAAATAAATCGTCTCCTCTCAGCCAATGACCATGTAATCCTTTCTGTTGGTCGTATCAACGGTGGGCTCCGAAGACTAAATATGTTTGCAAATCTTACGCGAGTCGAAACTAGAGTAAGAATTAGCAAATCATTGCTTATTCCAATCATTGAGTATGATGCAGTAGTTTATCCAAAGCTTGATTCCCATTCTCTTCAAAAACTTCTTGTTGCTTTTAATGACATCATTCGTTACATTTTTAGCTGGCGTAGGTTTGACCATGTTTCTCAACACAATCAATTAGTCTTAGCATGCACTTTTGAAAACTTTTTTAATACCAGATGTTGTACCTTCCTACACAAAATAATTAATTTTGAAACTCCGTCCTTGTTCGATAAGTTAAACTTTGCGCAGTCTACCCGAACCTTGAATCTCATCACGCCCTTATGTACTTATCTGCATTCACCTAGACTATTTTTTTTGTTTATGCCATCAGGGTATGGAACTCGTTGCCATCGACACTAAAGCAAATAATTGACATTTCAAAATTTAAAAAAAGCATTATAAAATCATCTTAATAACCCACAAACAACAGTAAATTGAAAAATATGAAAAAATTGCCTTAGTTTTTTTAAATAGTTTTTTGTTATTTTTTTTAATAGTTTTTTGTTAGTTTTCTTATAATTTAATAGTTATTAATTTTTATTAATCAATTATTATTTCTCATTGTTTTGTTATATGTAAGTACTTAATTTTCAAGTCCTGATTTAAGGTACTATAAAAGACATTGTCTTATTTGTACTCCATTCTTGAAATAAATTGATATTAAATTGAAATTGAAATTGCCGCCTCTAAAAATTCAGTCACCAACTTAAATGGAGAAAATCCTGCACTCACACCAAATGGATATGCTTTTACTTCCATCGAGGAAGTAACTGACAGATTCCACGGAGGAAATTCTAAAAAAGTCAGCTGGAATTTTTTTTATAATTAACGTGCGCACAAGGGACTATTTGTTTCCCTTTTAATGTAGAACACACTGCGTGGGCATAAGGAAGATAAGCAGGGGAGAGATAGGAGGTGTCGATTAACATTGGTTTTGAATGTTAGCAGATCAAAAGGGCAGGGGAAAATCTCGCTTGACATACCGTTGCAATTTTACGTCCGAAGGCGAAGGACGTGAATTATCGAACGAATATGAAAAGCTGAGGGTAGAGTCGTCAGCAAAACAGTTAAGTGGATTAGAAGTAACGAACAGAAGATCATTTATAAAAATGAGGAAGAGTCGGAGACAGAACAAAGCCCTGCAGAGGCACACCAGCATTTATTTTATGGCAATCAGACTTGAATCCGTCCAATACAACTTGTCCAGAAGATAGGTTCTAATCCAACGAACAAGAGTATTATTGATCCCAAAAGCACGCATTTTCGATAAGAGAGCTTCATGCCAAACTCTATCAAATGCCTTGGAGATATCAACAGCAATAATTTTACTTTCACCAAAGCGATGTAAAGATTTGTTCCACTGTTCAGTGAGATATGCCATCAGATCACCAGATATTTCTTGAGCTGACGGTTAATCAGTGTTTCCATGACCTTAGAAAGAAGGGATGTCAGTGCTATGGGTCGGTAGGAGGAGGGGGAGGATGGGTCACCTTTCTTAGCGACAGGCTGGACGAATGCAGTTTTCCATCTTCTAGGAAAGATTCCAGAAGAGTAGGAGCGATGGAAAAGCTAACGCAGTGCAGTGGCGTAGATAGCTTTTCGCTTTGGGGGGATGGATCTAGTTCGCTCATTTTTTTTAAAGCTTCAATAATTAAAAAAAAACAAATAACAAAACTTCATTTAATTCATAATGTATGCCATAAAAAAATTATATTTTTTAAAGATAATATATTATACGGATTAATTTGAATATAAACTAGAATAAATATTGATATAGTAAGTAAAATAATATTCATTTAAAAAATAAATTACAAAATAAAATCCAGTTTTGTGTTCTTTTTAGATAAAACACTTATAACCTCGTCTGCTGTTATAGGTATTTTGTGATGAATAGCTAGAGCAGCCAAACCATTCAAACGATCCTGCAAATAAGTAAACATCCAAAACTTATCACAATGTTATTAATATAGACATATTTTTAATAATCTCACTTCGTTGGTCATGCTTCTTAGTATTGTTTTTAAACTGGAGAAAGTTCTTTCGGGAATTGACGTTTAAACCGGCAGTGTAGCTCATATCTTTAATAAAATATATATATTAGGAAAACTTTCTTCGGGGCAGCTATCGAGCGCTTCCAATGAGTTCTTAGAGGAAGTATTATTTGTTCGGATCAAATATCTCTTCCAAATTTTTAATTCCTTAAGAATAGGCGATGGTCCGGCAGCCAAATATGTTTGGTAAAACTCAATAGTTTCATTAAATTTTTTAGCTGCTTTGTCTATTTCAGACGAAGAATCGTTGAAAAGAACCGAAAACCCTTCTAGTATGTTTTCATGATTTGTAATTTTTTCTCTAAGGTCCATTACATAGAAATCGAGAAAAGGATTGAAAACAGTAACACGAAAATATTCTTCTGTACTTTGAACCGAAGTGTTCGAACGATTCTTTTGTCGGTTCACTATTCTCGTATGTTTAACGTCAATGTCAGCTTTTTTTTTGCGTCTTCAAACACTTTCGAAAATGAGTCGTCTTCTGCCGGTTTAATTTTTAGTTGATCCCTTAAATCTTTGGCGAGATCCATAGCTTGTACCAAGTCTAAATTCACTCTTTGAAACTCACGACTTAATTACAACAGAGTTGGTAAACCATACTCATTAACCACTATTTGCAACAACAACCCCAAACCTAATATACTATTCTTTGGCCTACTGCAATCAACAAATCTCGACACGACAAACTGTCAGTCAGTTTCTGCCTTACCTTTATGGGTGAGTTCTTTTTTAGTAGTGTTCTGCCAAGCTTTTATGAATACTACTCATAAAAATTACCTTTATGTTGGATTCCTTTTCATGAAATACCTACTCATCGCTTGTGCTATAAGCTGTATCATATCATTGTATATAGAAATCGATCTCAATATTTGGACTCTTCTATATATAAAGCATTCACAATAGGAAAGAGACAGTGAACGTTTATTGATCGTATATGGATTATAAATTTTAGCAGACAACAAAACTACGCGTATACAATACTAGGTATGGAACAAAACCTTGTACACTAAGAACAAAAAATATTTCTATTTTATTTTAAACGAAAAAACTTTAATTTAAAATAATTTAAAATAAGGAAAAACTAGCGAATTTTCAATTAACTTTTAATTAACGTAATTTTTTAATCGCTACTAACAATGGAAAATAACCAATGTGATTCCCAGAATTGTGTTCTAGATAGTAAATATACCGAACGTGTGCCGTGTCGTGGTCTCTGCAGAAAATCATTTCATCCAGTATGTCTCCGATTAAGTAAGAGATCTTGTGGATATATAAAAGAATACTTGAAGTACTTCGTATTTCTTTGTGATGAGTGTAAGAACATCTCCCTCTCTCATACTCTACTAGCCGTTAAATGCCTTAGTGATTCTACAAATTCCATTTTAACTGACAATAATCGTTTTCATAAAAATGTACTCTCACAATTTAAACATTTCGACGAGTTTTCAAAAAGTATAGAAATCCTAAACAGTTCTATCGAGACCCTTAGCAATCGATGTTTTTCTAATCAGTCTTCAATCGACAAGAAACTTTCATCCATTGTGCAGCTACTAAATCCGCGATTTGAACAGCAACTTTCAAATCCTCGATAAGAACACACGCACTGCCAGTTTGAAAATATTAACCGTGAAATACGCTCTGCACTTGACTCTGTTATTAACTCCTTTCCTCTCGATAATTTAACTAAACAAATAGAAGTTATTCGCTCCGACCTCGATCTCTTTCTACAAGATACATCAAACTCAATATCCTCAGCATCGTCTCAACTTTCATCGATCCTTCACGATTTTGCTTCTAAGATTACCGACATCAGCAATGAGCATACTGAAATGCGCACCTCTTTAAAAGATGTTATTGAGGAAATCAAAATCACTTCCTGCAAAATTGACGAAATTCCGATGCATGTCCAACCAATTATGCCTAATTATAACAATGATACATCCATTCTCACTGAAATGATTGAATCCACCCAGAATGCATCTCCTTCTATTACGTTATATATTCCTTCACCTTTACCAGTCATATCAACAATACCAAATGATGACACTAATGTATGTTCTCCTCCATCTGTTCCTGTTATCCATCGTTTTTGCACAACTTGGACTGAGGGCGAATGGAATAACAGGCTTAATAAACTTAAAATTATATGTGAATCAACGCCTATCTTCATCAAAGGGACTCCAAATCATGCAAATGACTCCTGGATTCGCAAGCTTTTTTCGAATAAATTCAAATTCAACATTGGAGAATGACAAAAGCTATCTTCATCAAGTTTCAAAGTTTCGATCCCATCAAGATATCTATGGATACTCTTCTCTACCGCCCACCCTGTTTGCTGGCTTGGAAAAATAAAAATTACTAAATGGATCACTAGAATTCCAAAAAAACTCCCTTATCTTCCTGAAAAAATATTAATTATTTTAATACTAGCTTTAAGATCAACAATCCTAGTATCAACTCGCCACAAATCTCAAATAATTCTACGTTTCCCAAACCAAACACGTATCATTTAATACCTATCCCTCTTATAATAGTGATTCAAATAATAGCTCTACCTCTAATGTAGATGTAAAAAATGGCTGCATTTATCAAAATTTAAACCTTCAACATCTGTCAGATAATAATAAATCTAATCGCTACTTATCTTAAGGCCCGCCGGCCAAATTCGAATCTTTTAAATTAATTAAGAAAGGCACTGATGGACGTCTTATTGAACATGTTAACTTTAAAATGGGTGTTCCTGCTGAGCTTTATGATGCTGTATTTGATTCGAGCTGTTGGCCAGCTGGTGTGTACGTTCGAAATTTTCGGCACATTCCAAAAAACCACGTCTCACCGGAGGGGAATGCGAACTTATAGATAATTCGCCGCCGTAAAAACAAGACATTTCATACCTATTGTTCTACATGAACACTGGTGGAATTAGAACTAAATTTCAATAATTGCTATTATTTTCTTCATCGCTGCAATATGATGTCATTGTTCTCGCTGAAACTTGTCTAAACGTTTTTTCAATAACCATCTGTATAATGTTTTCCGCAAAGATCGCTGCTCTATCACATCAGGTCTTGGTAGAGGTGGCGGTGTTATGATTGCAGTTTGTTCAACGTTTACTATCACGGAAATTGCTTTGCCATCATCATCTTTTAATTTGAATTATGATTTAGATCAGCTTATAGTAAAGGTTAATTTCGATCAAATTCATGAAGTTTTTTTTTGTTTGAGTTATATACCTCCAAAAAGTCTTTACAAATTGATAATTGTTGCCAAGTAATCTTAAAATCTTAATGAGAATCAGCATATTGTTATATTAGGTGATTTTAACCTACCATCTCTTAAGTGGTTATTTGACGATGAAAATCAGTGTTTATTACCTTTAAATGTAAAATATGATTGGAGAAGTGAGGTTGTTGATATTTTAGCTGGGTATAATCTTCAGCAAATTAATAAGTTTCCAAACAATCTCGACCGTATACTTGACCTGATTTTTGTCGACAAGGAATTATAAGTAGATATTAATTATGTCTCTTCATCTTCACTTTCCATATCTCCACATCATATAGCACTTGATTTAAATGTTAAATTTTATAACTATATGAAACCTAGTCATATTAATTGTAACTATGTTTTTGATTATGCGTAAGGTTTTATGGTCTAAATGAACCCATCTCACGTTGCTTAAGGCAGGCCAAGTCAGTATCTACTAATAATAAAATTGATTTCTTCTAATTTATAAATAGAGATACTTTCAAAACTTATTTATTAGCTGAATTAAAATTCGGAAAATGATTATTGTAATTTATTATTTGTTATTAAGCTTTAATTTGTAGTTATAGTAGGCTGTAAGGAGTTTCAAATTTAAATTGACGAATAAATATGTAAATAAATAAGCATTGCGAATCAACACACATCTTGTATCATTGGAGGAGACTTCAACGGTCGGCACCCTCAATGGATGGATACCACGGAATCTCACCAAGGCAAAGCAACTGTTGAATGGCTACAAGGAAATCCCGAGCGTCATTCTTTGGTTGTCGTGTCTCAACGAAAACCAACATACCCTAGAACTCCATCTCGTTTGGACTTCTTTCTGGTTACGTCGAACTTCATCAACATTCTACCTAAACTACGAAAATACAATTGCGTTGCACACGATAGTGCTTCCGACCATCTGGCAGTAGAAGTGAGAAGCTTAAGACTGCAAGAACCAGCAGAGACCGATATGCGAATATGCCGAAACATATACAGGCCATATATGCTCACAGACAAACTCCTTAAAAAGCTTCAACGGTTGTTTAACAGAGAGAACGACGAGTGTAGACGCATATACTCCGAACTTCAATGCACCAATACCATGTTTAACAAGGCACTGAAACATCACCAGGATTTTGAATTCAGGAAAAGGCTTTCAAATATCAAACTGGGACCCGATGCCTTCAAGAAAATTAACCAGCTCGTTGGGAAAAAGAGCTCGATGCCAGATACTTTAATGCACGGGCAACACTCTGCAACAACACCAACCGAAAAAGCAGAAGCTCTCGCTAAGCATTTTGAGCAAACCTTCAAGGATCGCTTGCCCAATCACCTTCCTGAATTCGTCGAAGAAGTTGAAAACATGTTTGAAGAAGTTGCTAATGTTACTAATGACTCATCCTTTTACGAAGGTTCTACTGAATTTGAAGTTGTTTCTGATACTGAATTTCACTAAGATCCAATGCTGTTGGCGATGATGGAATTGCGACAAATTTCATTAAAATAATATTACCTCAAATTATATCCGTTTTTACTCATATCATGAATTTTTTGTATTATGTCTTCTTCAGTAGTAAACAGTAAACCTTTAACTCCTGCTGATTTTCGGCCTATTATTATACTGCCTTGCCTGTCTAAAATTTACGAAAAAGTTTTGTCAAACCCAATATGAGTGCATAATTTATTTTGTTTGGTGCAGTCAGGTTTTCGGCCAGGGCACAGGCAATGGTTAAAGTCTTAGATGATATTAGAATTCGATATGATCGGGGAATGTTGACACTGCTCTGCTTGTTGGATTTCACTAAAGCATTTGACCGAGTTAACCATGCTATCCTATGTACAAAACTTAACTTATCTTTTGGTTTTAGTGAAAGGCCGGTACGTCTTATTCAAGACTACTTGGAACACCGAAGTGAAAAAGTTAAAGTTTTTGACAACTCCTCTGACTCGATTGATTTTGTGGGTACCACAAGGTTTAATTTTGGGCCTTATTCTGTATGTTTATCAATAACCTACCACTAGTATGCAAGGATGTTGTGTTGCATTGGTATGTAGATGGTGTCCAAATGTATATTTTTAGACCTTTTAACTTACTAGATGACTTAACATGCAGAATGAATGAAGATTTGAAAAGGATCTACGAATAGACAAAGTGTAATAGCTTAACATTTAACCCGGCTAAAACTCAAATAATCTCCATTTCTAAGCAGAAATTTGACACGACCAACCTTCCGCTCCTGTTTATATCGATTCCAACTTCAGTTCAAGAATACTATTACGAGCCTTGGTTTCAAAATAAATCGTCTCCTCTCAGCCAATGACCATGTAATCCTTTCTGTTGGTCGTATCAACGGTGGGCTCCGAAGACTAAATATGTTTGCAAATCTTACGCCAGTCGAAACTAGAGTAAGAATTAGAAAATCATTGCTTATTCCAATCATTGAGTATGATGCAGTAGTTTATCCAAAGCTTGATTCCCATTCTCTTCAAAAACTTCTTGTTGCTTTTAATGACATCATTCGTTACATTTTTAGCTGGCGTAGGTTTGACCATGTTTCTCAACACAATCAATTAGTCTTAGCATGCACTTTTGAAAACTTTTTTAATACCAGATGTTGTACCTTCCTACACAAAATAATTAATTTTGAAACTCCGTCCTTGTTCGATAAGTTAAACTTTGCGCAGTCTACCCGAACCTTGAATCTCATCACGCCCTTATGTACTTATCTGCATTCACCTAGACTATTTTTTTTGTTTATGCCATCAGGGTATGGAACTCGTTGCCATCGACACTAAAGCAAATAATTGACATTTCAAAATTTAAAAAAAGCATTATAAAATCATCTTAATAACCCACAAACAACAGTAAATTGAAAAATATGAAAAAATTGCCTTAGTTTTTTTAAATAGTTTTTTGTTATTTTTTTGTTAGTTTTCTTATAATTTAATAGTTATTAATTTTTATTAATCAATTATTATTTCTCATTGTTTTGTTATATGTAAGTACTTAATTTTCAAGTCCTGATTTAAGGTACTATAAAAGACATTGTCTTATTTGTACTCCATTTTTGAAATAAATTGATGTTAAATTGAAATTGAAATTGCCGCCTCTAATACTTCAGTCACCAACTTAAATGGAGAAAATCCTGCACTCACACCAACTGGATATGTTTTTACTTCCATCGAGGAAGTAACTGACAGATTCCACGGAGGAAATTCTAAAAAAGTCAGCTGGAATTTTTTTTTATAATTAACGTGCGCACAAGGGACTATTTGTTTCCCTTTTAATGTAGAACACACTGCGTGGGCATAAGGAAGATAAGCAGGGGAGAGATAGGAGGTATCGATTAACATTGGTTTTGAATGTTAGCAGATCAAAAGGGCAGGGGAAAATCTCGCTTGACATACCGTTGCAATTTTACGTCCGAAGGCGAAGGACGTGAATTATCGAACGAATATGAAAAGCTGAGGGTAGAGTCGTCAGCAAAACAGTTAAGTGGATTAGAAGTAACGAACAGAAGATCATTTATAAAAATGAGGAAGAGTCGGAGACAGAACAAAGCCCTGCAGAGGCACACCAGCATTTATTTTATGGCAATCAGACTTGAATCCGTCCAATACAACTTGTCCAGAAGATAGGTTCTAATCCAACGAACAAGAGTATTATTGATCCCAAAAGCACGCATTTTCGATAAGAGAGCTTCATGCCAAACTCTATCAAATGCCTTGGAGATATCAACAGCAATAATTTTACTTTCACCAAAGCGATGTAAAGATTTGTTCCACTGTTCAGTGAGATATGCCATCAGATCACCAGATATTTCTTGAGCTGACGGTTAATCAGTGTTTCCATGACCTTAGAAAGAAGGGATGTCAGTGCTATGGGTCGGTAGGAGGAGGGGGAGGATGGGTCACCTTTCTTAGCGACAGGCTGGACGAATGCAGTTTTCCATCTTCTAGGAAAGATTCCAGAAGAGTAGGAGCGATGGAAAAGCTAACGCAGTGCAGTGGCGTAGATAGCTTTTCGCTTTGGGGGGATGGATCTAGTTCGCTCATTTTTTTTAAAGCTTCAATAATTAAAAAAAAACAAATAACAAAACTCCATTTAATTCATAATGTATGCCATAAAAAAATTATATTTTTTAAAGATAATATATTATACGCATTAATTTGAATATAAACTAGAATAAATATTGATATAGTAAGTAAAATAATATTCATTTAAAAAATAAATTACAAAATAAAATCCAGTTTTGTGTTCTTTTTAGATAAAACACTTATAACCTCGTCTGCTGTTATAGGTATTTCGTGATGAATAGCTAGAGCAGCCAAACCATTCAAACGATCCTGCAAATAAGTAAACATCCAAAACTTATCACACTGTTATTAATATAGACATATTTTTAAAAATCTCACTTCGTTGGTCATGCTTCTTAGTATTGTTTTTATTCTTTTTAAACTGGAGAAAGTTCTTTCGGGAGTTGACGTTTAAACCGGCAGTGTAGCTCATATTTTTTAGCTGCTTTGTCTATTTCAGACGAAGAATCCTTGAAAAGAACCGAAAACCCTTCTAGTATGTTTTCATGATTTGTAATTTTTTCTCTAAGGTCCATTACATAGAAATCGAGAAAAGGATTGATAACAGTAACACGAAAATATTCTTCTGTACTTTGAACCGAAGGGTTCGAACGATTCTTTTGTCGGTTCACTATTCTCGTATGTTTAACGTCAATGTCAGCTTTTTTTTTTTGCGTCTTCAAACACTTTCGAAAATGAATCGTCTTCTGCCGGTTTAATTTTTAGTTGATCCCTTAAATCTTTGGCGAGATCCATAGCTTGTACCAAGTCTAAATTCACTCCTTGAAACTCACGACTTAATTACAACAGAGTTGGTAAACCATACTCATTAACCACTATTTGCAACAACAACCCCAAACCTAATATACTATTCTTTGGCCTACTGCAATCAACAAATCTCAACACGACAAACTGTCAGTCAGTTTCTGCCTTACCTTTATGGGTGAGTTCTTTTTTAGTAGTGTTCTGCCAAGCTTTTATGAATACTACTCATAAAAATTACCTTTATGTTGGATTCCTTTTCATGAAATACCTACTCATCGCTTGTGCTATAAGCTGTATCATATCATTGTATATAGAAATCGATCTCAATATTTGGACTCTTCTATATATAAAGCATTCACAATAGGAAAGAGACAGTGATAACGTTTATGGATCGTATATGGATTATAAATTTTAGCAGAGAACAAAACCACGCGTATACAATACTAGGTATGGAACAAAACCTTGTACACTAAGAACAAAAAATATTTCTATTTTATTTTAAACGAAGAAACTTTAATTTAAAATAAGGAAAAACTAGCGAATTTTCAATTAACTTTTAATTAACGTAATTTTTTAATCGCTACTAACAATGGAAAATAACCCATGTGATTCCCAGAATTGTGTTCTAGATAGTAAATATACTGAACGTGTGCCGTGTTGTGGTCTCTGCGGAAAATCATATCATCCAGTATGTCTCGGATTAAGTAAGAGATCTTGTGGATAAATAAAAGAATACTTGAACTACTTCGTATTTCTTTGTGATGAGTGTAAGAACATCTCCCTCTCTCATATTCTACTAGCCGTTAAATGCCTTAGTGATTCTACAAATTCCATTTAAACTGACAATAATCGTTTTCATAAAAATGTACTCTCACAATTTAAACATTTCGACGAGTTTTCAAAAAGTATAGAAATCCTAAACAGTTCTATCGAGACCCTTAGCAATCGATGTTTTTCTAATCAATCTTCAATCGACAAGAAACTTTCATCCATTGTGCGATTTGAACAGCAACTTTCAAATCCTTGATTAGAACACACGAACTGCCAGTTTGAAAATATTAACCGTGAAATATGCTCTGCACTTGACTCTGTTCTTAACTCCTTTCCTCTCGATAATTTAACTAAACAAATACAAGTTATTCTCTTTCTCTTTCTACAAGATACATCAAGCTCAATCTCCTCAGCATCGTCTCAACTTTCATCGATCCTTCACGATTTTGCTTCTAAGATTACCGACTTCAGCAATGAGCATACTGAAATGCGCACCTCTTTAAAAGATGTTATTGAGGAAATCAAAATCACTTCCTGCAAAATTGACGAAATTCCGATGCATGTCCAACCAATTATGCCTAATTATAACAATGATACATCCATTCTCACTGAAATGATTGAATCCACCCAGAATGCATCTCCCTCTATTACGTTATCTATTCCTTCACCTTTACCAGTCATATCAACAATACCAAATGATGACACTGATGTAGGCGAATGGAATAACAGGCTTAATAAACTTAAAATTATATGTGAATCAACGCCTATCTTCATCAAAGGGACTCCAAATCATGCAAATGACTCCTGGATTCGCAAGCTTTTTTCGAATAAATTCAAATTCAACATTGGAGAATGACAAAAGCTATCTTCATCAAGTTTCAAAGTTTCGATCCCACCAAGATATCTATGGATACTCTTCTCTACCGGCCACCCTGTTTGCTGGCTTGGAAAAATAAAAATATACTAAATGGATCACTAGAATTCCAAAAAAAATTCCCTTATCTTCCTCAAAAAATATTAATTATTTTAATACTAGCTTTAAGATCAACAATCCTAGTTTCAACTCCAAAAGCAATCCCAATATTAAATCGCCACAAATCTCAAATAATTCTACGTTTCCCAAACACAAACACGTATCATTTAATGCATATCCCTCTTATAATAGTGATTCAAATAATAGCTCTACATCTAATGTAGATGTAAAAAATGGCTGCATCGCTACTTATCTTAAGGCCCGCCAGCCAAATTCGAATCTTTTAAATTAATTAAGAAAGGCACTGATGGACGTCTTATTGAACATGTTAACTTTAAAATGGGTGTTCCTGCTGAGCTTTATGATGATGTATTTGATTCGAGCTGTTGGCCAGCTGGTGTGTACGTTCGAAATTTTCGGCACATTCCAAAAAACCACGTCTCACCGGAGGGGAATGCGAACTTATAGATAATTCGCCACCACAAAAACAAGACATTTCATACCTATTGTTCTACATGAACACTGGTGGAATTAGAACTAAATTTCAAGAATTGCTATTATTTTCTTCATCGCTGCAATATGATGTCATTGTTCTCGCTGAAACTTGGCTAAACGTAAAACATCACACATCCGAATTTTTCAATAACCATCTGTATAATGTTTTCCGCAAAGATCGCTGCTCTATCACATCAGGTCTTGGTAGAGGTGGCGGTGTTATGATTGCAGTTTGTTCAACGTTTACTATCACGGAAATTGCTTTGCCATCATCATCTTTTAATTTGAATTATGATTTAGATCAGCTTTACTATAAGCTGGTTAATTTAAACTATAAGGTTAATTTCGATCAAATTCATGAAGTTTTTTTTGTTTGAGTTATATACCTCCAAAAAGTCTTTACAAATTGATAATTGTTGCCAAGTAATCTTAAAATCTTAATGAGAATCAGCATATTGTTATATTAGGTGATTTTAACCTACCATCTGTTAAGTGGTTATTTGACGATGAAAATCAGTGTTTATTACCTTTAAATGTAAAATATGATTGGGAAAGTGAGGTTGTTGATATATTAGCTGGGTATAATCTTCAGCAAATTAATAAGTTTCCAAACAATCTCGACCGTATACTTGACCTGATTTTTGTCGACAAGGAATTATGTGTAGATATTAATTATGTCTCTTCATCTTCACTTTCCATATCTCCACATCATATAGCACTTGATTTAAATGTTAAATTTTGTAACTATATGAAACCTAGTCATATTAATTGTAACTATGTTTTTGTTTTTATGGTCTAAATGAACCGATCTCACGTTGCTTAAGGCAGGCCAAGTCAGTATCTACTAATAATAAAACTGATTTCTTCCAATTTATAAATAGAGATACTTCCAAAACTTAGTTATTAGCTGAATTAAAATTCGGAAAATGATTATTGTAATTTATTATTTGTTATTAAGCTTTAGTTTGTAGTTATAGTAGTCTGTAAGGAGTTTCAAACTCAAATTGACGAATAAATATGTAAATAAATAAGCATTGCGAATCAACACACATCTTGTATCATTGGAGGAGACTTCAACGGTCGGCACCCTCAATGGATGGATACCATGGAATCTCACCAAGGCAAAGCAACTATTGACTGGCTACAAGGAAATCCCGAGCGTCATTCTTTGGTTGTCGTGTCTCAACGAAAACCAACATACCCTAGAACTCCATCTCGTTTGGACTTCTTTCTGGTTACGTCGAACTTCATCAACATTCTACCTAAACTACGAAAATACAATTGCGTTGCACACGATAGTGCTTCCGACCATCTGGCAGTAGAAGTGAGAAGCTTAAAACTGCAAGAACCAGCAGAGACCGATATGCGAATATGCCGAGACATATACAGGCCATATATGCTCACAGACAGACTTCGCAAAAAGCTTCAACGGTTGTTTAACAGAGAGAACGACGAGTGTAGACGCTGAATTTCGCTTAGATCCAATGCTGTTGGCGATGATGGAATTGCGATAAATTTTATTAAAATAATATTACCTCAAATTATATCCGTTTTTACTCATATCATAATAGTTTGTATTATGTCTTCTTCATTTCCTCAATGTTAGATACACTAAACCTTTAACTCCTGCTGATTTTCGGCCTATTAGTATACTGCCTTGCCTGTCTAAAATTTTCGAAAAAGTTTTGCCAAACCCAATACGAGTGCATATTTTATTTTGTTTGGTGCAGTCAGGTTTTCGGCCAGGGCACAGGGAATGGTTAAAGTCTTAGATGATATTAGAATTCGATATGATCGGGGAATATTGACACTGCTCTGCTTGTTGGATTTCACTAAAGCATTTGACCGAGTTAACCATGCTATCCTATGTACAAAACTTAACTTATATTTTGGTTTTAGTGAAAGGCCGGTACGTCTTATTGAAGACTACTTGGAACACCGAAGTGAAAAAGTTAAAGTTTTTGACAACTCCTCTGACTCGATTGATTTTGTGGGTACCACAAGGTTTAATTTTGGGCCTTATTCTGAATGTTTATCAATGACCTACCACTAGTATGCAAGGATGTTGTGTTGCATTGGTATGCAGATGGTGTCCAAATGTATATTTCTAGACCTTTTAACTTATTAGATGACTTAACATGCAGAATGAATGAAGATTTGAAAAGGATCTACGAATAGACAAAGTGTAATAGCTTAACGTTTAACCCGGCTAAAACTCAAAAAATCTCCATTTCTAAGCAGAAATTTGACACGACCAACCTTCCGCTCCTGTTTATATCGCGATTCCAACTTCAGTTCAAGAATACTCTTACGAGCCTTGGTTTCAAAATAAATCGTCTCCTCTCAGCCAATGACCATGTAATCCTTTCTGTTGGTCGTATCTACGGTGGGCTCCGAAGACTAAATATGTTTGCAAATCTTACGCCAGTCGAAACTAGAGTAAGAATTAGCAAATCATTGCTTATTCCAATCATTGAGTATGATGCAGTAGTTTATCCAAAGCTTGATTCCCATTCTCTTCAAAAACTTCTTGTTGCTTTTAATGACATCATTCGTTACATTTTTAGCTTGCGTAGGTTTGACCATGTTTCTCAACACAATCAATTAGTCTTAGCATGCATTTTTGAAAACTTTTTTAATACCAGATGTTGTACCTTCCTACACAAAATAATTAATTTTGAAACTCCGTCCTTGTTCGATAAGTTAAACTTTGCGCAGTATACCCGAACCTTGAATCTCATCACGCCCTTATGTACTTATCTGCATTCACCTAGACTATTTTTTTTGTTTATGCCATCAGGGTATGGAACTCGTTGCCATCGACACTAAAGCAAATAATTGACATTTCAAAATTTAAAAAAGCATTATATAATCATCTTTATAACACATAAACAACAGTAAATTGAAAAATATGAAAAATTTGCCTTAGTTTTTTTAAATAGTTTTTTGTTATTTTTTTTAATAGGTTTTTGTTAGTTTTCTTATAATTTAATAGTTATTAATTTTTATTAATCAATTATTATCTCTCATTGTTTTGTTATATGTAAGTACTTAATTTTCAAGTCCTGATTTAAGGTACTATAAAAGACATTGTCTTATTTGTACTCCATTCTTAAAATAAATTGATATTAAATTGAAATTGAAATTGCCGCCTCTAATACTTCAGTCACCAACTTAAATGGAGAAAATCCTGCACCCACACCAACTGGATATGCTTTTACTTCCATCGAGGAAGTAACTGACAGATTCCACGGAGGAAATTCTAAAAAGTCAGCTGGATTTTTTATATAATTAACGTGCGCACAAGGGACTATTTGTTTCCCTTTTAATGTAGAACACACTGCGTGGGTATTAGGAAGATAAGGAGGGGAGAGATAGGAGGTATCGATTAACATTGGTTTTGAATGTTAGCAGATCAAAATGGCAAGGGAAAATCACGCTTGACATACGGTACCGTTGCAATTGTACGTCCGAAGGCGAAGGACGTAAATTATCGAACGAATATGAAAAGCTGAGGGTAGAGTCGTCAGCAAAACAGTTAAGTGGATTAGAAGTAACAAACAGAAGATCATTTATAAAAATGAGGAAGAGTCGGAGACAGAACAGAGCCCTGCAGAGGCACACCAGCATTTATTTTATGGGAATCTGGGTCACCTTTCTTAGGGACAGGCTGGACGAATGCAGTTTTCCATCTTCTAGGAAAGATTCCAGAAGAGTAGGAGCGATGGAAAAGCTTACGCAGTGCAGTTGCGTAGATAGCTTTTCGCTTTGGGGGGATGGATCTAGTTCGCTCATTTTTTTTTAAAGCTTCAATAATTAAAAAAAAAACAAATAACAAGACTTCATTTAATTCATAATGTATGCCATAAAAAAATTATATTTTTTAAAGATAATATATTATACGCATTAATTTGAATATGAACTAGAATAAATATTTATATAGTAAGTAAAATAATATTCATTTAAAAAATAAATTACAAAATAAAATCCAGTTTTCTTTTTAGATAAAACACTTATAACCTCGTCTGCTGTTATAGGTATTTCGTGATGAATAGCTAGAGCAGCCAAACCATTCAAACGATCCTGCAAATAAGTAAAGATGCAAAACTTATCACACTGTTATTAATATAGACATATTTTTAATAATCTCACTTCGTTGGTCATGCTTCTTAGTATTGTTTTTATTCTTTTTAAACTGGAGAAAGTTCTTTCGGGAGTTGATGTTTTCATGATTTGTAATTTTTTCTCTAAGGTCCATTACATAGAAATCGAGAAAAGGATTGATAACAGTAACACGAAAATATTCTTCTGTACTTTGAACCGAAGGGTTCGAACGATTCTTTTGTCGGTTCACTATTCTCGTATGTTTAACGTCAATGTCAGCTTTTTTTTTTGCGTCTTCAAACACTTTCGAAAATGAATCGTCTTCTGCCGGTT
This sequence comes from Platycheirus rosarum, assembly GCA_963971375.1. Lineage (NCBI taxonomy): Eukaryota > Metazoa > Arthropoda > Insecta > Diptera > Syrphidae > Platycheirus > Platycheirus rosarum. Next base: position 101,617,546 of record OZ020508.1, read on the forward strand.
TAATTTTTAGTTGATCCCTTAAATCTTTGGCGAGATCCATAGCTTGTACCAAGTCTAAATTCACTCCTTGAAACTCACGACTTAATTACAACAGAGTTGGTAAACCATACTCATTAACCACTATTTGCAACAACAACCCCAAACCTAATATACTATTCTTTGGCCTACTGCAATCAACAAATCTCGACACGACAAACTGTCAGTCAGTTTCTGCCTTACCTTTATGGGTGAGTTCTTTTTTAGTAGTGTTCTGCCAAGCTTTTATGAATACTACTCATAAAAATTACCTTTATGTTGGATTCCTTTTCATGAAATACCTACTCATCGCTTGTGCTATAAGCTGTATCATATCATTGTATATAGAAATCGATCTCAATATTTGGACTCTTCTATATATAAAGCATTCACAATAGGAAAGAGACAGTGATAACGTTTATGGATCGTATATGGATTATAAATTTTAGCAGAGAACAAAACCACGCGTATACAATACTAGGTATGGAACAAAACCTTGTACACTAAGAACAAAAAATATTTCTATTTTATTTTAAACGAAGAAACTTTAATTTAAAATAAGGAAAAACTAGCGAATTTTCAATTAACTTTTAATTAACGTAATTTTTTAATCGCTACTAACAATGGAAAATAACCCATGTGATTCCCAGAATTGTGTTCTAGATAGTAAATATACTGAACGTGTGCCGTGTTGTGGTCTCTGCGGAAAATCATATCATCCAGTATGTCTCGGATTAAGTAAGAGATCTTGTGGATAAATAAAAGAATACTTGAACTACTTCGTATTTCTTTGTGATGAGTGTAAGATCATCTCCCTCTCTCATATTCTACTAGCCGTTAAATGCCTTAGTGATTCTACAAATTCCATTTAAACTGACAATAATCGTTTTCATAAAAATGTACTCTCACAATTTAAACATTTCGACGAGTTTTCAAAAAGTATAGAAATCCTAAACAGTTCTATCGAGACCCTTAGCAATCGATGTTTTTCTAATCAATCTTCAATCGACAAGAAACTTTCATCCATTGTGCGATTTGAACAGCAACTTTCAAATCCTTGATAAGAACACACGAACTGCCAGTTTGAAAATATTAACCGTGAAATATGCTCTGCACTTGACTCTGTTCTTAACTCCTTTCCTCTCGATAATTTAACTAAACAAATACAAGTTATTCGCTCCGACCTCGATCTCTTTCTACAAGATACATCAAGCTCAATCTCCTCAGCATCGTCTCAACTTTCATCGATCCTTCACGATTTTGCTTCTAAGATTACCGACATCAGCAATGAGCATACTGAAATGCGCACCTCTTTAAAAGATGTTATTGAGGAAATCAAAATCACTTCCTGCAAAATTGACGAAATTCCGATGCATGTCCAACCAATTATGCCTAATTATAACAATGATACATCCATTCTCACTGAAATGATTGAATCCACCCAGAATGCATCTCCCTCTATTACGTTATCTATTCCTTCACCTTTACCAGTCATATCAACAATACCAAATGATGACACTGATGTAGGCGAATGGAATAACAGGCTTAATAAACTTAAAATTATATGTGAATCAACGCCTATCTTCATCAAAGGGACTCCAAATCATGCAAATGACTCCTGGATTCGCAAGCTTTTTTCGAATAAATTCAAATTCAACATTGGAGAATGACAAAAGCTATCTTCATCAAGTTTCAAAGTTTCGATCCCATCAAGATATCTATGGATACTCTTCTCTACCGGCCACCCTGTTTGCTGGCTTGGAAAAATAAAAATTACTAAATGGATAACTAGAATTCTAAAAAAAATTCCCTTATCTTCCTCAAAAAATATTAATTATTTTAATACTAGCTTTAAGATCAACAATCCTAGTTTCAACTCCAAAAGCAATCCCAATATTAAATCGCCACAAATCTCAAATAATTCTACGTTTCCCAAACACAAACACGTATCATTTAATGCATATCCCTCTTATAATAGTGATTCAAATAATAGCTCTACATCTAATGTAGATGTAAAAAATGGCTGCATCGCTACTTATCTTAAGGCCCGCCAGCCAAATTCGAATCTTTTAAATTAATTAAGAAAGGCACTGATGGACGTCTTATTGAACATGTTAACTTTAAAATGGGTGTTCCTGCTGAGCTTTATGATGCTGTATTTGATTCGAGCTGTTGGCCAGCTGGTGTGTACGTTCGAAATTTTCGGCACATTCCAAAAAACCACGTCTCACCGGAGGGGAATGCGAACTTATAGATAATTCGCCGCCACAAAAACAAGACATTTCATACCTATTGTTCTACATGAACACTGGTGGAATTAGAACTAAATTTCAAGAATTGCTATTATTTTCTTCATCGCTGCAATATGATGTCATTGTTCTCGCTGAAACTTGGCTAAACGTAAAACATCACACATCCGAATTTTTCAATAACCATCTGTATAATGTTTTCCGCAAAGATCGCTGCTCTATCACATCAGGTCTTGGTAGAGGTGGCGGTGTTATGATTGCAGTTTGTTCAACGTTTACTATCACGGAAATTGCTTTGCCATCATCATCTTTTAATTTGAATTATGATTTAGATCAGCTTTACTATAAGCTGGTTAATTTAAACTATAAGGTTAATTTCGATCAAATTCATGAAGTTTTTTTTGTTTGAGTTATATACCTCCAAAAAGTCTTTACAAATTGATAATTGTTGCCAAGTAATCTTAAAATCTTAATGAGAATCAGCATATTGTTATATTAGGTGATTTTAACCTACCATCTGTTAAGTGGTTATTTGACGATGAAAATCAGTGTTTATTACCTTTAAATGTAAAATATGATTGGGAAAGTGAGGTTGTTGATATATTAGCTGGGTATAATCTTCAGCAAATTAATAAGTTTCCAAACAATCTCGACCGTATACTTGACCTGATTTTTGTCGACAAGGAATTATGTGTAGATATTAATTATGTCTCTTCATCTTCACTTTCCATATCTCCACATCATATAGCACTTGATTTAAATGTTAAATTTTGTAACTATATGAAACCTAGTCATATTAATTGTAACTATGTTTTTGTTTTTATGGTCTAAATGAACCGATCTCACGTTGCTTAAGGCAGGCCAAGTCAGTATCTACTAATAATAAAACTGATTTCTTCCAATTTATAAATAGAGATACTTCCAAAACTTAGTTATTAGCTGAATTAAAATTCGGAAAATGATTATTGTAATTTATTATTTGTTATTAAGCTTTAGTTTGTAGTTATAGTAGTCTGTAAGGAGTTTCAAACTCAAATTGACGAATAAATATGTAAATAAATAAGCATTGCGAATCAACACACATCTTGTATCATTAGAGGAGACTTCAACGGTCGGCACCCTCAATGGATGGATACCATGGAATCTCACCAAGGCAAAGCAACTATTGACTGGCTACAAGGAAATCCCGAGCGTCATTCTTTGGTTGTCGTGTCTCAACGAAAACCAACATACCCTAGAACTCCATCTCGTTTGGACTTCTTTCTGGTTACGTCGAACTTCATCAACATTCTACCTAAACTACGAAAATACAATTGCGTTGCACACGATAGTGCTTCCGACCATCTGGCAGTAGAAGTGAGAAGCTTAAAACTGCAAGAACCAGCAGAGACCGATATGCGAATATGCCGAGACATATACAGGCCATATATGCTCACAGACAGACTTCGCAAAAAGCTTCAACGGTTGTTTAACAGAGAGAACGACGAGTGTAGACGCTGAATTTCGCTTAGATCCAATGCTGTTGGCGATGATAGAATTGCGATAAATTTTATTAAAATAATATTACCTCAAATTATATCCGTTTTTACTCATATCATAATAGTTTGTATTATGTCTTCTTCATTTCCTCAATGTTAGATACACTAAACCTTTAACTCCTGCTGATTTTCGGCCTATTAGTATACTGCCTTGCCTGTCTAAAATTTTCGAAAAAGTTTTGCCAAACCCAATACGAGTGCATATTTTATTTTGTTTGGTGCAGTCAGGTTTTCGGCCAGGGCACAGGGAATGGTTAAAGTCTTAGATGATATTAGAATTCGATATGATCGGGGAATATTGACACTGCTCTGCTTGTTGGATTTCACTAAAGCATTTGACCGAGTTAACCATGCTATCCTATGTACAAAACTTAACTTATATTTTGGTTTTAGTGAAAGGCCGGTACGTCTTATTCAAGACTACTTGGAACACCGAAGTCAAAAAGTTAAAGTTTTTGACATCTCCTCTGACTCGATTGATTTTGTGGGTACCACAAGGTTTAATTTTGGGCCTTATTCTGAATGTTTATCAATGACCTACCACTAGTATGCAAGGATGTTGTGTTGCATTGGTATGCAGATGGTGTCCAAATGTATATTTCTAGACCTTTTAACTTATTAGATGACTTAACATGCAGAATGAATGAAGATTTGAAAAGGATCTACGAATAGACAAAGTGTAATAGCTTAACGTTTAACCCGGCTAAAACTCAAAAAATCTCCATTTCTAAGCAGAAATTTGCCGGTTTAATTTTTAGTTGATCCCTTAAATCTTTGGCGAGATCCATAGCTTGTACCAAGTCTAAATTCACTCCTTGAAACTCACGACTTAATTACAACAGAGTTGGTAAACCATACTCATTAACCACTATTTGCAACAACAACCCCAAACCTAATATACTATTCTTTGGCCTACTGCAATCAACAAATCTCGACACGACAAACTGTCAGTCAGTTTCTGCCTTACCTTTATGGGTGAGTTCTTTTTTAGTAGTGTTCTGCCAAGCTTTTATGAATACTACTCATAAAAATTACCTTTATGTTGGATTCCTTTTCATGAAATACCTACTCATCGCTTGTGCTATAAGCTGTATCATATCATTGTATATAGAAATCGATCTCAATATTTGGACTCTTCTATATATAAAGCATTCACAATAGGAAAGAGACAGTGATAACGTTTATGGATCGTATATGGATTATAAATTTTAGCAGAGAACAAAACCACGCGTATACAATACTAGGTATGGAACAAAACCTTGTACACTAAGAACAAAAAATATTTCTATTTTATTTTAAACGAAGAAACTTTAATTTAAAATGAGGAAAAACTAGCGAATTTTCAATTAACTTTTAATTAACGTAATTTTTTAATCGCTACTAACAATGGAAAATAACCCATGTGATTCCCAGAATTGTGTTCTAGATAGTAAATATACTGAACGTGTGCCGTGTTGTGGTCTCTGCGGAAAATCATATCATCCAGTATGTCTCGGATTAAGTAAGAGATCTTGTGGATAAATAAAAGAATACTTGAACTACTTCGTATTTCTTTGTGATGAGTGTAAGATCATCTCCCTCTCTCATATTCTACTAGCCGTTAAATGCCTTAGTGATTCTACAAATTCCATTTAAACTGACAATAATCGTTTTCATAAAAATGTACTCTCACAATTTAAACATTTCGACGAGTTTTCAAAAAGTATAGAAATCCTAAACAGTTCTATCGAGACCCTTAGCAATCGATGTTTTTCTAATCAATCTTCAATCGACAAGAAACTTTCATCCATTGTGCGATTTGAACAGCAACTTTCAAATCCTTGATAAGAACACACGAACTGCCAGTTTGAAAATATTAACCGTGAAATATGCTCTGCACTTGACTCTGTTCTTAACTCCTTTCCTCTCGATAATTTAACTAAACAAATACAAGTTATTCGCTCCGACCTCGATCTCTTTCTACAAGATACATCAAGCTCAATCTCCTCAGCATCGTCTCAACTTTCATCGATCCTTCACGATTTTGCTTCTAAGATTACCGACATCAGCAATGAGCATACTGAAATGCGCACCTCTTTAAAAGATGTTATTGAGGAAATCAAAATCACTTCCTGCAAAATTGACGAAATTCCGATGCATGTCCAACCAATTATGCCTAATTATAACAATGATACATCCATTCTCACTGAAATGATTGAATCCACCCAGAATGCATCTCCCTCTATTACGTTATCTATTCCTTCACCTTTACCAGTCATATCAACAATACCAAATGATGACACTGATGTAGGCGAATGGAATAACAGGCTTAATAAACTTAAAATTATATGTGAATCAACGCCTATCTTCATCAAAGGGACTCCAAATCATGCAAATGACTCCTGGATTCGCAAGCTTTTTTCGAATAAATTCAAATTCAACATTGGAGAATGACAAAAGCTATCTTCATCAAGTTTCAAAGTTTCGATCCCATCAAGATATCTATGGATACTCTTCTCTACCGGCCACCCTGTTTGCTGGCTTGGAAAAATAAAAATTACTAAATGGATCACTAGAATTCTAAAAAAAATTCCCTTATCTTCCTCAAAAAATATTAATTATTTTAATACTAGCTTTAAGATCAACAATCCTAGTTTCAACTCCAAAAGCAATCCCAATATTAAATCGCCACAAATCTCAAATAATTCTACGTTTCCCAAACACAAACACGTATCATTTAATGCATATCCCTCTTATAATAGTGATTCAAATAATAGCTCTACATCTAATGTAGATGTAAAAAATGGCTGCATCGCTACTTATCTTAAGGCCCGCCAGCCAAATTCGAATCTTTTAAATTAATTAAGAAAGGCACTGATGGACGTCTTATTGAACATGTTAACTTTAAAATGGGTGTTCCTGCTGAGCTTTATGATGCTGTATTTGATTCGAGCTGTTGGCCAGCTGGTGTGTACGTTCGAAATTTTCGGCACATTCCAAAAAACCACGTCTCACCGGAGGGGAATGCGAACTTATAGATAATTCGCCGCCACAAAAACAAGACATTTCATACCTATTGTTCTACATGAACACTGGTGGAATTAGAACAAAATTTCAATAATTGCTATTATTTTCTTCATCGCTGCAATATGATGTCATTGTTCTCGCTGAAACTTGTCTAAACGTAAAACATCACACATCCGAATTTTTCAATAACCATCTGTATAATGTTTTCCGCAAAGATCGCTGCTCTATCACATCAGGTCTTGGTAGAGGTGGCGGTGTTATGATTGCAGTTTGTTCAACGTTTACTATCACGGAAATTGCTTTGCCATCATCATCTTTTAATTTGAATTATGATTTAGATCAGCTTTACTATAAGCTGGTTAATTTAAACTATAAGGTTAATTTCGATCAAATTCATGAAGTTATTTTTGTTTGAGTTATATACCTCCAAAAAGTCTTTACAAATTGATAATTGTTGCCAAGTAATCTTAAAATCTTAATGAGAATCAGCATATTGTTATATTAGGTGATTTTAACCTACCATCTGTTAAGTGGTTATTTGACGATGAAAATCAGTGTTTATTACCTTTAAATGTAAAATATGATTGGGAAAGTGAGGTTGTTGATATATTAGCTGGGTATAATCTTCAGCAAATTAATAAGTTTCCAAACAATCTCGACCGTATACTTGACCTGATTTTTGTCGACAAGGAATTATGTGTAGATATTAATTATGTCTCTTCATCTTCACTTTCCATATCTCCACATCATATAGCACTTGATTTAAATGTTAAATTTTGTAACTATATGAAACCTAGTCATATTAATTGTAACTATGTTTTTGTTTTTATGGTCTAAATGAACCGATCTCACGTTGCTTAAGGCAGGCCAAGTCAGTATCTACTAATAATAAAACTGATTTCTTCCAATTTATAAATAGAGATACTTCCAAAACTTAGTTATTAGCTGAATTAAAATTCGGAAAATGATTATTGTAATTTATTATTTGTTATTAAGCTTTAGTTTGTAGTTATAGTAGTCTGTAAGGAGTTTCAAACTCAAATTGACGAATAAATATGTAAATAAATAAGCATTGCGAATCAACACACATCTTGTATCATTGGAGGAGACTTCAACGGTCGGCACCCTCAATGGATGGATACCATGGAATCTCACCAAGGCAAAGCAACTATTGACTGGCTACAAGGAAATCCCGAGCGTCATTCTTTGGTTGTCGTGTCTCAACGAAAACCAACATACCCTAGAACTCCATCTCGTTTGGACTTCTTTCTGGTTACGTCGAACTTCATCAACATTCTACCTAAACTACGAAAATACAATTGCGTTGCACACGATAGTGCTTCCGACCATCTGGCAGTAGAAGTGAGAAGCTTAAAACTGCAAGAACCAGCAGAGACCGATATGCGAATATGCCGAGACATATACAGGCCATATATGCTCACAGACAGACTTCGCAAAAAGCTTCAACGGTTGTTTAACAGAGAGAACGACGAGTGTAGACGCTGAATTTCGCTTAGATCCAATGCTGTTGGCGATGATGGAATTGCGATAAATTTTATTAAAATAATATTACCTCAAATTATATCCGTTTTTACTCATATCATAATAGTTTGTATTATGTCTTCTTCATTTCCTCAATGTTAGATACACTAAACCTTTAACTCCTGCTGATTTTCGGCCTATTAGTATACTGCCTTGCCTGTCTAAAATTTTCGAAAAAGTTTTGCCAAACCCAATACGAGTGCATATTTTATTTTGTTTGGTGCAGTCAGGTTTTCGGCCAGGGCACAGGGTTAAAGTCTTAGATGATATTAGAATTCGATATGATCGGGGAATATTGACACTGCTCTGCTTGTTGGATTTCACTAAAGCATTTGACCGAGTTAACCATGCTATCCTATGTACAAAACTTAACTTATATTTTGGTTTTAGTGAAAGGCCGGTACGTCTTATTCAAGACTACTTGGAACACCGAAGTCAAAAAGTTAAAGTTTTTGACATCTCCTCTGACTCGATTGATTTTGTGGGTACCACAAGGTTTAATTTTGGGCCTTATTCTGAATGTTTATCAATGACCTACCACTAGTATGCAAGGATGTTGTGTTGCATTGGTATGCAGATGGTGTCCAAATGTATATTTCTAGACCTTTTAACTTATTAGATGACTTAACATGCAGAATGAATGAAGATTTGAAAAGGATCTACGAATAGACAAAGTGTAATAGCTTAACGTTTAACCCGGCTAAAACTCAAAAAATCTCCATTTCTAAGCAGAAATTTGCCGGTTTAATTTTTAGTTGATCCCTTAAATCTTTGGCGAGATCCATAGCTTGTACCAAGTCTAAATTCACTCCTTGAAACTCACGACTTAATTACAACAGAGTTGGTAAACCATACTCATTAACCACTATTTGCAACAACAACCCCAAACCTAATATACTATTCTTTGGCCTACTGCAATCAACAAATCTCGACACGACAAACTGTCAGTCAGTTTCTGCCTTACCTTTATGGGTGAGTTCTTTTTTAGTAGTGTTCTGCCAAGCTTTTATGAATACTACTCATAAAAATTACCTTTATGTTGGATTCCTTTTCATGAAATACCTACTCATCGCTTGTGCTATAAGCTGTATCATATCATTGTATACAGAAATCGATCTCAATATTTGCAATCTTCTATATACAAAGCATTCACAATAGGAAAGAGACAGTGATAACGTTTATGGATCGTATATGGATTATAAATTTTAGCAGAGAACAAAACCACCATAAGGGTTCGCGTATACAATACTAGGTATGGAACAAAACCTTGTACACTAAGAACAAAAAATATTTTATTTTAAACGAAAAAATATTAACTTAAAATAAGGAAAACCTAGCGAATTTTCAATTAACTTTTAATTAACGTAATTTTTTAATCGCTACTAACAATGAAAAATAACCCATGTGATTCCCAGAATTGTGTTCTAGATAGTAAATATACTGAACGTGTGCCGTGTTGTGGTCTCTGCGGAAAATCATATCATCCAGTATGTCTCGGATTAAGTAAGAGATCTTGTGGATAAATAAAAGAATACTTGAACTACTTCGTATTTCTTTGTGATGAGTGTAAGAACATCTCCCTCTCTCATATTCTACTAGCCGTTAAATGCGTTAGTGATTCTACAAATTCCATTTTAACTGACAATAATCATTTTCATAAAAATGTACTCTCACAATTTAAACATTTCGACGAGTTTTCAAATAGTATAGAAATCCTAAACAGTTCTATCGAGACCCTTAGCAATCGATGTTTTTCTAATCAATCTTCAATCGACAAGAAACTTTCATCCATTGTGCAGCTACTAAATCTGCGATTTGAACAGCAACTTTCAAATCCTCGATTAGAACACACGAACTGCCAGTTTGAAAATATTAACCGTGAAATATGCTCTGCACTTGATTCTGTTCTTAACTCCTTTCCTCTCGATAATTTAACTAAACAAATACAAGTTATTCGCTCCGACCTCGATCTCCTTCTACAAGATACATCAAGCTCAATCTCCTCAGCATCGTCTCAACTTTCATCGATCCTTCACGATTTTGCTTCTAAGATTACCGACTTCAGCAATGAGCATACTGAAATGCGCACCTCTTTAAAAGATGTTATTGAGGAAATCAAAATCACTTCCTGCAAAATTGACGAAATTCCGATGCATGTCCAACCAATTATGCCTAATTATAACAATGATACATCCATTCTCACTGAAATGATTAAATCCACCCAGAATGCATCTCCCTCTATTACGTTATCTATTCCTTCACCTTTACCAGTCATATCAACAATACCAAATTGTTGCGAAGCAGGTTTCCACGGGGGAACTTCTTTGGGGCAGTAGAAGGGCGGCGGCACGCTTGTCGTTGCACGGCTAAGGTCGACGGATTGGGGGTGGTTCTTGCCGCTTCTACTGTTCCCTCCTGTTCGACAAACAAAATCATCGTGCCTAAGTGTAAAAAAAAAATAAGGATCGGAAAAGGAAGGATGAGGAAAAGGATAATTCTACTCTAAAAGGTAAGGATATGAATACACAAACCCGAGGATCCTGACAATATCCAAGGAAAACCACAAGTAAGTAAATTGCATTTTTGTATAGTTTAAAACTAACCTAACTAAACCTACGATAAAAATAAAACTAATAAAACTAAAACTAAAAAAAATAAAAAATAAAACCCATCACCACAAAAATATACCTACTAAAAAAATACTTAATCTAAAACCCTATACTAAACCCTAATCTTAATGCACCCTACTTTTTTTCTCTCCCCTGGATATCACCATGCTAAATTCCAGACGCTCGTCTGATGTTGTTGACGAGGTCTGGCCAGCCCACCCAAGTATCAGAAGGATACTTCCAAATGCTACCTTCTTGGCCGAAATTCTCGAAGGTAGCCCCTAAACAACCTACCAGTCACATAATTATGTCCGTTGGTCTGTCTACGTTTGTCCTACCAAATCTTACCTTAAGACGGCTCTGTCAAGCCATCACACACCTTTAAGCTTTAAATTTAGTAATCCATTTAAAAAAAATGTATTGCCTTCACATAATACAAAAAAAATTGTTTTATTATTGTTATTTAAAAAAAAATATATATATAAAAAAACCAATTAAAAATTAAAATAAAAAAAAGGTAATTAACAAAAAAAAATTTAAATCTAAAAAAAAGAATTAGAAAAAAAATTATAACACCAAAAAAAAAAACAAGTGTTAAAAAAAATTATAGTCCACCCAATACTGGACCTTCATGTTTAAAAATAAAAATTATACGTAAAACCACTTACAGATTTGCATCCCTCGATGTTCTGCCGGCAGCACTTTGGAGAAATGTATCTTCCACACTTTATGAAGATATTAGATAATTTTTTTTTCTCTTTTTTTTTTAACACTTTACACTTTTAGCTTAATTAATTGATTATTAAAACTTAAAATAATAATAAAAAAATTGACTTTAAATAATAAAAAAAAAAAAACGTTTCCTCTTTTTTTTTGTTTCCTTTTCCTCCAAATTTTCTTCTTTCACTATTTCCTCAATTACTTAATATATCCTTTTTTTTTTTTTTTCAAGTTAAATTTTTTTTTTCACTCAAGAAAAACTATTCACTTAAAAAAAATGTATTCATTTCCTTTCTAGGTATAAATTTCTGCTTCCTCCTTTTTCTATCCGGTAAGAGATTTCCCCAAATCGCTTGAACTTGGATAAAAGAAATCCAATTAAATAAAAATGGCAGAGGCTTAGGTCAATTCCAACGAAAGCCAAACCTAAACCTCTGCTAGTTAAAAATAATCAGCGAAATAGGAGATTTCCTCAAAAAAAATTCTTCTCCCGGTGGTAATAACACCTTCTTTTATTTCCTTTCAATTTTTATTTTATAAAAAAAAAACTTTTCTTTTCTTTAAAAAAAAACAAGAATCAAAACTAAATTTGTTGAACCAGCTATCTTGACCGAGTTCTCTAGAAAAAATGGCCATGAAATCCCTCTATGCCATTCCAGTCTTTGTTCTATCCATATAAATAGTTACCTCTATAATCTGAGTGAGATAACTATTTTTATTAATTTTCCAACAAACAAAATCTTAGTAGGGGTATTATTTCCTATCTCTATCTTTATCATATTGTCTCCCCCTTTGTCCATAACTATGTTACACAAATACTTTAAACCTATTTCCAATAAATATTATACTTAAATAACAATTTACTAATACATGCTTAAACTAAAAGCTTTTCCCCACACCTCTGTTCCTACTCTTACTACCTTTTGTAAAACAATACTTTAACTCTTCATACAATCTTTCTAATTGGTTAGAAAGAGATGAAGCTTTTATCCTTGCGCAGACTGTAAGCTAGTCTGAAACAAACAAACAGTGTGTACTTACAAAAACAAAAAAAAATGTCAACAAAACAAACAAAATTCCTATCACTGCACAGCTTTTCTGCCTCTACCATCTTGTACTTATCTCTTTTGCAATGTTCCGGTTCCCTTAGTTTCCTCCATTCGCGATCTCGGCATTTTATGTGATACAGAGCTCAACATTCGTTCCCACATAGATAATATTATTGCAAGAGCAAACTCTTCCCTTGGTTTTATAAAACGCTGGTCTAGAGTTTCAAACCATTATGTAACAAAGTCACTCTTCACCACATATGTAAGACCTATTCTTGAATACGCCAGTCAAGTTTGGTCTCCTTATCAAACTACCCACTCATTTAGAATTGAAGCTGTGCAGCGTAGGTTCCTCCGTTTCGCTTTACGAAACCTCCCATGGTCTGACCCTTATTTCCTACCACCTTACGAACATCGTTTACAACCGATCGACTTAAACACCCTTGCAAAACGTCGTGAAGTTGCAGACATACTTTTCGTTCACCAAGTCATCACAGGTGCTATCGATTCCCCGCCACTTGTTGAATTAATTTTCATTAACACCAATCCACGTAACCTTAGATCTATTCCCTTCTTTTGCCTTCCTACTCACCGAACCAATTATGCCCACTATAACCCGATTACTAGAAAAGCCAACAGTGAAAAATATCTCCTTGATTTCAACCTCAGTATCTCCTCCTTTAGAAGAAACCTTTACTCTAATTTTCCTTAACCCCCTACTCTTTAGTTTTTAGTTAGAATAAGTTCATTTGATGTTTAATGTTTAAGTTTTTATGCAAATATTGTTTTTAATTATTCAGAAGCTTGAATTAAGCAAATAAATAAATAATCATCGAAGCTAATGAAGAACTCGAAATCCATAGCGTTTTTTAAGTTCTTTGCGTCACTTTTCAATGTTCTTATTTGGTAAAGCGTCTCAAAAACAAACTGAAATAGATCCTCAAAATCTTCAACTGCTTGATATTTTGAGATCCATCGCGTCAGATTCAGCCTTTTTAATGTCTTTTTTTGTGGACTCTCTTCGCTTTCGCTTATTGTTTTTTGCAGCATATCTTTTCTCTTCAGTGTATTGAAATAATTGTAAACTGCTTCAATTGTGGTTAGGCAGTCTCTAATGGCTGGTATTTTGCTGGAAACAGATATAGCAAGGTTCAAAGAATGTGCTGCACAATGGACGTGCAGAGCATGCGGAGCAAATTTTTGGCGAATAATTACCTGAACACCACTGTATCGACCAGACATATTGCTTGCTCCGTCGTACCCTTGGCCGATCAAAAAAGAAATGTCCAGATCACAATTTCTAAGATTTTCCACTATAAGCTTTGCAAGAGCATCAGCTGCATTGTTAATACATCAAGGTTTGGTTAACTGCTGTATTAGAGATTTTAAGAGAACAGATTTTATTCATACCTGTCGTGGAAGCTGTTGGAACAAATTTTAAAAAATCCTCTCGCATGATATGTTGACCATTTTCGTTCTTATAGACATATTGAACGCAGTTTGAAACTTGTTCCACAGTGGCTGATTCCTGAATTTCATCCGTCAGTACAGAGAAGAATTTTGCATCTTTGATTTTAGCTAACACTTTTTTTGTCAAAATTTCGAAACAAGCTTCGATAATCTATTTTTGTACAGAAGGACTTGCATATTTATCGCGTTTCCCCGGACCATCAAATTGCACACAAAGGAGCGGATCCCCAATTGCTCGGAATTTCAAAAGAGCTCTAAAATGTCTTTTGTTCAGTCCAGTGAAGTTGTTTTGCATAATTATTGACCCACTATCACGATACCCACGTAAGGCTAACTCCTGTTGCCCTAGGACAATAATTGCTTCCATGATAGGCGTTATGTTTTGCCTATTTTTGGAAATCTGTTCAATTCGCGAACTGTCAATTAATTTTTCAACACTTTTGTTTTTATCTTTTACATTGCGCAGAAAATTGTCGCTGAAACATAATGCATGGTGTCTTTTCCTGATGCTCCTCGAAAATCTATGAGAAAAACAAAGCATTCATAGCATGTAAAAAAATCTGTTTCTTTGTTTTAAGATAAGTATTTGTTAAGCTTTGCCGTCGCATTTGTGGCGATATATTTTTTAAAAAAATGGAAGTTTCAAGACAGGGTTATTTTATTTTAATTTCTAAGTAATATTAGACCAGAATCAACATTTTCTTTTCCAAACATAGTCGGACTATGAATTTTTATACATACATTTGTAAAAGATTAATTTGAAAAAGACTACGACTCACGATTTAATTTTTTCTAAAAATTCATAGGTGCATAATGTAAAAATAAAGAAAATATTATAATTTTGAAAAAAAATCTTTGTAAAAAGAACAAATCCAATGAAAACTTAAGAGTTGACAACACAAATTATGATATTTCCTGTTTCATTGTATTGATGTTAAGATATTTGGAAAAGGCTTTAGCTTTCGATGCATTCACTTAAATAAATATCATACATTTTTGTTTGATAACTCACCTTCTTTGCTTTCTTTCAATTATCAAATTTTGTCTTTACTAACTGATGTAAAGGTTGCGATCCTTGGCCACCGCTTTTATCAAAGGCAACACACGGAGCATAAAATGTACCTCGGTATATTTCAGAATAAGCAAGCCAGGAAAATTCTTCGAGCCATTTACAACGAAACCTTAGTTTGCGAGTTTCAAACTTTTGCAACAATGGGAATGTATAGTTTTTCGGTGGAACCCAGACATTTGCTAACAAAATGAGCCGTTGGGCATCAGTTAACACCTTATCCCAACAATTTCCAATATCATTTCATCAAAAAGAAATTCAAGATTAGGTGATTTGCCGAAATAATAATTTCTTTAAGATGAAGTTGACCCTGTTTTTTCCCCGTAGAATATAGGTATAGAATGTACAATGGACAATGCCTCTAAAAATCCTGTGAGTACTAATAAGACTTAATTCTCGTAGGAAGTAGGTACTAAATTTCAGAGTACGTTTATTTAAATTATTTGGTTCATGACTGGTTATGTTGAACAATTATCGATCCCAATGCGGGAGATATATCCCCCTGATCCCCCTTATCTACACCACTGACGCAGTGGCTTTGCCAGTGTGGAAGAACACCTCTTGAGAAGAATCGTGGATATACCATCCGGCCAGCGAATTTGTGTACATCGAGATCTTTGAGAACTCTTGCTACTGTACGAGTGCGGGCAAAAATCTGTCCCATGGAAAAATTTATATTCTCAAGTACAGGAGGGGCAACGGCAGCGAAATAGGCGGCGAGCAATAAACAATTGGTTTGTTATTGTCGATGAGCGTTGGAATCGAAGATGTTGAGGAGTTTTTTAATATTTTTTACAAATGACCAAAAATTTGGGACACTGCAGAATTGTTTGCCGTAATTTTTGGTCATGCAAAAATTTGGTTCTTTCAATAACGGAGTTGCATGAGTTCCTTGCTTGTTTGTGCTTTTTCCGATTTTCCTCTGTAGGGTTGGCTTTGTAAGATCGGAAATTTACTTCTTTGAGCCTGATAGCTTCATTACACTCAGAATTAAACCAAGACTTTTCTTTAGGTTTGATGCTTTTTACTCTGTTAGGAATAAAAGCACGCATCCCTAGAAGAATCACATTTGTGATCATTTCAGCACTGGCATCAATGTCGCTATCGAGGAAGCATAATGACCAGTTAAAGTTTCGGAAAAAGATATTCAGGCCGTCCCAGTTGGCTTTCTCGTATTGCCAAACGGTCCTGGTGGGAAGTTTTTCTTTAACTGGATGGGTGGGGGATGAGAAATTAGCTGATATGATACAATGGTCTGAAGTACCAAATGGAGAAGTTTCACGAATGGTATATTTATCAGGGTGAGAAGTAAGAAACAAGTCAAGAATATGGGCGGCTTGCCGAGCAACATCCGGTATACGCGTTGGCACATCGATCAGTTGGGTAAGGTTATGTAACCCGGCAAAGAGCTCGACATACTTTCCTTCGGGTGTTGTCTGACTAGAATAGCGGAGCCAATTGGAATTGTGTACATTGAAATCGCCCGCAATGACGATTTCAGTGCGAGGACAAAGGGAACAAATTTTCGAGATGGAATCAGACAGTGCATCCAACTGGTTACAAGTCAAATTACTGTCAAGATTTGGACTCCTGTAAATAAAACAATAATGAATGACATGTTTGCGGACAGTTAATTTGAGCCATAAAAAGTTAAAGTTCGTGTTGGAACATTGCCTATATTGGGCAAGGCTCTGGCAAGCAATATCATTCCTAACATAGACCACGAGACCATGATGTGAAAAGAGTAATCGCACCAAGCTATACCCATGTAGAGCAAGTTCTGATAAATCAGTATTTACTCCAACCTGGGTTTCACTTAATGCCAAAACAGCTGGCCTGTATTGAACAGTGTAGACGTACACGTGAAATAAATTCTTTCTTAGGCCGCGAATATTAGAATATACGACACGAAAATCACTTACCATTTAAAAATACTTACATACAAAACTCAATTCTGACTAAGTCGAACCATGCAGTCAAAATCCAAATTAATTTCTGTAATAAACAAACTGTCTTAGGTGTCATGTCCAAAAGACAGCTTGCATACAAAAAATTAATTTAAATATTCAGCACAATAGGACAAACTCAGATGCCCTTATCCATTTACCGCAAGCATTAGATGGTCATATGATGCCTACAGTAGATAAGAAAGAGGCAGTTAAGCACAAAGGTATTGGGACAGATAAGAGGATAATTTGTTGTGCAAGTGTGTATTATTTTTTTTTCTTCCACAGCGCTTTCTTTCTTCCAACGACGCGAGTGGATATTGTTATATTCTTTACAGCACACGCGAGGGGGTTTTGGCAATTTCTCAAACGAGTGTGTAATATTATTTTTTTTTAAAACACTCGCGATAACAATGCACAATATTTTTTTTTTTTTTTTTTGACTTCTGTTTTAATTATTTGTGCGCTAGTTAAGGTTGGAAGCTCCGCGACAAATAAAAAAAAAAAACAATTTTCTACTAAGAACAGCTCAGTGCTGCGTTCATTAACAAACTCAAACTTATTCTATACAAATTACAGTTCTTATAATGGTTTATTGATGACTAAGCATTAAAGTTATTATTTAAAAAAGAGAAATATGGAAGTGAATTGAAATAAGATCGTTAATAATAAAATGTGGGAAAATGCTGAAGGCTGATATGTTAGCGATGAGGCATGTGTAAGGTGAGGTATGTAAATCTTCCCCCCTGGAGAGAGCTACGGTCAAAAAGGCTGTATGCTTCTTTTGCCGGAGTAAGCATTAAGTTTATTGCTGGGGCATCTTGACTGTTGTTGCCGAGTGCTGATGCTGAGGGTTTGTTAACCCTTTTATATAGTTGTATGAGGTGTATTATGATGACGAGTCCGATTAACGTTGATATTGTCGAGACAATGGTATAGTTCAGGATTATGTGTTTGTGGGTGCGTCTTTCCAGATAACGTATTGCTTCTTTATTTTCGAAGTGGAAGTTTTGTAGTGATTGGAGGTTGATTGTTTGGATCAAAGATATTGTGATGTGGCAACAAGTTTAGATATTCGGAGGATACATTTTGTAAATTAACGACATCTGTTGGATTCATTGTGTACAAGAACCAAGATTCATTGTGAGCGCCTAAAAGTATGCTACATATTTGCAATATGTTTTAACTGAGTACTAAATCGAACTTGAAGTACCAATTCGAGACTCGAATTAGTACCGAAAGCTTAGATTGTGCCAGAACCAGACAGAAGCTTCCAGAAGCTTGTAAACTTGTATAAATACAAGAGTAGATTGCATTGAAAGTTCAGTTTATTTTCGAAAGTGGAATTGTTAACAACTGAAAGCATTAGTAAAAAGTGATTGATTTGAGATTAAATAAAAAGTGTTGAATTATAAAAACGTATTTGAATTGTGAATAAGTGAAATAAGTTAAATTGGTGTTATTTAAATTGAAAGACGTTGTGTTTTATAAAATAAAGAGATTTGTTGTATTATTTTGGAATTTTGATTGAGTTTTATTTGTCGAACCCCAGGCCAAAATATCACATTGGTGTCAGAAATTGGGGATAAAACTCAGTAAAGTTAGCGATGAGGCATGTGTAAGGTGAGGTATGTAACTCTTCCCCCCTAGAGAGAGCTACGGTCAAAAAGGCTGTATGCTTCTTTTGCCGGAGCAAACATTAAGTTTATTGCTGGGGCATCTTGACTGTTGTTGCCGAGTGCTGATGCTGAGGGTTTGTTAACCCTTTTATATAGTTGTATGAGGTGTATTATGATGACGAGTCCGATTAACGTTGATATTGTCGAGACAATGGTATAGTTCAGGATTATGTGTTTGTGGGTGCGTCTTTCCAGATAACGTATTGCTTCTTTATTTTCGAAGTGGAAGTTTTGTAGTGATTGGAGGTTGATTGTTTGGATCAAAGATATTGTGATGTGGCAACAAGTTTAGATATTCGGAGGATACATTTTGTAAATTAACGACATCTGTTGGATTCATTGTGTACAAGAACCAACATTCATTGTGAGCGTCTAAAAGTATGCTACATATTTGCAATATGTTTTAACTGAGTACTAAATCGAACTTGAAGTACCACTTCGAGACTCGAATTAGTACCGAAAGCTTAGATTGTGCCAGAACCAGACAGAAGCTTCCAGAAGCTTGTAAACTTGTATAAATACAAGAGTAGATTGCATTGAAAGTTCAGTTTATTTTCGAAAGTGGAATTGTTAACAACTGAAAGCATTAGTAAAAAGTGATTGAATTGAGATTAAATAAAAAGTGTTGAATTATAAAAACGTATTTGAATTGTGAATAAGTGAAATAAGTTAAATTGGTGTTATTTAAATTGAAAGACGTTGTGTTTTATAAAATAAAGAGATTTGTTGTATTATTTTGGAATTTTGATTGAGTTTTATTTGTCGAACCCCAGGCCAAAATATCACATTGGTGTCAGAAATTGGGGATAAAACTCAGTAAAGTGCTAGAAAATTCCATAGTGACATTTTCTAAAACAGTTTCGGTGACTCATTTAATTGTGAAAGTGGAATTTTCCAGAAACTATTGAACTGATTGTGCTATAAAACTGTGAATAGCGAGTATTTTTGTTAAAAATAGTGTTGGAAAAAGATCTTTCTAGAAGAGACATTAAAATAAAACTGACTGTGTTGCGAAAATAGTGTTTGAGTTACATAAAATGGGTCGCAAATTAGAACAATTGACAACAGCTGAGTTGAAAGAAGAATTAGGAAAACGAAATCTTCAGACTTCGGGGCTGAAAAAGGAACTATTGCTCCGACTTCAGAATGCTATCACTCAGGATGGTGGAGACCCCGATACCATGTTGTTCGATGTTGAAGAACAAGGGAGAGAATGCACAGTAAGTACAGCCGATGAAATGCCTGCTTTCATGAAGTTGCTTCTGTCGAAATTCGAAGAACAAAAGAACGTTCTCGAAGAACAAAAGAATGAGCAGAAGAATTCGTTGGAAATTCTCCAGCAGCAACTAAGCGACCAAAAGAACGTTCTCGAAGAACAAAAGAACGTTCTCGAAAGCAAATTTGATGGTCTCGAAAACAAACTCGATGCACAGAATGTTCTCTTCGACAAAAGACTTCAAACAATCGATCAGAAATTCGAAGCCAAAATAGAAAACTTGGACGAAAAGTTCGTAAGTGTAGAGCAACAGTACGAACATCTGGCTAAGGAATTTGATTCTTTGAAAAAGCAGAAGGTTCGGGAATATTCGAGCGACGGTCCACGAAGAAAGGAAATGCAGCCCCCTGTCTTCGATGGTCAAACATCATGGCCAATTTATAAGAGGCAGTTCGAAGCTGCCGCCTTGACGAACAACTGGGACAACGAAGACAAATCAATTGCTCTTACGCTTGCTCTCAGAGGAACAGCTGAGATGCTGGAATTGCAACAAGCTAGGACACCTACAGCGACAATGCAGATCTCTACCTAGACAGGTAAGCTGCCCACATTGCGCAAGGAGGAGGCAGAATGACGAAGCATCTGGCAGGAATAACACTCACACTGCTGGACAAGCTTCTGATCAACAGCAGGCGGGAAACGCCTAAGAACCAACTTCGCGGGGCTGAAGTTGGTTGATAGAATCGACGTCCCCAGGACCATCATCCAAGTTTCGCAAACTACACGCTGCAGCAAGAGCTTGACAGTGGAGACAGTCATCAGAAACAGAAAATGTGTGGCCACTATCGACACGGGTGCCACAGCCTCCATAATCAGAAGAGACCTTGTTCAGACATCCTGGCTACATAACACCAGCTGCTACACTCTGAAGACAGCTACGGGAGAAGCAGCAAAAGTATACGGGGAGGTATTTCTAAAGATACAACTGGCAGGGTTGACCTTCTCACATGCATTCTTGGTAGCCGACATATGCGACGAATGCATCATTGGAGTGGATTTCATGAAGGCACATGAAGTAATCATAGACCTTCGAATGCAAGTGTTAAGGTATCGAACCGTTGAGATCCCTATGGTATACGGAAACGAGAACGCTGTGAATCTTCGGGCGGTTATAAGCAGAGATGAAGTCCTACCACCTTCTTCAGAGACAGTTCTTTGGACGCGTTTGGAGGGTGATCCTGGGAACCACCGATTCTATTTCATTGAAGCAGATAATAAAGAGGACTTTCCAAGCTATATCGTTGGATAAATTTTAGTAGAACCAAAGAAAAACATGGTTCCGGTAAGGCTGATGAATCCGAACAAACACTCCGTCAAGCTCAGACAACGAGAGGTGATTGGAAGATGCGTACCCATTGCAGCCATATCGACAACATCTGGGCGTGAATCTGCGAGTCCTGTTTCTGCAACAAAATTGGCTGAGGTATGTAATGCTATCTTTGAAAATTGTGAGCTAAATCAGGAGCAGAAAACCATGGCCAATAATCTTATTGGCGAGTTTGCTGATATATTTGCATCGCAGGATGGAGACTATGGTCGAACACACCTAGTACAGCACCGAATAGACACCGGCGATAGCAGACCGATCCGACAACCTGCTAGAAGACTTCCATTGGCAAAACAGTCGGAAGTCGATGAGATGATATCAACCATGGAAAAAGACGGTCTAATCGAAAACTCAAAAAGTCCGTTGGGCATCACCCGTTGTACTAGTGAAAAAAAAGGACGGCAGCACTCGATTCTGCGTGGATTACCGGAGGCTCAACGATGTCACTAAGAAGGACAGCTACCCCTTGCCTCGAATAGATGACACCTTGGATACCCTTTCTGGAGCGAAATGGTTTTCCACCCTCGATCTGAAAAGTGGCTACTGGCAGGTACAGATCCATCCAGAAGACAAAGAAAAGACCGCTTTCACAACGGGAAATGGACTATGGCAGTTTACCGTTATGCCATTTGGCTTGTGTAACGCTCCAGCCACCTTTGAGCGTTTAATGGAACGTGTGTTACAGGGTCTGACATGGAAAACCTGCCTGGTATACTTGGACGACGTCATCGTTGTGGGAAAGACGTTCGCTGAACATCGCGACAACTTGAGGGAGGTGTTTACTCGACTTCGAACAGCACATTTGAAACTAAATCCAAAAAAATGTGCTCTGTTCAAACCTGAGGTGAAATATTTGGGACATGTGATATCATCAAATGGAGTAAAAACTGACCCGGAGAAAATCGAAGCCGTGAAAAATTTTCCAGATCCCGCAGACAAACACCAACTGAGGAGCTTTCTCGGTCTCGCCACATATTACAGGAGGTTCGTAAAGGATTTTGCCGGAATTGCAAAATGTCTGCACCAGCTAACTGAGAAAGGTAGACAATTTAAATGGTCAGGTGAGTGCAAAAGAAAATTTCAACATCTAAAACAGCGACTTTGTGAGGCACCAATACTAGCTTACCCCACCCCTGGCAAGACATTTATTGTGGACGCGGATGCTAGTAACGTGGGTGTTGGAGCAGTTCTGTCGCAGATACACGATGGGGAGGAGAAAGTGGTAGCCTATTTTAGCAAAGTTCTGTCGCGACCAGAGAGAAACTACTGTGTAACCAGACGGGAACTCCTTGCTCTGATACTGGCGACAAAACATTTCCATAAATATCTGTATGGACAGAGATTCATCCTGCGTACCGATCACGCCGCTTTAAAATGGTTGCTACAGTTCAAAAATCCTGAGGGGCAAGTAGCAAGATGGATCGAACGATTGCAGACTTACGACTTCGAAGTACAGCATCGCAAAGGAAGACTGCACTGCAATGCGGACGCGCTTTCCCGCAGACCATGTGAGCCCAGTTGCAAACATTGTGCGCGAAAAGAGGAAAAGGATGAAGGTATATCTGTCCAGAGAATAAGAGCCGAACCTGTAGAGGGTTGGAGTGCCGAAGAAATTCGTAATGCACAAAAAAGAAGACCCTGACATCGAGCCAATCCTTGGAGAAACCAAACGCAAGAGACATCTCCGACAGAAGTCCTACTTTAAAGGCATACTGGGCGCAGTGGGACTCTCTCCATGTGGAAGATGGTGTTTTGCGAAGAAAATGGGAAATGCCGGATGGAAGATCCTTTAAGATGCAGCTTGTGGTTCCACGATCAAAAGTAGAGGAGATCCTACGAGAAACGCATGCTGGAATATCCGGTGGGCACTTGGGAATCAACAAAACACTGGAAAAGGTACGGGAACGCTTTTATTGGCTAAGCGCAAGAAACGATGTAGAGAGCTGGTATCGAAAATGCACAACATGCGCGGCTAGCAAGGGACCCAAGGTCAAAACACGAGGTAAAATGCACCAGTACAACGTGGGCGCCCCGTTTGAAAGAATCGCTGTTGACATCACAGGTCCGTTCCCGGAAACTGAAAACGGTAGCCGTTACATCCTTGTTATCATGGACTACTTCAGCAAGTGGCCGGAGGCTTTTGCGATACCCAATCAAGAAGCTAAGACTGTTGTCGAGCAGATAGTGGACCACTGGGTCTGCAGGTTCGGGGTGCCTATGGAATTGCATTCCGACCAAGGGCGAAACTTCGAGTCGAAGGTATTCCAGGAAGTATGCGCATCCCTCGGGTTAAAGAAAACAAGGACAACACCTCTTCATCCACAGTCTGATGGAATGGTAGAACGATTTAACAAGACCTTGAAGGAACATCTGTCCAAAGTCGTGAACGAGAACCAACGGGATTGGGATCGGCGAATTCCTTTATTTCCTATGGCCTACCGGAATGCGGTTCATAGTACAACTGGATACACTCCATCCGAAATTCTATTTGGACGAACTGCCCGGCTTCCAAGTGATCTAAAATTCGGATTTCCTATTGAAGACCCAAAATGCGAAGAGGACTACGTGTTAGATCTTAGAGAAAGGATCAACGACATTCACCAGAGAACAAGAAACAACATAAAAATTGCGAGTGACCGCATGAAGACCAGATACGATGCAAGAGCAACAGCACCTGAATTCAATGAGGGAGATCTGGTATGGCTTTATAACCCACATCGCAGAAAGGGAAAATCGCCCAAGCTTCAGCAGGACTGGGAAGGTCCCTACCAAGTAGTTACGCGCATTAATGACGTCGTTTTCCGAATCCAACGAGGACCAAGAGCAAAAATGAAAATTGTCCATTTGGATCGACGGCATCGTTACCACGGAAACAATGATGATGTGCTTGTTCGGGACGAACAAAACTAAGAGGGGGACAATGTGATGTGGCAACAAGTTTAGATATTCGGAGGATACATTTTGTAAACTAACGACATCTGTTGGATTAATTGTGTACAACAACCACCATTTATTGTGTACAACAACCATGCCCTCAAAGTGTGCTACATATTTGCAATATGTTTTAACTGAGTACTAAATCGAACTTGAAGTACTAATTCGAGACTCGAATTAGTACCGAAAGCTTAGATTGTGCCAGAACCGGACAGAAGCTTCCAGAAGCTTGTAAACTTGTATAAATACAAGAGTAGATTGCATTGAAAGTTCAGTTTATTTTCGAAAGTGGAATTGTTAACAAGTGGAAGTATTAGTAAAAAGTGATTGAATTGAGATTAAATAAAAAGTGTTGAATTATAAAAACGTATTTGAATTGTGAATAAGTGAAATAAGTTAAATTGGTGTTATTTAAACTGAAAGACGTTGTGTTTTATAAAATAAAGAGATTTGGTTTATTATTGTGGAATTTTGATTGAGTTTTATTGGTCAAAACCCAGGCCAAAATATCACATTGGTGTCAGAAATTGGGGATGAAACTCAGTAAAGTGATAGAAAATTCCATCGTGACATTTTCTAAAACAGTTTCGGTGGCTCATTTAATTGTGAAAGTGGAATTTTCCAGAAACTATTGAACTGATTGTGCTATAAAACTGTGAATAGCGAGTATTTTTGTTAAAAATAGTGTTGGAAAAAGATCTTTCTAGAAGAGACATTAAAATAAAACTGACTGTGTTGCGAAAATAGTGTTTCAGTTACATAAAATGGGTCGCAAATTAGAACAATTGACAACAGCTGAGTTGAAAGAAGAATTAGGAAAACGAAATCTTCAGACTTCGGGGCTGAAAAAGGAACTATTGCTCCGACTTCAGAATGCTATCACTCAGGATGGTGGAGACCCCGATACCATGTTGTTCGATGTTGAAGAACAAGGGAGAGAATGCACAGTAAGTACAGCCGATGAAATGCCTGCTTTCATGAAGTTGCTTCTGTCGAAATTCGATGCTTTGGAAAGTTCCTCGAAAGAACAAAAGAACTTTCTCGAAAAACAACTAAGCGAACAAAGGAACGTTCTCGAAGACCAAAGGAACGTTCTCGAAAGTAAATTCGACGAACAAAAGAATTCATTAGAAACTCTCCAGAATCAACTAAGCGAAAGACTTCAAATAGTAGATCAGAAATTTGAAGCCAAAATAGAAAGCTTAGAAGAAAAGTACGGAAAGCAAGTAGAAAGTGTAGAACAACAGTACGAACATTTGGCTAAGGAGGTTGATTCTTTGAAGAAGCAGAAGGTTCGGGAATATTCGAGCGACGGTTCACGAAAAAAAGAAATGCAGCCCCCCGTCTTCGATGGTCAAACATCATGGCCAATTTATAAGAGGCAGTTCGAAGCTGCCGCCTTGACAAACAACTGGGACAACGAAGACAAATCAATTGCTCTTACGCTTGCTCTCAGAGGAACAGCTGCCGAATTGCTGCAGACCATTTCTGAAGACAAACATCAGGATTATGATGCCATGGTCAAGGCAATCGAGATGAGGTTTGGCGACGACCACATGCAGCAAGTTTACCGAGTCCAGTTGCGCCGAAGGGTCCAGACAAGAGGTGAAACGCTACAACAATTGCAAGCTGACGTCGAACGCTTGGCGAATTTGTCTTATCCCAATACCAGTAGGGAAATCATAAACGAACTGGCAACCGATGCGTTCACTAATGCCATTGCAGATGGAAAACTACAAATGGCTGTAAGAATGGCAGGCAAGAAAACGCTCGATGAGGCTTTAGCATTTGCCTTGACAGTGGAAGCAGCAGACCAAGCATCGCAAGGTAGCCATCGGGTCAGGGAAATGGCTACGCTAGAGTGCTCATGTCAACGCGTCGACATTGAAAGACAAAACCCAAACGCTGCTCGAGGTCAAATGAGATGTTGGAATTGCAACAAGCTGGGACACCTACAGCGACAATGCAGATCTCCACCTAGACAGGTAAGCTGCCCATATAGTGCGAGAAAAAGGCCTACTGACAGGGATATCGCTTATCCTGCCGGGCATGATTTGGGAAAAGCGCGTAAGAACCAACTTTGTAAAGCAGAAATTGGCTGATGAAATGAACGCCCCCAGTACCATTATCCGAGTTGCGCAAACGAAACGCTGCAACCAGAGTTTGAAAGTGGAGACAGTCATCGCCAACAGAAAATGTGTGGCCACTATCGATACGGGTGCCACGGCCTCTATAATCAGAAGAAACCTTGTCCAGACGTCCTGGTTACACAACACCAGCTGGAACAGTCGGAAGGCAGCTACGGGAGAAGTAGCAAAAGTATACGGAGAGGTACTTCTGAAGATAGGACTGGCAGGGCTGACCTTCTCACATTCATTCTTGGTAGCTGACATATGCGACGACTGCATCCTAGGTTTGAATTTTATGAAGGCACATGAAGTAGTCCTAGACTTTCGAATGCAGGTGTTAAGGCATTCAATCGTCGAGATTCTAATGGTGTACGGAAACGAGAATGCTGTAAATCTTCGGACGACCATAAGCAGTGATGAAACCCTAAGGGCATCTTCAGTAACAGCGCATCCTAGGTGTTTGAACGCTAAGAAGGACGAAAGTATTTCTGTTCAGGGACTAAGGGCACTTATAAAGGGTTGGACTGCGGAAGAACTTCGTAATGCACAAAAGGAAGATCCTGACATCGAGCCGGTTCTTGTATGGAAGAAATCTATGGAGAAGCCAAATGCAAGAGACATATCCGGCAGAAGTTCTATCTTAAAAGCATACTGGGCGCAGTGGGACTCTCTCCATGTAAAAGATGGTGTTTTGTGGAGAAAATGGGAAATGCCCAATGGAAGATCCTTTAAGATGCAGCTTGTGGTTCAACGGTCGAAAGTGCAGGAGATTCTAAGGGAAATGCACGAGGAAGAATCTGGCGGGCACTTGGGAATCAACAAGACTCGAAAAAGGGTACGGGTACGCTTTTATTGGTTAACTGTAAGAAAAGATGTCGAGAGATTGTGGCGAAAGTGCACCACGTGCAAAGCTAGTAAGGGACCCAAAGTCAAGGCAAGCGCTAAAATACACCAGAGAAAGTGAGCGCCCCGATTAAAAGGATCAACGACATTCACCAGAGTTACAAATGTGTGAACGAGAGCCCCATGACAATCCGCATCAAGGCTAAATTTGCCAATATTAGCCTCATATGCGTGCATGCCCCCACAAAGGAAAAAGATGATGACACCAAAGAAATGTTTTTTGAGCTCCTGGACAAAACATATGAGCAATGCCCTAGCTATGACATTAAAATTGTCCTGGCGACTTTAACGCCAAGCTAGGGAGAGAAGTTGTTTTTGGTGATACAATCGGAAAACACAGCTTGCACGCACCTCCGATAACGGATTCAGGCTAACTGACTTTGCTGCGGGGCGAAATATTGTAATTGCTAGTACCAAGTTCCCACACCTCAATTGAATTGTCAATTCGTTGTTGTAGGTTTTAAAATTACAGTTGTGTACCACAGTTTCAACTTCATTTATGAAACTTATAACAAAATGATTCGCAAGCCAATTTGAGCTGATTCCTGTTCCAAAATTTCTTTCTATTATTCCGTCTAAGTTTTGTTTTTTCTTTCCAAGTATGTCATTTATTAAGTTCCAGGTTTTTTTGGTATCTAATCTAAACTCTGAAAATTTGTCACGGTAAAAATTGATTTTTGTTTTTTCGATTTTTTTATTTGCGTAATTTCGGTAGCTTTCGTATTCATTTTCATATCTAATGCATCTTCCATCGTTTATATAAAGTATCTCTTTGTTTGCATATCTCACGTATTTCAGAGTTAACCTAAGGATTAGGAGTTTTTCGCGTTTTTATTGTTATTTTTTGTGAATAATTGGTGTATATAGTTTTAAAAATGCTGTCGAACTGTCTATATAAATCTTCGACATGTGTATAATTTTCAATTAAATTGTTCCAGTTCGTATTTCGAATATATGCATTAACTAGGTTATCATTGATAAAACATAATTCTGTTTTGGTTTGATCTATTATCAACATCATTTCGCGAAACTCCACAAAATAATGTATAATGGTCTGCTATATCGGTCTCAATGACAGAAGCGTAAATTTGTTCGGTTGTCATTCGTACAAGGCAATGGTCTATCCTCGTCCTACTTCCTTTTTTAAGATCTACTCTTGTATACGCTTTTATAACATTTGCAAGTCCCTCAGAAGCATACACTCTGGTATAGATCTTGACTAGCTTATTAGTGCATTTATTTAGATCTATATTCATATCTCCTATTATAATAATTTTTTTTCTGTGGTCAATTTCGTCAATTTGTTTTTCAATAAAGTTATGGATATTAAATCCCGGTGGGCGATAAAGAGCAATTATTGTAAATTCATCTTTTTTGGTTTTTACTTCTAGCTGCACATTTTTATAAAAAAATAGTTTTTACAAAGATTCTTTCTACGGAACATCAGTTTTTTGTGAATATTGCTATTCCACCTCCTCTTAAAATTGGTCTGTTTAAAAACTCAGATTCGAATCCATTAATATTATAAAATATATTTTCATATTGTTTTTTGTTTATTTCTACCAGTACGATCATTTCAAGATCATTTATTATTTTATTCAAGTGCGATATAAATAAATTCCAGTTTTTTCTAAAAGATCTTATATTGAGATAAAGGCACGACAGTATTAAATTTTTGGATAATTCATAATTTTTAAATTTTTTCATACTATCAATCACCCTGTGCTCTGTATTCAATAATTGATCTACTACATTTTCATTATTTTCGTTCATTTGTGCTGACATTTTGCAAGAAAAAAAATCACGAGAATTAGGTTATTCGATTATGGAAACGTCATTGACAGTATCAATGCGCACTACACTACTTGTCTCGTTCTTTCTCGCAAGTATTTTTCCATCTCGAGTCCACCCGAACTTCCACCCCTTTTCTCTTGCTTGATTTCTTGACATCCACATGATATGTCTGTTAGTGGCAGTGCGTTGATTATTTACAAAGATGAGTGAATTATGATTATATTTTGTATATTTATTGGGTATTTTCTTTTTTAAGTCATTTAAGGCCATTGGTCCGTGTGAATGTAATTTATGTAAAGTTATTTTTGCAAATTTTGTTTCTTAGAGAATCTTGTGGTTTATGTTTTGTATTTGTGCGGTATATGTTGTTGATATCCGTGTCTTTGATTGTAAAGTTGGCTATTTCAACAATACTTTTTACTATTAGCTAGTTTCATTAAAATTTTAAAGATTTCATCTAAAAATCGAGATTTGCTTTTTTCAATAAACTTGTTTCATCATTTAATCCTAGTATTGGTCATTCACTGACGAGCATAGACAGTATTTGATATCTTACACAAAAATACCAGGCATGTTCAGTTGATATATTCAAAATGCCATATTTGTATTTTCTCACTTCAAAAACACCTTTATTTGTTATTTTGTATATTTAATGTATATTTGTCAATTTGTTGGCTAAGATCGGGCTGGCACAAGTTCACAACAAACAACAAATAAAATATTTTCCATTTGACTTTTGACCGAAAAACTATTTACATGTATTTGTGCATTCAGATCAAATCTGCCAACCCATCAGAGATCAAATCTTTCGTGTTGAGATTTGATCTAGATTTGCTCTTTTTCTTGCAATGAAACTCTCGAAATTGAAAAAGATCAAATCTTTTGACAAAAAGAGCAAATCTTTTCTTGAATGAAACTCGCTATATGTCTATTATGTTTTCCGATGTTTCAAATGGAATGTTTTTTATTTCAATTTTATTTTCAATTACCTGTTGTTCAAGAAAGTTGATTTTTTTCTCCATGATGTTATTTTTTTTTTTTTTTTTTTATAATTAACGCGCGCACAAGGGATTATGTGTTTCCCTTTTAATGTAGAACACACTGCGCGGGCATTACGAAGATAGGGAGGGGAGAGATAGGAGGTGCCGATTAACATTGGTTTTGAATGTTTGCAGATCAAAATGGCAAGGGAAAATCCCGCCGGGTAAACTATTCCAAATTCGTGTCGTTCGGCTAAAAAAAGAATCCCTATATTTCACGGTACGTCCGAAATTAGGCTCAAGGGTGAACTGATGAGCATTCCTTGCGAGACGAGTATTACGGGAGAAACTTTTAAGGGGAGGAATGCAACTGGCTACTTCGAGTGAACATTTTTTATAAAAGAAACGATAAAATAAGGAAAGACATGAAACATTGCGTCGGTGTTCGAGTGGGGCAATTGTTTCAGCGGCAGTTCTATTACCTATCAATCTTAACGCTCGATTTTGTATTCTATCAAGCAGGTGAAGCGATGTTTGCCTAGCACCTGCCCAGATGTGGGAGTTATACTCGAGTTTAGGGCGTATAAACGCTTTATAAATTGTAGCCAGATCAGATGGGGAAAAATACTTCTTACACCGATACAGAAAACCTAGCACTTTGCAGCATTCTTAGCGATCTCAAATATATGGTCGTTCCAACGGCGGTCGTCGTTGACACACATACCGAGTACTGAGAGCTTTTCGGTTTCTTCGATGTAAGTGCCATTCATGGACAATGGCATTGGAGGAATGTTTAGCTTTAACGACAGAAGACAGCATTGAGTTTTCGAAGCATTAAACTCCACACGATTTCTATTACTCCATTTGACAATGCTGTATAAATCGGAGTTTAATGAGCTTGACATACGGCACCGTTGCAATTGTACGTCCGAAGGCGAAGGACGTGAATTATCGAACGAATATGAAAAGCTGAGGGTAGAGCCGTCAGCAAAACAGTTAAGTGGATTAGAAGTAACAGACAGAAGATCATTTATAAAAATGAGGAAAAGAGTCGGAGACAGAACAGAGCCCTGGGCACACCAGCATTTATTTTATGGGAATTAGACTTGAATCCGTCCAATACAACTTGTATTGAACGGTCCAGGAGATAGCTTCTAATCCAACGAACAAGAGTATTATCGATCCCAAAAGCACGCATTTTCGATAAGAGAGCTTCATGCCAAACTCTATCAAATGCCTTGGAGATATCAAGAGCAATAATCTTACTTTCACCAAAGCGATGTAAAGATTTGTTTCACTGTTCGGTGAGATATGCCATCAGATCACCAGTGGAACCGTTGCTGCGGAAGCCATACTGACGGTCATGGAGAAGCTTACGATCTTCGAGATATTCCTTAAGCTGACGGTTAATCAGTGTTTCCATGACCTTAGAAAGAAGGGATGTCAGTGCTATGGGTCGGTAGGAGGAGGGGGAGGATGGGTCACCTTTCTTAGGGACAGGCTGGACAAATGCTGTTTTCCATCTTCTAGGAAAGATTCCAGAAGAGTAGGAGCGATGGAAAAGCTTACGCAGTGACTTTGCCAGTGTGGAAGAACACCTCTTCAGAAGAATCGGGGGTATACCATCCGGGCCAGCGGATTTGTGTATATCGAGATCTTTGAGAACTCTTGCTACTGTACGAGTGCGGAAAAAAATTTGTCCCATGGAAAAATTTACATTCTCAAGTACAGGAGGGGCAACGTTGCTTTGAGGCAGCGTGGAGCTGGCAGCGAAATGGGCGGCGAGCAAGTTTGCCTTCTCTGAAGAGTAAACAATTGGTTTGCGTTGGAACCGAAGATGTCGAGGAGTTTTTTATATTTTTTTACAAATGACCAAAAATTTTTACTGCCTTTGGGACACTGCAGAATTTTGCCATAATTTTTGGTCATACAAAAATTTGGTTCTTTCTATAACGGAGTTGCATGAGTTCCTTGCTTGTTTGTGCTTTTTCCGATTTTCCTCTGTAGGGTTGGCTTTGTAAGATCGGAAACTTACTTCTTTGAGCCTGATAGCTTCTTTACACTCAGAATTAAACCAAGACTTTTCTTTAGGTTTGATGCTTTTTACTCTGTTAGGAATAAAAGCACGCATCCCTAGAAGAATCACATTTGTGATCATTTCAGCACTGGCATCAATGTCACTATCGAGGACCAGTTAAAGTTTCGGAAAAAGAAATTCAGGCCGTCCCAGTTGGCTTTCTCGTATTGCCAAACAGTCCTGGTGGGAAGTTTTTCTTTAACTGGATGGGTGGGGGATGAGAAATTAGCTGAAATGATACTATGGTCTGAAGTGCCAAATGGAGAAGTTACACTAATGGTATATTTATCAGGGTGAGAAGTAAGAAACAAGTCAAGAGTATGGGCGGCTTGCCCAGCAACATCCGGTATACGCGTTGGCACATCGATCAGTTGGGTAAGGTGATGTAACCCGGCAAAGAGCTCGACATACTTTCCTTCGGGTGTTGTCTGACCAGAATAGCGGAGCCAGTTGGAATTGTGTACATTGAAATCGCCCGCAATAACGATTTCAGTGCGAGGACAAAGGGAAACAATTTTCGAGATGGAATCAGACAGTGCATCAAACTCATTACAAGTCGAATTACTGTCAAGATTTGGACTCCTGTAAATAAAACAATAATTAATGACATGCTTGCGGACAGTGAATTTGAGCCATAAGAAGTTAAAGTCCGTGTTGGAACATTGCCCATATTGGGGAAGGCTCTGGCAAGCAATATCATTCCTAACATAGACCACGAGACCATGATGAGAAAAGAGTAATGGCACCAAGCTATACCCATGTAGAGCAAATTCTGATAAATCAGTATTTACTCCAACCTGAGTTTCATTTAATGCCAAAACAGCTGGCCTGTGTTGAACAGTGTAGACGTACACGTGAAAGAAATTCTTTCTTAAACCACGAACATTTGAATACACGACACAAAAATCACTTACCATTTAAAAATACTTACATACAAAACACAACTCTGATTAAGTCGAACTGCGCAGTGAAAATCCAAATTTCATGAAAGAGGCAGTTAAGCACAAAGGTTTTGGGACAGATTAGAGGATAATTTGTTATGCGAATGCGTTTTATTTATTTTTCTTTTCTTCCTCAGCGCGAGTGGGCATCTTTATTATTCATCCTACGACGCGAGTGAATATTATTATTTTTTTTACAGCACACGCGAGGGGGTTTTTTTCTAATTTCTCTAACGAGTGTGTATTATTTTTTTTTTGAAGCACTCGCGATAACAACGCGCAATAATTATTTGTTTGGCTTTTGTTTAATTATTTGTGCGCGCACCTCGACATCCGTCCTCTACGAGCTTAGGATCGACACTGTTATGATGGAATCCTTTATTTCTGTTTGATGTTTCAATTCAGTTATTTCTTCGGTTAATTTTTTTAGGAGTTTTTTGTTTGTTTCAAGTGTTGAGTTGTAATTGTCGTAGTTTTTGAATACATAAAATCTACACTTGAAGAATATTCTGCAAGCATCTTTTTAGTATCTTTTACATCATTTTCCAGGTCATAATTTCTCATTTCACCGGTTGACGATGTTGTGTTTCCCTCTGTCTTGCCAACGACTCGCACAGTTTCATCTCCATTAGCCGTTGACACACCCTTTTGTCCTTGGTTGTCCTTGGGATTTTGGCCATCCTTATGTCCTGGACCATCCTTGGATTTTCGACAGAATTGGCACTTCCATGATTCTCTATTATTTCTATAAATAAATGATCCTGTCTTTATGCTACCTTTTATGGTATAATTTAGTAAAAAATTTCTCTATCTGGTTTTTCCTTTTATTTTTAATTGATGGAAACAATTCTGCTTGAAAGTCGTTTAATCTATTAAGGTAGTCATGGACGTTATTATATTTTATGTTCTTGAATTTGTAGGTTCTACCATAAAACAATTCATAGGGTGTTAATTGTGTAGCGGAATGAATGGAGTTGTTATAGGTTATCATAGTTTCGTGGAGTATGTCGTCGTGGTCTCTGTCGTTATGTTCCGTAAATATAATTCTGTATATTTCAGTTAGTGTAGGGTGAAGTCTTTCGACGGGAGAATTGCTACTTCATTGTTGTAGCGATGTTATATGTTGATTTATATTGTATTGACTGACGAAATCTTTGAACATAAAAGAAGTAAATTCTGCGCCTTGGTCTGTAATTATTTTGCTTGGAATGCCGTGTAGGCTCATGAAATGCAGAAGGGATTTTATTATTGCTAGACTATTTCTAGCTAGAACTGTGTATGCTGTTGCGAATTTGGAGAATTTGTAAATAATCGTGAGAATTTTTTGATTATTAATATTATAGATGTCAATATGTACAATATCTAAAGGCCTTTCAGGATTTTCTGGGATTCGGAAATCTATTTTTTTTGGGGTTTTCTGTCGTACTTAAATGCTTGGCACAATTCGCAATTATTTATTATTTTGGAGATTTTACCTTTCATAAAGGGGAAAAAGAATTCACGCTTTAGGTGCAAAAGCGTTTCATTTATGCCTCTACGGTTGTTATTCAGGTGGCAATCGTTAATCAGTTTATCTTGATCGCCATTCTCGATTACATCTTTTAATAATTCTGTACAGCGAATTATTTTGAATGCTTTGTTGTTTGAAAAGTAATTCGAGTAAACACGTTGGACGATTTTAAATGTGTCATCGTTGATATAAATGGCGCAATATTTATTTGGGGGTACGTAGTTTTTGAAAATGGAAATAATATCGTTCTCTGAAAAATTTAGGTTCTCTAATGTTCGCCTCTGTTTATTTTTAAATGGCATTTGTAATTGTGTTGGCTTGTCTTTTTTGTTTCTATTTAGTATGAGTTGAATGCTGAATTCATTCAAGGAACGTTCGGATATGTATATGTGGTCATTCATATTTTCAAGAGCAGAGTGGATTGTGGATTAATTCAATCTTCTCGTTCTGATTTTCGATTTTTATTCTGCTGAGTGCATCAGCGTTCAGATTTAATGTTCCTTTTTTATAAATGATTTCATAGTCGAACTCTTCTACTTTTAGTCGCCACCTAACGAGTTTAGAATTTGGATCTCTTAAATTCATCATCCATTGCAATGGTCTGTGATCGGTCACAATTTTAAATTTGTGACCAAACAGGTAGGGGCGGAAATATTTCGTTGCCCAACCAATGGCCAAAAGGTCTTTTTCAATGGTAGAGTATCTACATTCTGTATCGGTTAGGGTTCTGCCAGCGTAGCAGATTGGCTTGTCGCTACCAATGGTGCCTTGAGATAGGACTGCACCTATTGCATAGTTACTCGCATCCGTTGTTAGTATGAATGGTCGAGAGAAATCGGGGTATTGAAGAATAGGGTCGTTAATCAAGAGATCTTTACACATCTCGAAGGCTGTGACGTATTTTTTTCTCTAGCGTTATTGATTTCCCTTTCTTCAGGCATTCTGTGAGTGGTTTTGTCAGCCTCGTGAAGTCTTTAATGAACTTGCGGTAATATCCACGGAGGCCTAGAAACGATTTTATTTCTTTTTGGGTTCTTGGAATTGGAAAATTTTTGACAGTTTTAATCTTGCCAGGATTGGGTTTTACTCCGTCCCTGGAGATAATGTGTCCGAGAAATGCTAATTCCTTAAGTAGGAACTCGGTTTTGTCTAGTTGTACTTTAAAATTAAATTTTGCAATCTTAAGAAAACTTTCTTCAGGTTTTCAAGGTGTTCTTGTAGGGAGGTTGAAAAGATTACTATATCGTCTAAATATACTAGACAGACCTTGTCCACAAGACCACTTAAAACATGGTCCATCACACGTTGAAAAGTGGATGGAGCATTCTTGAGGCCAAACGGCATTCGCACAAACTCGAAGTGACCTACTTCGGCTGTAAATGCCGTTTTAGGAACATCTTTTGAGTCCATCTCTATTTGGTGGAACCCACTTGCTAAATCAAGTGTGGAGAAATACATGCATTTCCCGAACTTATACAGAATCTCCGTTATATTCGGGAGTAGATATTTGTCGCTAATTGTTTTTTTCATTTAGACGACTTTCGTCGTCAATAACAAGTCGCCACTGTTTTGGAGGTACCGGGGAACTCCACGGTGAATGGCTTGGACGAATTATTCCTTGCCTGAGTAGGTCTTGTATCTGTTTTTGAACTTCCATTTTATGTACATATGGGTATCTGTATGACCGTGTATATATTGGAACATCGTCATTTTTTATGTTTAACAGCGGAAGGGAAGGTAAAAGGTTGGTTTTTTTGAAAAAAAATAGTTTCGAACTGTTTGCACAATTTAATTATTGATCTCTTTTCTTCAGCACCAGATGGTTAAGCTACAATGAATTTACTATTTCATTGTCGGGGACTTTGCTGTCTTGTGATTCTGAGTATGTTTCTGTTATATTAACTTCGCAGAACTCAGCATTTGAATATGGACAGACTTTCATGGGTTGTTTCAAGAAAATAGTTTGTTCTTTGTTTGAAGTATTAGCTACTTCAAGGATGTTATACCAATTCCGGGCGACATATATTCCTTCTGAAATGAAAACGCTTGGTTTAATTTCAGTTGGTCCTATGAAAATGTTACTATTTCGTATGCTTACGGGGAGTCTACAGATCATTTTTGTGTATGGGGGAATAATGTATTGCGATGATGTAGAAGCAGGAAAATACAAGAATTTTCTGTAATCAATTTCTGTTTTTCTAAGTCTATTTTTGCTTCCATTTGGGTCAAAATATCTAAGCCGATAAGATCAAAGTATCCAAGAAATCTAAACACTAGGAATTTAAACGTACCCTGTGTTTGAAATTCTGAAAAAGAGAGAAATAATATCGCTCTATTAATTGTGTGTTCTTTAAAAATTGTTTTCATAACTGTATTATTAATGGGGATTTGAAATTGAGGGTCGGCAAACTCGTTATTAATGAAAGATGAAGACGCACCAGTATCTATTAAGAATCTGAGTGGCCTTCCGAATGGTGAAGAAATATTTATGTATGGTAAAATATTTCCGTGTTTATTGATGTTTATATATCCGATTGGCTCCCAGTATCCTCTGCATGGTTCGTTTCGTGGAACGTTTCGAGGTCCTGTTGGTATTGTTCATTATAGTACCTGTCCAGATTTTGGTACGGGTTTTCGTTCTCAAAGTCCAGGTTATCGGCGGGTTCATTTGGATACTCGTATTCAAAATGTATTGAAGTTCCTGGGTGCTCAATGTTGATGTTAGGAAGTTCTCTAGGAGGACCTGTTTGTTTGAAAAAGTTGCTGGGTGTTCTGGTGTTTTGTAGACTTAAATTGTGTTGTGTTGAGGGTTGAAATTTGGAATAAGTGGTACTTGCTTCCATAGGTTCGGGTGGGGGTAACTGTTGTCTATTTGACAATATACCAGAACCGGGGTTGGTTTTAAAGGGTCTGTTGAAATAGGAGTTGCCTTGTCTTGTCATAGGGTTTAAGTGGTTAAAAGGGATTTGTTGGTTTTGTCTTGCTTCTGGGTTGAAAAGGTTAGTAGAATTATGCATTTGTTGCCCAGGTCTGTAATGTGAGTTGAAGTTAAAAGAGTTTGGTGTTTGTGCATTTTTTCAAGGTTGATTGTTAAAAGGGTAATGTATTTGGTTTTGGTTTTGCTGAGGATTTCTATAAGACATCAAGTTGTCGGTTGAATTGGTGAAAGAAATTTCTTTTGTTGTTGGAAATATAACGATTCGTGTTTCATATAGAAAATATTTTGTTCTTTTGTGCAATAGCTTCAGGGTTCCGATAGGGTTGAAGGTTTCATAGCCCTCATTGTGGAACCAAGAGGTTCTCTAAGCCCTGTAAGAAAGGTATTTAAGCACATTTCCTGGTATAAACTATTCTTTGCGATTATAACGTTAATTTCTTTTTCATGTATCTGTATATGATTATTCATAGCTGCTTGTATTTCTATCACTCCGCTATAGAATTTTTCTAGTTTTGTTATTTTGTCTTAAATTGTGAAGGTTACGTATAAGTGACGTTTCGTCCCGTTTGTCTAATTGATTAATAAGGTTCTTTTTAATAGAGGCCCAAGATAACGTAGTCTCATATACATTGAGGACTTAGTTGGCTGAGCCAACAACTTTGATTTTCTAACGGCTCGGAGTATGACTCTACATAAATTCGTGCCATCTATGCCTTTCAGAAGAGATAATACCTCCTCTATGTTTTTTACAAATTCGAAGAGAAGCCTAGGATTTCCATCAAAAGTTGGAATATCTGGAACTCTAGGTGAGTTCAAAAGGTCGACTTCTGCTGATGCAGCTGCGACTGCTGTCGCATCAACTTCTTGATCGTTCGGCATTATAGTTCTGTTTATTTTACACCTACTTAAATTAATTTTAGTATCTAAATTAGTTTCACTATTTAATATAATGTTGCTATCTAAATGTTTGTTAGTATTTTCAATTAAAGTTTCTCTTTCAGATTTTTCAATATTTAAATTTATTTTGTCAAAGTTAATTTCTTTACTTATTTCTATGCTTAAATTATTGGAGCTGTTTAGTTTTTTCTTTTGAATTGGATAGGGATTGTTTTTAATTTTAGGGATTTTAAATATGGGCATAGGATGAAACTCGTTATTTTAACTTACGTGACATAGAATTTCATGTTGTTCTTATACTGTTGAGACGTGTTGAGATATTATCTTCAAGTTATTGCTGCTTCTGATTAAGAAGTTCCTTGCACCAAAATGTCTTGATAAGGTCTTTTGCACTGATGTGTATTAATTTGACAATATTTGATTTGATTTTTTAAACAAAAATTATATTTTATCTCGTACACTGACACTGTTGTTTATTATTTCGATTTGCCTTCGAAAAATGATTTTATCCCTTGCACTGAACTGTGATAGATTGACTTTTTTATTGTTGGCTTTGGTATAATTTTCGGACAAACCTTCGAAACTTTTACCGATCTTCCACGTTTGTATTTAAGTTCTTTTTCGAGTTGAATTTTCGATAAACTTTCGATATAATCTAAAACTCGTTCCGTACGACTGCGCCAGTTAGAGTTGGAAGCTCCGCCACAAATAAAAAAAAACAATTTTCTTACTAAAAATAGCTCAATGCTGCGTTTATTAACAAACTCAAACTTATTCTATAAAAATTACAGTTCTTATAATGGTTTGTTGATAACTAAGCATTAAAGTTATTATTTAAAAAGAGAAATATGGAAGGGAATTGAAATTAGATCGTTAATAATAAAATGTGGGAAAATGCTGATGACTGTTGTGTTGGTTGTTTAATAAAAAGTGGGAAAATGCTGAAGGCTGCTATGTTGATAGTTGGTGCCAATGACCGGCGATGAGGCATGTGTAAGGTGAGGTATGTAACTCGCGCACCTCGACCCGACGTCCGGCCTCTACGAGCTTAAGATCGACACTAATGCAATGATAGGATTTTTAACTTTGTGCTTAAAAAGCTACTAGATCTCGCCATTCTACTGCTGACAATCATCTTCAACAACTGCCTGAATAACAGCTACTTCCACGAAACATGGAAAACGGCAAAAGTGGTGCCCCTTCCGAAGAAGACCAACATGACTAGCGTCGAGAAATATCAGCCGATTTCGCTTCTATGCTGTGTCAGCAAAATACTGGAGGGACTTATCTTGAGAAAGCTTCATCATTTCTTCAGGGAAAGGGAAATCATACATGAATGTCAGTATGGTTTTTTTAACGAAATGAACGATCAAAATAAAAAAAGGTACCATCCAAATTTGAATTTATTAATATAATGAATGAATTTTTTTTCCCTTAAAACATAAAGTATGAAAAGAACTAATAAAAATCAATTTGCAAAGCTGGTTGAGCTTATGGAAGGCAAAAGCAAAAGAGAAATAAAACCTTGAAAAAAACAACGTCATAAAGATCTTTTAGATGTCAAGCTAAGGAAGTTAGAGTGCCAGTTGCAATCTTTGAAAGAATAACACTTTGTTGCATTGTTCTGAATATTTTTTTAAACAATGGATTTGTATTTATTTATTTTGTTGGTATTATTATTTTATATTTTTTTTATTTTATTTTTTCAGTTGTCTTTACATGTTTATTTCTAAGAAAAGTATATTTATGTTTTTATTAAAAAAATAAAACAGAATGCAGAAAAAAATTAAAATAGTTTTTAAAGAGAAGACAACATTTCATTTCTTATCCGATTGCCTTCTGCAGTCATGGTTCCCATTTCTGGTCCAATTGGAACATGTACAGTATCCATCACAGTGATGTTTTCTTCCGTCATCTCCGTCTGGAATTTGAAATTCTCGACAGATATTGTGCAAAGCACAACATACGTTGACTATTTGTATAGTTTTATTTGCACTATACTGCTCTAAACCAGCTCTTTAGAACACCAATGGTCCTCTACATTATATTCCTCGCTTTGGAATGTCTTTTATTGAAAAGTGCTTCCATTGAACCCGGTTCGGAGTTTCTATACGGTGTGATTAAGAAGGGCTGAAGAGGATATCCTGAATCACCTTTTGTAAATACGAAAATGTCAGAACAAAAAACAAACAACATCTCTCATATTATATCAATGAAATATGTTTGTAATTAAATATCTCGACCGTTCTCCGTTTAACCACCAGCTTTCCAAAAAATCTTTTAACTCACTATTGTTAAACACAAAAAAGTCATATATGGAACCAGGGGATCTGGAATCGATGAAACGTATTATTCCATTATAAACATTTCTTTTTTCAGCGAAGCATAACGAGCATACTCTAAAACAACCAAAAAAAACCTTTTCTGTTCAAATATTGATGTTGAAATTCGGTGGGGGCGATGATTCCAATGTAGGTTCCATCTACGCATCCAACAATTCCCGGCAGTTCAGATTTCTGAAAGAAATAATTTCTAGCTTGTTGCTTCTCCGAATTGGACATATCTGTCTTTATCCAAGCCGGACAAATTTTTCTTTCAAGCACGTCAAGGACTTCGCTCAAAACAACAGAAACTGTAGGTTGTGAGAGACCCAGTTCGAAGTCATTTCCGATAGAACTTTGGTAGCTGCCACTACCAAAGTACCGTAAGGCCGATGCTAGTTTTAAGATTGGTGTAATTGCGCAACTTTGAGTTGTTTGAAATTCTGAACTTATGATATTTAAAACAAACTCAAACGCATGTTTGTTAAGCCGAAAATATGAAATAAATCTAAACAAATAATGTAAAACGCAATTAGTTGAACAAAAGGAATCAAATTATTTGTTCTTTACAAAGTGTCCGGTAGTTCTAGTGGGTTGGAACTATCTCTCAAACTCCTCCTTAATCTAGAGATCATAATTTTTCATCCCTCGTCTGTTGGTCTTTGTCTTCAAAAAAACAAATCGATGCTACTTATCATTTTTAAATACTTGTTGAAGAAATCTTTGTTATTAAACAAAAACGTATACTATATCAAACACAAATGGAAGTTTCTGACGTTCAACAACATATTGACATTAGCACATTCAGTTTTTAATGTTGGTAGCTTTGTTATGACAGGCGAACGTAGGAGTTCGCTTTTTCGCAATACCACGACAAGAGTAATTCGCTAAATTGTTCGCCATGAGTCGAACGTTCGATTCGCTAGTTATAATAGGGCCCTAAGTTAACCAAAATATTTTTTAACTACAAAAAAATAAAAAAAAAAATTACCTCAAATTCTCAAGGTAAAATACAAAAATCCACAATTTTACGTATGGGTTTGCAAACTCACTGGGACGTAATTCAAATAACATAACAAGACAATAAGTATATTAAAAATGCATTACAATCTTTTTTTTTGTTTAATTCCGTAAAGTAGTCTAAAAAAATCAAACTATATTACATAATATAAGGCGAATTTACTAGATGATATTGTTGCGCCGCTTGACAAAACTTCTAAATGTTGAATAATAGCAATCCAAAATTAGGTTTATTTCAGTCTTTAATAAAGCCTAAATAAAGAAAATTGTATAATTACTTCTTAGAGCTCAAAAATTACATGTTGTTATGTGTGATATTTTAATCCTGATCGTGGGCAATGCTTTGTTATTTTGTTTTAATTAATTATATTTTAAAGAAAATATGTTAAGGAATTGTACTCTGATAATTTTTTTTTTTTTGTTCAAAGCATATCTAAAAATGTAATTTAATATAGTTATAGGAAGAATTTTGTATGAAGCAAGTACACTCAATACAATTCTCACATATTTTTTGTTGGTATTTTGTTTATGAAATTTAAAAAAAAAAACAAAAGTATTTTTTTCACTCAGGGTTTTTGTAAATTTTAATTTTAGAAAAGTTATCAATTTTGCATTTTTTCAACAATAAATTTTCTTGTAAGCGCACACAAAGAAGCTTGCAGTTCCCGAAAAATTTCGCTCCTTACTCACGCCTTTATCTCAGGCTGAGTGGTTCTTGCACTGTCATGTAGGAATGGAATTAATCTACTCGGTCAATCAACCAGAAATTTTATGGGCAACTTAGGCAATGAACTTCTCCTATCAGTTTGGGGTTGGAGCCTTACGAGGAGTACTATCATCCCCACAACAAGAAATGCTGCGCTAGATGAGATCCTCCAGATTGTTGGGTCTAGGAAGGTGGGGGTTGGGGTGGATTTTTAGGGTTTCAAAAGTTGGTGATTTTAACCAGAATTCTTAATTGCAACATTTCATTGTATCTAACAGAAGAAATAAGGTGGCAATCTGCATTTTGTTGGCTTCTTTTTTTTGGGAAATTTTAAATAAATTATAACTTTTTCCGGGAATAACAGCTGACATAAACATGAATCAATAGTCAAAATATAGGCAATTTTAAGCTCTACATACATAAATAAATAAATGGATACTTTTGCCGAAGGACGTGAGAAAAAAAGTTATTGATGAAAACCTAAGAACGGTCAAAAATTTGCAGTCTTCCCCACCTTTCCCCTTTTTGCACAAGGTCCTTCAGTTCCAAAACTGGAGAAAATATTAATAAACTATCGCTGTCGATCCTAAGATCATAGAGGACGGACGTCGAGGTGCGAGCACAAATAATTAAACAAAAGCCAAAAAAAAATAATTATTGCGCGTTGTTATCACGAGTGCTTTAAAAAAAAAATAATAATACACACTCGTTAGAGAAATTGGAAAAAACCCCCTCGCGTGTGCTGTAAAAAAAAATAATAATATTCACTCGCGTCGTAGGATGAATAGTAAAGATGCCCACTCGCGCTGAGGAAGAAAAAAAAATAAATAAAACGCATTCGCATAACAAATTATCCTCTAATCTGTCCCAAAACCTTTGTGCTTAACTGCCTCTTTCATGAAATTTGGATTTTCACAGCGCAGTTCGACTTAATCAGAGTTGTGTTTTTGTATGTAAGTATTTTTAAATAGTAAGTGATGTTTGTGTCGTGTATTCAAATGTTCGTGGTTTAAGAAAGAATTTCTTTCACGTGTACGTCTACACTGTTCAACACAGGCCAGCTGTTTTGGCATTAAGTGAAACTCAGGTTGGAGTAAATACTGATTTATCAGAATTTGCTCTACATGGGTATAGCTTGGTGCCATTACTCTTTTCTCATCATGGTCTCGTGGTCTATGTTAGGAATGATATTGCTTGCCAGAGCCTTCCCCAATATGGGCAATGTTCCAACACGGACTTTAACTTCTTATGGCTCAAATTCACTGTCCGCAAGCATGTCATTCATTATTGTTTTATTTACAGGAGTCCAAATCTTGACAGTAATTCGACTTGTAACGAGTTTGATGCACTGTCTGATTCCATCTCGAAAATTGTTTCTCTTTGTCCTCGCACTGAAATCGTTATTGCGGGCGATTTCAATGTACACAATTCCAACTGGCTCCGCTATTCTGGTCAGACAACACCCGAAGGAAAGTATGTCGAGCTCTTTGCCGGGTTACATCACCTTACCCAACTGATCGATGTGCCAACGCGTATACCGGATGTTGCTGGGCAAGCCGCCCATACTCTTGACTTGTTTCTTACTTCTCACCCTGATAAATATACCATTAGTGTAACTTCTCCATTTGGCACTTCAGACCATTGTATCATCTCAGCTAATTTCTCATCCCCCACCCATCCAGTTAAAGAAAAACTTCCCACCAGGACCGTTTGGCAATACGAGAAAGCCAACTGGGACGGCCTAAATATCTTTTTCCGAAACTTTAACTGGTCACTATGCTTCCTCGATAGTGACATTGATGCCAGTGCTGAAATGATCACAAATGTGATTCTTCTAGGGATGCGTGCTTTTATTCCTAACAGAGTAAAAAGCATCAAAC
This sequence comes from Platycheirus rosarum, assembly GCA_963971375.1. Classification (NCBI taxonomy): domain Eukaryota; kingdom Metazoa; phylum Arthropoda; class Insecta; order Diptera; family Syrphidae; genus Platycheirus; species Platycheirus rosarum. The sequence continues at coordinate 101,662,071 of OZ020508.1, forward strand.
CTAAAGAAAAGTCTTGGTTTAATTCTGAGTGTAAAGAAGCTATCAGGCTCAAAGAAGTAAGTTTCCGATCTTACAAAGCCAACCCTACAGAGGAAAATCGGAAAAAGCACAAACAAGCAAGGAACTCATGCAACTCCGTTATTGAAAGAACCAAATTTTTGCATGACCAAAAATTACGGCAACAAATTCTGCAGTGTCCCAAAGGCAGTAAAAATTTTTGGTCATTTGTAAAAAATATTAAAAACTCAACATCTTCGTTTCCAACGCTCATCGAAAATAACAAACAAATTGTTTACTCTTCAGAGAAGGCAAACTTGCTCGCCGCCCATTTCGCTGCCGGCTCCACGCTGCCTCAAAGCAACGTTGCCCCTCCTGTACTTGAGAATGTAAATTTTTCCATGGGACAGATTTTTTTCCGCACTCGTACAGTAGCAAGAGTTCTCAAAGATCTCGATATACACAAATCCGCTGGCCCGGATGGTATACCCCCGATTCTTCTGAAGAGGTGTTCTTCCACACTGGAAAAGTCACTGCGTAAGCTTTTCCATCGCTCCTACTCTTCTGGAATCTTTCCTAGAAGATGGAAAACAGCATTTGTCCAGCCTGTCCCTAAGAAAGGTGACCCATCCTCCCCCTCCTCCTACCGACCCATAGCACTGACATCCCTTCTTTCTAAGGTCATGAAAACACTGATTAACCGTCAGCTTAAGGAATATCTCGAAGATCGTAAGCTTCTCCATGACCGTCAGTATGGCTTCCGCAGCAACGGTTCCACTGGTGATCTGATGGCATATCTCACCGAACAGTGAAACAAATCTTTACATCGCTTTGGTGAAAGTAAGATTATTGCTCTTGATATCTCCAAGGCATTTGATAGAGTTTGGCATGAAGCTCTCTTATCGAAAATGCGTGCTTTTGGGATCGATAATACTCTTGTTCGTTGGATTAGAAGCTATCTCCTGGACCGTTCAATACAAGTTGTATTGGACGGATTCAAGTCTAATTCCCATAAAATAAATGCTGGTGTGCCCCAGGGCTCTGTTCTGTCTGCGACTCTTTTCCTCATTTTTATAAATGATCTTCTGTCTGTTACTTCTAATCCACTTAACTGTTTTGCTGACGTCTCTACCCTCAGCTTTTCATATTCGTTCGATAATTCACGTCCTTCGCCTTCGGACGTACAATTGCAACGGTGCCGTATGTCAAGCTCATTAAACTCCGATTTATACAGCATTGTCAAATGGAGTAATAGAAATCGTGTGGAGTTTAATGCTTCGAAAACTCAATGCTGTCTTCTGTCGTTAAAGCTAAACATTCCTCCAATGCCATTGTCCATGAATGGCACTTACATCGAAGAAACCGAAAAGCTCTCAGTACTCGGTATGTGTGTCAACGACGACCGCCGTTGGAACGACCATATATTTGAGATCGCTAAGAATGCTGCAAAGTGCTTAGGTTTTCTGTATCGGTGTAAGAAGTATTTTTCCCCATCTGATCTGGCTACAATTTATAAAGCGTTTATACGCCCTAAACTCGAGTATAACTCCCATCTCTGATCAGGTGCTAGGCAAACATCGCTTCACCTGCTTGATAGAATACAAAATCGAGCGTTAAGATTGATAGGTAATAGAACTGCCGCTGAAACAATTGCCCCACTCGAACACCGACGCAATGTTTCATGTCTTTCCATATTTTATCGTTTCTTTTATAAAAAATGTTCACTCGAAGTAGCCAGTTGCATTCCTCCCCTTAAAAGTTTCTCCCGTAATACTCGTCTCGCAAGGAATGCTCATCAGTTCACCCTTGAGCCTAATTTCGGACGTACCGTGAAATATAGGGATTCTTTTTTTAGCCGAACGACACGAATTTGGAATAGCTTACCCGGCGGGATTTTCCCTTGCCATTTTGATCTACAAACGTTCAAAACCAATGTTAATCGGCACCTCCTATCTCCCCCTCCCTATCTTCGTAATGCCCGCGCAGTGTGTTCTACATTAAAAGGGAAACACATAATCCCTTGTGCGCGCGTCAATTATAAAAAAAAGAAACGTTTTATTATGTTCCGATTGTTTTTGCATCTAAAACAACATGTCGACTAGACAATAAAGGCACTTCATTTAATTTAAATTTTGTTATTATGTAGAGTTTTGTAATAAACCTTCATTCCCTTTTAACGGTCACATAAACAAAATAAAAAGTGGAGTTTGAAATATGTAGGTTATTAAATTTCCAACATGATTGATTGTGAAAATGTTGCGCCTTATTCTTCGGTTACGTTATCGCGCTATAAATATAAAAGAAACTGAAAACTTAAAAAAATACCTAAATTTGGGCATTTTTGGCTGCTTAATAGCTCCGTCGCTATACTGGTTGTACAAAAAAGCTTTACAAGCCAAAATTATAGGAAATTTTATTTGCTACAATTTGGTATATTCAGACATTTCGCGTTAAAATACACCAGAAAGGAGTTATACGAGTATCAAAAAGGAGCGAAAGTATGGGTAGAGTATAACAAACGATTAAATTATTTTAATATGAAAAAGATCAGTTTAGAAAATATTTTCCCAGACCCTGACCAAATTTGTGTTCCCTGACTTTCCAGTCGAGTGGGAACTACGTAGAACCCTTAACAGATCACGTGCAGGCAAAGAACTAGCGGAGGCTCTAGACTGCTACAGAGCAGGAATTACTGCCATCCAGGAAGTGCGATGGGATGGGCCGGGCAAAAGGAGGATGAAAAACTGTGACGTGTACTACGGTGATTGTGCAAAAAGATTACAGCGTTTATTTGAGTGCGGATTCGTCATAAGCGGTAGACTTAGGCAAGAAGTCTTGGGCTTTCCTTACGTAAGTGAGCGACTTGTGACAATCCGTATCAAGGCTAAATTCGCCAACATTAGCCTAATATGCGCTCATGCCCCCACAGAGGACAAAAATGACGCCACCAAGGATGACTTCTACGAGCTCCTCGACAAAACCTATGAGCAATGCCCTAAATACAACGTTAAGATCGTACTAGGCGATTTTAACACCAAAATAGATAAAGAGGAAATCTTTGGTAGGACTGTCGGAAAACAGCCTGCACGACACAACGTCTGAAAACGGACTTAGGCTAATTGACTTCGCAGCGGCACATAACGTCACCATTGCAAGCACACGGTTTCCTCATCTCGATATAGACAAAGGGACTTGGTGACACCTAGATAAAAAAACCGTCAATCAGATTGATCACGTTGCGATCGATGCAAGACACAGTATCTTGGATGTTCGCATCTTCCGAGCAGCAAACATCGACTCGGATCACTGCATTGTTGCAGCAAAGGTAAGAATGCGAATAACGCAAACACCACAACAACCGTGTAATACTGTGAGGAAGTATGACGTCGGAAAGCTGCAATAGCAAGAAACCGCCAGAACCTATGCCGATCGAATTTCCCGTAACCTCTGAAGAAATCCAGTACCGTTAGCATAAAGTGCCGAAGACCAGTTGCAACACTGCCAACAAGCCATCAGAGATGCCGCAACTGATGTGCTAGGTTTCACCAGACCACCACCACGAAACCTCTGGTTCGATGACGAATGCAGGCAGGCACAAACAAGCAAGGAACTCATGCAACTCCGTTATTGAAAGAACCAAATTTTTGCATGACCAAAAATTACGGCAAAAAATTCTGCAGTGTCCCAAAGGCAGTACAAATTTCCAACGCTCATCGACATTAACAAACCAATTCTTTACTCTTCAGAGAAGGCAAACTTGCTTGCCGCCCACTTCGCTGCCAGCTCCACGTTGCCTCACAGCAACGTTGCCCCTCCTGTACTTGAGAATGTAAATTTTTCCATGGGACAGATTTTTTCCGCACTCGTACAGTAGCAAGAGTTCTCAAAGATCTCGATATACACAATTCCGCTGGCCCGGGTGGTATACGCCCGATTCTTCTGAAGAGGTATTCTTCCATACTGGCAAAGCCACTGCGTAAGCTTTTCCATCGCTCCTGCTCTTATGGAATCTTTTCTAGAAGATGGAAAACAGCATTTGTCCAGCCTGTCCCTAAGAAAAGTGACCCATCCTCCCCCTCCTCCTACCGACCCATAGCACTGACATCCCTTCTTTCTAAGGTCATGGAAACGCTTATAAACCGTCAGCTTAAGGAATATCTCGAAGATCGAAAGCTTCTACATGACCGTCAGTATGGCTTTCGCAGCAATCGTTCCACTGGTGATCTGATGGCATATCTCACCGAACAGTGAAACAAATCTTTACATCGCTTTGGTGAAAGTAAGATTATTGCTCTTGATATATCCAAGGCATTTGATAGAGTTTGGAATGAAGCTCTCTTATCGAAAATGCGTGCTTTTGGGATCGACGATACTCTTGTTCGTTGGATTAGAAGCTTCTTCTGGACCGTTCAATACAAGTTGTATTGGACGGATTCAAGTCTGATTCCCACAAAATAAATGCTGGTGTGCCCCAAAGCTCCGTTCTGTCTCCGACTCTCTCCTCATTTTTATAAATGATCTTCCGTCTGTTACTTCTAATCCACTTAACTGTTTTGTTGACGACTCTACCCTCAGCTTCTCATTTTCGTTCGATGATTCACGTCCTTCGCCTTTGGACATGCAGTTGCAACTGTACCGCATGATAAGCTCATTAAACTCCGATTTATACAGCATTGTCAAATGGGGTAATAAAAACCGTGTGTAGTTTAATGCTTCGAAAACTCAATGCTGTCTTTTATCGTTAAAGCTAAACATACCCCCAATGCCATTGTCCATGAATGGCACTTACATCGAAGAAACCGAAAAGCTCTCAGTACTCGGTATGTGTATTAACGACGACCTCCGTTGGAACGATCATATATTTGAGATCGCTAAGAATGCTGCTAAGTTCTTCGGTTTTCTGTATCAGTGTAAGAAGTATTTTCCCCATCTGATCTGGCTACAATCTATAAAGCGTTTATACGCCCTAAACTCGAGTATAACTCCCAACTCTGGGCAGGTGCTTCACGAACATCGCTTCACCTGGGGCCCAAGTATGTAATTCGATTCTATAATAAAAATGTTCGAATTCGTAAAATCGTAATTCTTTAAGAACGTTTTAATATACGATAATGGAACAGATTGAGTGGTGCCAAGCTTTTATTTGTATTTTTTTTAATATTCGGTGTACTACCTTTTTCGAAAATTAATGTCAGAATCTTTCGACTTTGCTCTTACTCAATCGATATCATATGTGTTTGCGAGTAGATCGATTTGAACAGTTTTTTTTTGTCAGAATGTAAGTAAATAGAAGTTATAAAGTAATATTTTGTTGAATATTTCATAAACATAACATATAAATATGTTTTTTATAGAGGGAATCATCTCAAAACACAAACACAAAAGCAGCCCAATTGGAAATCTTGCAATAATGGTAAAGCAATTAGATTTGACCAAGGGTTATTTAAAACATCGGAAACCAGACAAACATCGAAGCATTTATGGATTAATGTATCAAAATGGTTTTATCACTGAGCTCCATGTTATTAGATTTAACACTTTATTGAATTTATTGAACTCGGTGTCGGTCCGAATTTTCATTAGAATCCAAAACGAATTGCGACACTGCCTTTGTTCATTTATTATTATACACTTGATTATTTCACAATTAATTAGGTTTTTGCATTTTTATTTGTATTTATTATTATAAACTTGATTGTTTTGTTTCACTATGAATTTGGCTTCCAGTTTCCACAGCAACTTAATGATTTTTCTTATTTCGGATATGTCGTCATATGTCAAACAAAATGCGAGCCTCGTTCGAAAATCGAAAATATTTTGAAAAAAGTTGGCATTACCGGCATCCGATTCTATTTTCATAGATAGTTCCATTTCAAAGTAGAATCGGAAATAACTTTCGAATAGAATGGAAAGTAGAATCGAGTTACATAGTTGGGCCCCGGCTTGATAGAATAAAAAATAGAGCGTTTGATAGGAAATAGAACTGCCGCTGAATCAATTGCCCCTCTCGAACACCGACGCAATGTTTCATGTCATTCCTTATTTTATAGTATCTTTTACAAAAAATGTTCACTCGAAGTAGCCTGTTGCATTCCTCTCCTTAAAAGTTTCTCCCGCAATACTCGTCTCACAAGGAATGCTCATCAGTTCACCCTTGAGCCCAATTTCGGACGTACCGTGAAATATAGGGATTCTTTTTTTTTAGCCGAACAACACGAATTTGGAATAGTTTACCCAGCGACATTTTCCCTTGCCATTTTGATCTGCTAACATTCAAAAGCAATGTTAATCGACACCTCCTATCTCTCCCCTCCCTATCTTCCTAATGCCCGCGCAGTGTGTTACAATAAAAGGGAAACAAATAGTCCCTTGTGCGCGCGTTAATTATAAAAAAAGGCCCATGCAGCCAAACAAGAGGCATATAAAGCGGCGCTGCAAAGAAAGACGAGAGCTGCTCGCGAGCTCTACGAGCAGAAAAGACGGGAAGAACACCGGCTTCTCCAAAAGGAAAAGAGAGAGCAGAAGCGCGCGATCGAAAATATTGAGAAGCTACTCCAGGAACAACGTGCGGAAGTTCTACCAACAGGTAAAAAGAACTTGCCAAGGAAAAAAAACCCGCACAGAAGCCTGTAGAGATAGGAATGGAAACCTCGTAGTAGAGTCACAGTCGGTGCTGAGTATATGGAAGGTCCATTTCTGCAGACTGTTAAACGGCGATGAAGACCAAAATCCTGCTGTCAGGCAGAATGAACCATTCAACATGGACGATAACAGAAAAAACTTCCGTCCACCTGACCAAAATGAAGTAAGGATAGCAATATCTAAACTAAAAAACAACAAAGCTGCTGGACCTGACGGACTACCCGACGATCTTTTTAAAGCGGCCGGAGATGACCTGGTGACCGCTGACTGCGCCAACTATAGAGGAATAAGTCTCCTGAATATCGCTTACAAGATCCTCTCTGCCGTACTATGTGAACGCCTGAAACCTTTCGTCAGCAACCTGATTGGCCCCTATCAGTGTGGTTTCAGACCAGGAAAGTCCACAATCGATCAAATGTTCACGCTGCGGCAGATCCTCGAAACTACCCACCACCTCTTTATCGATTTTAAGGCCGCGTACGATAGCATTTATAGAGACGAGCTATACAGAGCCATGTCAGGTTTTGGCATCCCCACACAACTCGTCCGACTGTGCAGGTTGACGATGGAGAACTCTTGCTGCTCTGTGAAGGTTGGTACTGACCTCACAGAAGCTTTTGACGTCAAAAAAGGATTCCAACAAGGTGATGCGCTATCGCGCGATTTCTTCAACTTAATACTTGAAAAAAGAAACTCGGAAGTCAATTGTATTGGGACAATTTTTTTTTTCAAGTCTGTGCAATTGTAAGCATACGCTGACGGCATAGACATCATTGGCAGAACTCGGCGAGCTGTCACTGAAACGTTTGCTAGCATTGAAGCTGAAGCGGCTAAGATGGGACTAGCAGTCCAACCATCGCTACCTCAACATTCGAGCCATCACAGACGACCGATTCGAGGATATAATAAACAACGACGGAGCCCCGTTCTACGAGAGAACCAGCAACGGATACAACAGAGGATAAACAATACCGCATATTTTAATTTTTTTAAACCAAAGCAGACAGTAATTTTAAATAAGAATTTCTTTCTATTAGTAACACAAATGATATACCAATCGAAAGCAAATGATACGAAGAATTTTTTCGACAAGAAAAAAACTTTTTTGCACAAATATTTTTTACTAAAAATGTATTTATGCGTTTTCCTGATGCAAATTCGTTTTTCGTGTCGGCTGAATGTTTTTTGACAGAAAATGGAACAACTTGTTCCACTGATTTGAATTCCAATTACGTTCAGTTCTAATGACAGATTTGTATCGGAAAAAAATGTTTGTGTGTATTTCAACCAGGAATTTTTTTCCAATGACAGAAAATTTCAGATTGCTATAGCTGATCTCTCAAAAAAATTGTTTGGTAAACTGCGATCGCATACATTCGCTTCCCACGTGGAGGAAATGCATATGATGCAAGCTTCTAGCAACTCGAATCTTCGCACTTCACTATTATATATGACCTTATGATCAACACCTTTTTGCAAAAACATAGCGACCCCACACCACGAGTAGAGTTTAGCCGGTCCCTTCTTACGATATTGTAATTATTATGAGTCAGTTTGTGTTTCTGGTTTAGCTTGGTTTCTTACCATATTGTAATTATTATGAGTCAGTTTGTGTTTCTGGTTCAGCTTGGTTTCGCTAGCCAAAAAGACATCTGGACCGTGATCATGCAACAATTGAAACAAATTTGCTCTACGTACGGTTTTGATTAGTGAATTAACATTCACAGCCAGGATTTTAAAGGGGTTATCGTACAGCGTGCCCATTAAGATTTAAATTGCCTTAAGCTGGGAAGGTAAGCGCAGACACGTTCTTGCCTTTCTTCCTGCTTTCGGAGCTGTTGTTGTAGGCTGGTTAACTGGGCCTGCCTGGAGCTTGTTGCCGCGTGTCTTTAGTTTGTCCTAAGGGACAACCAGGTAGTCTAGGATGGTAATTTTCCTTAGACTATCCAGGGCCCTCATCATGTAAGGTTGGCGATATCGAGAACGATATACTAGTTTCATGTAACAATATATGACCCATATCGACTGAACGATTTCATGTTCATCTCGACGATAGCAATTGCACGATAGATATTTAGCAATCGTCGTCCCCTTTGTGTTCTTTAAGTATTGTCTTGTATTTATTAAAAGTACCTAAATATTATAAGAAATTTTTCGCCGTAAAATCTAAGGCAAGTTACTATAGACTGCCAAGGCAGCCAATCCAAAAATCTTACGACAAAAAAATAAGTTGCTGCTGTTGTATAAGAAGACGTTGCCGTGCCATTTTGTCAAACGACATTGTGCCAAATGGACAAATTTGATAAAATGTCTATTTTGAAAGTGTCATAGGCCGAATTTAAGCATTTGGCATGATGTCGCTTTGGTAAGCTTCATACTGCCAATTTGGCACTATGGCACTCTGGGTTTTTAAATTTGTATTACCATCATATTATTTACGCTTAGTAAATTTCATAACCAGTTCAATGTTTATTGGAGGAGCAGCTGCCCATGCAACCCCCCTGCTTGGTCTCACTATTGGATTTAAAGTAAATACGAGGTTGGTATGGCAAAATTTTCAAATCCGTGCGAAAACCTCATCCAACCAACCAAATTTGGCATATTGTCGCAAACTAATTTGGCGTTATGACGCTTTCACATAAGCGACATCCTCGAAGCAAATGGGGTGGAACAATAACCTCGGTTCGATAGACTCCGGTTTGCTGAGCAATTAGCTCGTTTTAACAAAGAGGAACCAGCTCGCAGTCCTTTGCAGTTCGGTTAGGAAGGATGGCGTAGACCAGGACGCCCAAAACATTTTTTTTGGATGAATTATTATATTAAAAAAAAGATATTTGATGAGTTTATTAAAAAAATAACTTGTACGCAGGCTTAGCTTTCCTGTAAACATACTTTTAAGGGTGAAATATTTATAAAAATAAAAAAAACATAAGTTATTAAACTAATATTTTTTTAAACCAGCGGATAACTGGCAGATGAAGCAATACCACACTGGTTGTTCTTGTTACGCGTCATCTTAATGTAACCCTTATCACCCCAGGTGATTCCCCAAGAATTCTTCACCAGCCAATAGTCCGTTCCATCCTCCTCTGTACCATACCCCAGAGCAAGCACCCCGTGATCTAATTGCTGAGAATCACAATTGGGTTCGTTGTATACGCCTTCATTGTAGAATTGAAAAGATTCGTGAGAAGCATCGATAGCAACAGATACTGGACCAACAGTGGCGATGGCTTCCATCAGCTTAACTTCATCACCCTGAGGTATGTCAACGAATCCCTTATCTGTAGCTCCAATCTTCGACTTGTCAAAGTGGCAAGAATCATCGATTCCTTCATAAGGATAGGACTTCTCTGTATCGATCCCACCATTGTATTTGATGTAGTTAAAAGCTTGATCCATAAGTCCACCATTGCAACCATTATTGCCGTAGGCTGTTGAACAATCAACTAAGTTTTGTTCGGAAAGCGAGATTAAGACTCCAGTACGACGGAAGTGTTGGCCTTCTAGTGCACCGGTGGCGGAAAATGACCAGCACGATCCACAGTGACCTGAAAAAAAGGTCTTCAAATGGACTACGCTGTTTTTTTTGTGTTTCATACCTTGATCCTTTACTGGAGTAACGGCGCCCTCATTCCGCCAATCAACAAGTTTTGGCAATTTAACGTTGGCTGGGGTTATAAAAGATACACCTAAGTCTTTACGGATTTCGTTCAATTTTGTTGGGCTTTAAAAATAAAACATAAGTCATTGTACATATTATTTTTTTAGAAACTCTCAACTTACGGGTCGGAATTGGTTCGATTAAATCCATTCATAATATTGGCAAATTCATGATGCAATAGATCAGCATACTTATTGATACCGAGTTTGTAACTGACCAAACCTTGGGCGTATTTTTGATTATGTTTGGCAATTTTATGTTTGTTTTCCATAAAGATTTTCATGCGAAATTTTTCTTCTACGTCATTTTTGTATTTTTTTGAATGAGAAAGCTGCAAAAAAAACACCTTTTTAAAAGTAATATTTATGATGGTTATGAAATTAATTCCTATACATCGCCAATACCTAACAGAAAATGATCACTAACATTAAAATGCTAAACCTGAATGGTTTAATTCGAAATGATAATAATGATAGATAATGATAGAAAAAGAGTCAGTATGATTAAGATTAAAGAAGGTACAATATATGTATAACAGTGCTGCCACCATTGTTAATAAATTAGTCTCATTGATTAAGGTCATAACAATTCTCCCACACTTAAGAAGATTTATGGGAACTTTTTGGGATCCAAGACGTAATCCTTTTTATACGCAGGTGACCTGCGTTGACGTGTTGACGCCTGAATTGGATGTGGATCAGCAGTAACTGATTGTTCCGGAGAAGTATCATTTTCAGTCATGCGTTCTGCGCCTGAGCTGTTGGAACTGTGGAACTATTGGGATGGTTCTAACTTGGTGATACAATTGCTGGAATTCTGGATGTATTTAGTGGAACGATTATTTGTTGAGTATCTGGTGTTGCAAGTTGAAGAGGTTCGTCCGGGGCACTATTTCCTGAATTTTGATTTTGAACCCTAGTTGCACGTAGCTGTGTCGTTTCAACGTGTACCCATCATCCAATTTTATGTTATAATGAAGACGTCCTGCTCTCCACAACATTATTTTTGTGTAACATCGGGATTGAACCCGTTCTCCCACACTTAACTTTTGATGGTATATTATCAGTGGAAGTCCTTTTGAATTTTGTGGGTTTCAGTGTGTCCAAACGAATTCGTATTTGTCGGCCTTAGTAGTTCTGCTGTTGATTTGTCGTTCTTGAATAGTATTGATCGATATTTGAAGAGGATTTCCCTTATTTTGTTTGGAATTGTTAATTGTTCATTATTCATGGCTGCAAATTTGGTTTTGAGCGTCTGGATGTTTCGTTCAGCTAAGCCATTTATCGCTAGATGACCCGAAGCTATAAATTTTTGAAAAATACCAGAATCTTGACAAAAGGTTTTAAATATCTCGCTTTTTAAAATCGCTGCATTATCAGAAACCCGTTTCTGGAGAAGATGTTTATTAAAGTTTCTTTTGTTGATGAAGAGGATGGCGCGGCTGTGCATACTCCAACTTTTGCCCACTTTGATTTCGCGTCGATGACAACAAGAAAATAGTGACCTTAATATGTCCCCACAGAATCTATGTGAATGCGCTGCCAATTATCGTCTGGTTCTTCCCATGGGTGAAGCGATGCTTTTGCGGAACTGTTTTTAACAGATGCGCATGAAGAGCATGTTCGTACGAAGCATTCGATATCTTTGTTAATGGATATCCAATACACATAACGCCTGGCTAGCTGTTTCATTGTTGTCGCTCCTATATGCGTATGATGAAGTTCTCGTAAAACAGACTGTTGTGTGTGGGGGAAAACAAAAGTTTACATCTGCCTATAAACAACTACAGTGTTAAGTTTTGATATGGTCTATACTTTATACACTATACTCACCCGCTAGCTCGTTTTGCGAGCCACTCCCAACATTCATTGCTTAAAACAGTATTCACATTCATTCACATACATTTGAATGAAGCTATCACATTGTATTGCTTTTCATGGACGAATATGAATGCAGCTCACATTCGCTTGATTAAGTGATTGTCTTTTACACTATTCGTTTTCTGTGAGTATTGTGAGCACTGCTATAGAATGTGTTCGATCAGATGTGAATACTTAAGGAGGCAATTAATCTCTTAAGGACTATTCACATGGGAGCAACGATCAAAAGACGAATAAATGTAATTTAAAGCAACTTTTAAGGCTAAATTCTTCACGAATTCAACATCAAATGATAAAAAATTCATTTTTATTAATTTTTACATACTATAATTTGCTTTTTAATTTGTAAAATAAGACAAATTTAAGAAAAGGAATTGGTCGTCGCGATTTGAAATCTGATTGCTACGAATACCCACACCGCGAACCTTTTCGCGTATAAATTGTTAGCCTTCCTTTTCCCTTGGTGGTTGAAAGCCACGAATATGTAACTGTCATGTGAAAGAAAAGTCAAAAGAGGATGAATGTGTGTTCATTCGTCGCTCTCATGTTGATGTGAATTTCTATGGTTAAAACGCAATCACGCTTTAGCTTCGCCTTGACTGACGTTTATAGCTTGAACCAAATCACTTGGCCAATAAAAAATCATTGCATTATGTTGGCTCAACTAGAGCGTGGTGCTCCTAGGCCTTGCTCAATACGCCCCTCCAGCTGGCTCGATCCCTTGCCTGCTGTCTCCACTTTCGCACTCCAAGTAATTGTGTCGATTTATTGAAAATGGTGCCCGATGTACTGGCATGGGGCTCCGTATTACATTTTCAAGCACAATGTTAAAACAGCTGCATGACAGCGCGTCTCCTTGTCTAAGCCCTCTGGTGTTATCGAAGGTTTCAGTAGAGTCTCTACCAACTTTGACGTAACAGCGAGCATTCTCCAACGTCATCCTGATAAGGCGTATCAGTTTAGCAGGGATTCCAAAGTTAGACATAGCACGATACTGTTCAGCTCTATTAACACTGTCGTAGGCTGCTTTAAAATCGACGAACAGGTGGTGGGTGTCGATGTTATATTCTTGGGTTTTCTCCAGGATCTGGCGTAATGTGAATATCTGGTCGGTGGTAGATTTTCCAGGTCTGAAGCCGCATTGATAAGCACCTATTAGATCATCAGCAAACAGCTTTAGACGCTCACATAAAACGCTAGAAAGAATCTTATAGGCGATGTTCAAAAGGCTTATGCCTCTATAGTTGGCGCAGGTTAGGCGGTCTCCTTTTTTATGGATCGGGCAGATGGTACTGAGGTTCCACTCATCGGGCATACTTTCATCCGACCATATTTTGCAGATGAGTTGGTGTAAAAAGTTCCGCTTGTACACCATCGTATCCAGCTGCTTTGTTCATCTTTAGCCTGGTGATGGGTACTTTGATCTCATTTTGGTCGGGCGGGTGCAGTTCGTGGTCGTCATCTAGATTAACTGGTACAAGTTGATCTTGGGCGGGATCTTGGCTGTCATCGCCATTTAACAACTGGTTAAAGTAGTCTCTCCAGATGGCTAGCATCGCCTGCGTTTACACAATGGTGTTTTTCATCCTGATCTTTGCAGGGCCCAGGGCGACTTGTGAAACCTGATGTAGACTGTTTCACTCTTCTGTAGAAGTGTCCTACCTCTTTTCTGCAAAAACGTCTCTGCATCTCCTCGACTTCGCGTTGCTGGTGTTCTTTTTTCTTCCTCCTGAGTATGCGTTTCTCATCCTTCCTTCGCTCAACATAGAGATTTCTGGTGGCTCTCGTATCTCTCTCTAGCCACGCCTTGTATGCCTCCGTTTTAGCTTTGTTTGCCTGATCACATTCGGAGTCGAACCAAGGGTTTCTAGGGGGAGGCTGTGAGAAACCTAATACCTCTGACGTAGCATTTCTTATGGCTTGTTGACATAGCTGCCATTGGCTTCCGGGTTCTTATCATCACTCGAAGGATTTCTAGCAAGCTCAAGGGATACGCGGTATGCATAGGCAGCGGCGGTCTCTTCCGATTGAAGTTTTCCAACATTGAATTTCCTCGGCGTAGTTGGTGTTCGCCTGAGAGCTTTCATTGAGATCCGTACTCTAAGTTTTGCACCGACTAGGTAGTGGTCCGAATCGATGTTTGCTCTTCGGAATGTACGGACATTCAAAATGCTGGAGGAGTGCCTTCCGTCAATCGCAACATGGTCAATTTGGTTGCAGGTTCGACCATCTGGGGATCGCCATGTGCCTTTGTGGATGTTGGGACGTGGGAATCGCTTTTTCCTTCTGCAAAATCGATGAGCCTGAGTCCGTTATCGGAAGTGGTGTCCTGCAGGCTGTGTTTTCCGATCGTCATACCAAAGATGTCCTCCCTCCCAATTTTGGCATTAAAGTCTCCTAAGAGGATTTTAATGTCATTTTTGAGGCATTGCTCATAAGTTTTGGCGAGGAGCTCGTAGAAACTTTCTTTGGTAGCGTCGTCTTTCTCTTCTGTAGGGGCATGGGCGCTTATGAGGCTCAGGTGGTGGAATTTGGCTTTAATGCGGATCGTTGTCACTCTCTCGCTAACTTCGCGAAAGCTCAAGACTTTTTGCCTTAGTCTTCCTCAGATAGCGAATCCGCATCCAAACAAGCGCGATCTACCATCAAGATAGCATTTCCCATAGTAGAAGTTACAGTCTTCTGTTTTTCTCAGGCCTGGTCCATCCCATCGCATCTCCTGGAGGGCTGTTACATCAGTTTGGAAACTGGCGAGGGTCTCGGCTAGCTGCTCGGCCTGTTCAACGTACGCACGTTCCAAGTGCATAATAATAATAATAAAAAATCATACTTTCTCTTTTTAACCACTAGATTTTTGAGTAAGAATTTCTGGTGTCACTCAAAAAGTCAAGTAATAAAAAAGAGAAAGTATAATTTTAACAGGCAAAGTGATTTGGTTCATTATCAGCATTTGGTATAATCAGGCATCACTGCAGCAATGGTGTGGCACTAAAATCGCCATCTGGTGTAAGTATAGAATAAGAACTCCGCCGCCTCCATTGGACATTTCATGTTAAGTCGATTCGATATGCAATGAATCATGGCCACTGGAGGCGGACTGTTACGTTTGGTTTATGTACAAGATAAGGCAACGTGGCTCAAACTCAAAGCTTAAAGTAGAAACTGGTTGGACTTTTGCTCGCTTTGCAGAAAAAAAGAAAAACAAAAGCAGAAATTTGGAAAATGCACAAAGCAAAGCGTACCGTGACCAAAGCCAAAACTACAGTCTGATTGTGTTTTAGCCATTATGGCTAAAGCGTGAGTTGTGTTTAAGCCTTAAGTGGTTCGTGTTGCTTTGATCTTCTACCGTGAATTGTCTGAAAATCTCATTTAAACGACGCAAATTATTTTGCCTATTTTTTGTGGTAAGTAAAAATTACTAAAAAAATCGCGAGTGGTCTGTTCAAAACTGTTGCAAGAAAACGAGATAGGAGCAAGATATGGGATATATATGCAGAGATTTTAGACGAAGGGGAAAACATTTTGAAAGACATCGTTTACTGGCGTCCATACAAACGTATATTAAAATATAAAAAAAACTCGGCCCCGAAAAAAAAATAATGTTGAATGCATTCTTTTCAGTTGCTGGAAATGGGTTTCGTAAGCTAGTAAGCACGATTCTAAGTATGGGATCTAGACATGGGGAGGACTTACCCCATTTGACAATGCTGTATAAATCCGAGTTTAATGAGCTTGACATACGGTACCGTTGCAATTGTACGTCCGAAGGCGAAGGACGTGAATTATCGAACGAATATGAAAAGCTGAGCGTAGAGTCCTCAGGAAAACAGTTAAGTGGACTAGAAGTAACAGACAGAGATCATTTATAAAAATGAGGAACAGAGTCGGAGACAGAACAGAGCCAAGGGCATACCAGCATTTATTTTGTAGGAATTAGACTTGAATCCATCCAATACAACTTGTATTGAACGGTCCAGAAGATAGCTTCTAATCCAACGAACAAGAGTATCATCGATCCCAAAAGCACGCATTTTCGATAAGAGAGCTTCATGCCAAACTCTATCAAATGCCTTGGAGATATCAAGAGCAATAATCTTACTTTCGTTTGCCTTCTCTGAAGAGTAAACAATTGGCTTGTTATTGTCGATGAGCGTTGGAACCGAAGATGTTGAGGAGTTTTTAATATTTTTTACAAATGACCAAAAATGTTTACTGCCTTTGGGACACTGCAGAATTTTTTGCCGTAATTTTTGGTCATGCAAAAATTTGGTTCTTTCAATATGGGAGTTGCATGAGTTCCTTGCTTGTTTGTGCTTTTTTCGATTTTCCTCTGTAGGGTTGGCTTTTAAGGATCGGAAACTTCTTTGAGCCTGGTAGCTTCTTTACAGTCAGAATTAAACAGAACTTTTTTAGGCTTGATGCCTTTTACTCTGTTAGGAATAAAAGCACGCATCCCTAGAAGAATCAAATTTGTGATCATTTCAGCACTGGCATCAATATCACTATGGAGGGGCATAGTGACTAGTTAAAGTTTCGGAAAAAAATATTCAGGCCGTCCCAGTTGGCTTTCTCGTATTGCCAAACGGTCCTAGTGGCAAGGTTTTCTTTAACTGGATGGATGGAGGATGAGAAATTAGCTGAAATGACACAATGGTCTGAAGTGCCAAATGGAGAAGTTACACTAATGGTATATTTATCAGGGTGAGAAGTAAGAAACAAGTCAAGGAGTATGAGCGGCTTGCCCAGCAACATCCGGTATACGCGTTGAAACATCGATCAGTTGAGTAAGGTGATGTAACCCGGCAAAGAGCTCGACACACCTTCCTTCGGGTGTTGTCTGACTAGAATAGCGTAGCCAATTAGAATTGAGTACATTGAAATCGCCCGCAATAACGATTTCAGTGCGAGGAAAAAGGGAAACAATTTTCGATATGGAATCAGACAGCGCATCAAACTCGTTACAAGTTGAATTACTGTCGAGATTTGGACTCCTGTAAATAAAACAATAATGAATGACATGCTTGCGGACAGCGATTTTGAGCCACAAGAAGTTAAAATCCGTGTTGCAACATTGCCTATATTGGGGAAGGCTCCGGCAAGCAGTATCATTCCTAACATAGACCACGAGACCATGATGGGAAAAGAATAATAGCACCAAGCTATACCCATGTAGAGCAAATTCTGATAAATCAGTATTTACGCCAACCTGAGTTTCACTTAATGCCAAAACAGCTGGCCTGTATTGAACAGTGTAGACGTACACGTGAAAGAAATTCTTTCTTAAACCGCGAACATTAGAATACACGACACAAAAATCACTTACCATTTAAAAATACTTACATATAAAACACAACCCTGACTAAGTCGAACTCTGCAGTGAAAATCCAAATTAATTTCTGTAATAAACAAACTGTCTTAGGTGTTATGCCCATAAGACAGCTTGCATACAAAAAATCAATTTAAACATTCAGCACAATAGGACAAATTCAGATTCCCTTATCTATTTACCGCAAGCATTGTATGGTCATACGATGCCTACAGTAGATAAGAAAGAGGCAGTTAAGCACAAATGTCTAGGGACAGATAAGAGGATAATTTGCTACACGAGCATGTATTGATTTATTTATTTATTTTTCTTCCACAGCGCGAGTGGAGAACAATGCGCAAATAATTTTTTTTTATTTATTTTCATGTCCATGTGGCTTAGTGGTTTAGATTAGATTAGATTATTTTTATTATATTCGTTAGAATTTATGTACAATTGGTCTTAAACTAACTTATAACTAAAATAAATCATGTCGGCTCAACAACAGGGGCCCGACTTACTTCAGCTGACTCTATACAATGCTTTTTACTTATATCATATTGTTGTTTGCATAATCTTTTAATTGAAATTCTTAATTATAATTTACTGCCTTTGGTTTTAAAAAAATTGGGGTTAGGATGCGGTGTTGCTTATTCTCTGTTGTGTCCGTTGCTGGTTCTCTCGTAGAACGGGGCTCCGTCATTGTTCATTATATCCTCGAATCGATCGTCTGTGATGGCTCGAATGTTAAGGTAGCGATGGCTGGGCTCTAGTTGTTGCTGGAGTAGTTGGTGTGGTCCTCCAAGTTCTTCAAAACATTTTTGGAGAACTGTGTCATGAACTGATTTATTGGGATCACTTTGCTGTCTTCATATAGCTTCTTGTTTGGGACATATTTCCTTGTAATGGGGTTTCGGTGTAGGCCTGTACAGCTACGGAGTATCTTCCTTTCAAAAACTTCGATCTTCTTCATAGGAGGAGCTTGGTATTAGTGCTTAGTGCGTTTCTTCTCCTAAGAAGCGGGTGGACCAGATGTAGGGAGAAGTTGGCTCTCTTAAGCATAAATGAAGCGTGCTTATTGAATTGAAAGCGGTTAGTGAAATTCACTCCAAGGTATCTTGCTGTTGTCTTTGTCCTTATCACTGTGTTGTCTGGTAGTTTGACATTGATATTATCACAGCGTGATGCGAAACGTCTTCGAGCTCTTGTTGCTGTTGTTGGGGTTCTGAAGCAGATAAGCTCGCTCTTATCGCTATTTATCTTTAGTCCCCATTTAAGGTAGTAGTCCCACAAGTTTCTTGTGACCTTCAACTCTCCTGGCTGCGATTTCTGGTGAAATGGATGTTGCATATGTTAAGGATTCACCGGCATATAGCTTCGTTTTCGTCTCTGGGATGTTAGTAGGCTGGTCAGCTGTATAAAGGTTGAAAAGTATGGGGCCCAACTTGGAACCTTGTGGAACTCCAGCGCTGATCGTCTTTCTTTGTGAATATTCTTTGTTTACCTGTACATAAAAAGATCTATGGGTTAGAAAATGTTTGATTAATCTAACCAAGTGTTCAGGTAGTCCTAGACTTGACAGTTTGAATATTAGTCCTTTTATCCAAACTGTGCCGAAGGCCTTTTCGATGTCCAGTAAACAGGCGACTGTCGTCTCTTTCTTGTTGAGTCCGTTTGTCACGTCGGAGTGCAGTCCAAGAAGCGGATGGATGGTTGAGTGTCGTGCTCGGAAACCATACTGACATTCCGGTATGAATCCCCTTTCCCTGAAGAAATGATGAAGCTTTCTCAGGATAAATCCCTCCAGGATTTTGCTGACAATGCATAAAAGCGAAATCGGGCGATATCCATCGACAATAGTCCTGTTGGTTTTCTTCGGAACGGGCACCACTTTTGCCGTTTTCCATGTTTCGGGGAAGTAGCTGTTATTAAGGCAGTTATTGAAGATGATCGTCAGCAGTGGAGCTCTTGTTCTGGTTGTTCGCAGAATATTCTTTGATTAGGCGACGTAACCAGAAAGAAATCCAAATGAGATGGAGTTCTAGAGAATGTTGGTTTTGGTGAGACACGGTAACCAAAGAGTGATGCTCGGGATTTCCTTGTAGCCAGTCAACAATTTCTTTGCCTTGGTGCGATTCCGCGGTATCCATCCATAGAGGGTGCCGACCGTTGAAGTCTCCTTCAATGACACAAGATGTGTATTGAATGTGACATGTAAACAATCGAAAGCAACTGCACCGCACTGGAGGTCCAACATAACGACATGCGGCACCGAAAACAAAAAAACGCAGAACGTAAGGAAAAAAGACCTCTTAACAAGAAACAAATCCTGCGGAGACAACAACGAAACGCAGTCAGAACTGTACGGCGACTCAGTGCTAAAGATTCGAATTCCCTCGCGGAAAAAGAAAAACAAGCTATGGACAAAGCTAAGCAAACGATACTGACGATAGCAGAGACAACCACAAAACCACAACGGACAAAGACAAAGACAAAGTCGAACTCTAAGAAATCAGACGACGCTAAATTAGTAAATTGCCTGAGATAGGAAAGGAAAGCCGACAGCTCTCGATCCCAATATCGGCTAGACTGAGAAGACCCGACCTGACGGACCTATTGCGAGCACGTCCAAAAGAGCAAGGCACAAAATGACTAGCTCGACAATTTCACTACGTAATGATAAAAAAGCCAGACTTTCACTGTTGATCATTGTAGGACAACAAGTAGCCGTGGTTGATTACGGCAATCCTACACGGAGACTCACAGAGAGTCAATGGCAACTAATAGAACTGTGAATCCTTGACGCAGTCAATGAGGCTATCTTAAAGAACGGACCCCTCCCACTTTTTGGTACCCTCAAAACTGTTCAGGGTTTTAATGTGATGACATACGAAGATGGACACAAACTCACGTGGCTTCAAGATTTCATAGCCAATGCCGACCGTCGCCAAATTGACAGAAAAGGGATCGTGCAACTCACCAAGCCTAAGGCTAGGCTCACTGTGCGTGGACCTCCAATCCCGAAAGATCGTATCGAAAGATACCTCAGATCTCTCAACACTGAACAACTCAGTCAAAACTGGGAAGTTGTTCAGTTGGGAAATCATGAACCACAAGGTACAGAAGTGGTAGTGTTGCTCAGTCACAAATCAATACCATTTCTGAAAAAGATCGGCTACAAAGTCCGCATCGTTACAAACCGATGCAAACTAAGACTTCTTAGCCAGAAAAGCAAGAAAGAGGCAGCTAATACTAAAAAAAATTGGAGTTAATACAAATCAATCTCCATCGCAGTAAAGCTGCCAGCGCCAACTTAATCTACCTCATGGAGGCCAGACAAGTGGACCTAGCCCTTATATAAAAACCATGGATAGCAAGGGCTTAAATTCAAAGGAACTTACGCTGTATAAGACCACACATGTAGGCACAAACGGTAATTTTAGAACTTGTATAATAGCTAGAAAACAGTTAAATCTTTTTTGCTTTCCAAATACAGTTACCTTGACCAAACAACGGTCAAATTAGAAAGGCATGGACTCCCACCGTTAATTCTCACATCATGCTACATGCCATGGGACGCGACGGAGAGACCACCAGCGGAGCTCACCAGCCTAATTGTCCAACGTGCTCATTTAGAAAAATGGGACCTAGTGATGGGATGTGATACTAACTCACATCACATTCAATGCGGAAGCACGGATATTAACACAAGAGGTGAGTTTTACGTTTTGAATTCATTATTGAAAATAACGTTCTTGTAGCGAATAGGGGTAAAGAACCAACATTTGTTAATTGAGAAAGCTTGCCCTCTTAAGACGGGCAAAATGAGAAAAAATACACCATGGTGGACAGCCGAGCTAGGAAACATCAGAAAAGAAACAAGAAAACTTTTCAACGTTACAAACACACAGGAACAGACAATGATTGGGAAACCTATAAATCTAGTCAAAGAAAATTCAAAGCTGAGACACAGCGCGCCAAGTTAACTTCGTGGAAAACTTTCTGCAGCGAAGTAGAAAATACCGCTGAATCATCTAGACTCAGAAAGATTCTTGCCAAAGAACCTATTGCTCTAGGATCTCTCAAGGATCCCAATGAACAGTGGACAGAGTCTTGTACTGAGACACTGGAGCTCCTAGTCAACACTCATTTCCCTGGATGTAGCTACGATGAGAGTAACAATACAGAATATGAGTATAATGTACGAGTAGCACCACCGGATATTATAACGGAAAAAAGAATAAAATGGGCTATTAGTTCCTTCTCTCCATATAAAAAAAATCAATAGATGGCATCTTTCCCATGATGTTACAAAAAAGTCATAACACCACACCTAAAAACATATTCTTAAATAGCCTCAAATGGGGATATGTACCTAAAGCATGGCGTGAAGTGAGTTGTCTTTATACCAAAAGCTGGTAAACCCAGCCAACTAACGCTTAAGACTTCAGACCAATTAGTCTAACATCATTAATCTTAAAGACTTTTGAAAGACTAATATACATCTATATTCGCAATACAATGAGTTCGGAAGTTATATCTCCAGCTCAGCATGCTTATACCAAAGCTAAAAGTGTGGAAACAGCACTTCTCAGCGTTGTAAGTACTGTGGAAAACTGAAACACAAGCTGCTTTCCTAGACATTAAAATAGCCTTGGGAAAATGACGCAATGAAAAGGGCCCTTGTGAACCTTAATGTGAACGATACCATTATCGGGTGGATAACGTGCATGTTAAGATATCGACAGATTAACTTAGAGCTGCAGGAGCGTTGATTAAAGTATCAACATTCAGAGGCACTCCACAAGGTGGTGTTCTCTCTCCCCTCCTCTGGGTAATTGTGGTCAACGAGATTATAGGACTTAAAAATAGTGGAGTAAGAGTAGTAGCTTATGCAGATGATTTAGCTCTGCTAGCGACTGAAAAATTTCTCTCCATTATTAGTGAACAGATAAAAGGCGCCTTATCCTATGTAAATACCAGGTCAAGGAAATGTGGGCTAGTGGTCAATCCGCAAGACAGAAAGACGAAAATTCCTTCCAACCTAAGATCCATTACAAGAATAAAAAGAATGGCTTGTATAGGCATCACCGGGGCTATTAGAACTACCGCTACCGCAGGGCTGGAAGCTATTCTCAATCTAAAACCCTTAGACCTCTTTGTGCAAGAATATGCAGCAAACAGCGCCCTCCGGTTAAGCCAAACTCAAAACTGGAGATCGAGTGTGACAGCCCATGCACAGATTCTACAGACATATACGGGCTACAATGTATGCACAGACTACACAAATCAAGTATTCAACGTACTCAATAAAGCCGCATTAAAAATATCTGATGAGAAAAGTAAGTTTTTTCAAGAAGTAGAATACTTAGGTCACATAATAAGACATGGTAGAACCACTACGAACCCAGAGAAAATAGCAGCTATAGAAAATTTTCCACCCACAAACGGTAAAGGATTTGAGAGGATTTTTAGGTCTTACAGGTTACTATCGTAAGTTTATAAAAGGATACGCATGCATAGCCAAGCCCCTGACATTTATTTACGAGGAGATAACGGTAAAGCAAACAAAAAACAAAGTAAACATATTAAGGTAAATCTGAATGACTCAGCATTAGAAGCGGTTAGAATTTTAAAAAATTATTTCAAAGAACAAGTGGAACTTTTTCAACCGGACTATAGTAAACCATTCGAACTTACTACTGATGCATCCAACATAGCTATTGGAGCCGTACTAAGTCAGAATAAGCAACTTCTTGTAAGGAATACTGAGTAAGACAGAAGAGAACTATAGCACAAACGAGAAAGAGCTATTAGCGATCATATGGTCCTTACAAAAACTCAGAAACTACATATATAGTATAACAGACTTAACCATATATACCGATCACCAGCCTTATATATTCTGTATCAGAAAAGAACCCCAACACAAAGCTGAAACGTTGGAAGGGAATCATAGAAGACTTTGGAGCAAAATTAGTTTATAAACCAGGTAACCTAAATCTTGTAGCTGATGCATTATCACGTCAACGCATAAATACTTCTACCATAGAAACAACACATTCAGCTGAAAGTTCTTCAAATGAAATAATAAAAACTCTGAATCAGCCTTTTAATACATACGCTGCACAATTCGAACTTATTGAAGATAAAACAAATAATATCGAAACACAAATCAATTTAGTAACAAAATAAGACTCATAATAAAGTTTAAGGACAAAGACTCTTTACTAAGGCAGATGAAAGAAGTTATACAACCCCAGAAGATTATAGCTTTACATACAAAATTTTAAAACATACAAATATGGTGAAAACATAAAAAAGAATTTCCACTAGTAAGATTTATATTCACACCAAGAAAACTTCAAGACGTGACAAATTTGGAAGAACAATTAAAACTTGTAAAGAACACCTACGAAAGAGCACATCGAGGATTACGTAACCATATACAAGAAATCTCGGAGAAATATTATTGGCACGATCTAAATAAACAATCAGTTTTAACAAAAAATGCATAGCATGTCTATTTGGAAAATATGAAAGAAATCCTATCAGAGAACCTCTAAATAATTCAGAAATACCAACACATGTGGGAACAAACATTCATATGGACATATACTTCAACGACAAGTATACTTTCCTTGTAACAGTAGATATATATATATATATATATATATATATATATATTCCAAATATATATATATATATTCTAAATATATCATATATATAAAATATAAGGGCTTCAAAACAGAAATGGTGAA
Organism: Platycheirus rosarum; assembly: GCA_963971375.1. NCBI lineage: Eukaryota > Metazoa > Arthropoda > Insecta > Diptera > Syrphidae > Platycheirus > Platycheirus rosarum. The sequence goes on from OZ020508.1 coordinate 101,686,320, forward strand.
CCAAATGTGTTTGAAATACAACATAACTAAAGTAGAAACTCCAGTAGACAGATCGACAGCGAACGGTCAAGTCGAACGTGTAAACGGTACAATAACTGAACTGTCTAGAATATTCACAATTCAGAATAAAACAAGACTCATCGAGGAAATATTTAGAACAGTGCGTGAGTTAAATAATTCTATACACTCAGTTACAGGTTTGAAACCTAGAGACATTTTCTTTAACCAAAATAAATAAAGCAATAGTGAAATTATAAAAAATAAACTAAACTCAGCATCAAAAAAAGTGATCGAACGTTTAAATAAAGGAACTCGACACAGATAGTATAAAAAAGCAGATAAGATAATGGTAAGAATTACAGGTCTTAGAAAGAAATCTAACGCTAGATACATAACAAGAATAGTAGAAGAAGATAAAGGAGACACTAGAGTCTCTAAAGAAGGAATAAAAATTCACAAGGATAACATAAAAAATGATCACTTTTCAGACGACGAGAATATTAATATTCCTAACATTACTAGGAATTGTACAGAATCACAAGGAAACACTCATATAACTGAGTTACTCAACAAGCAGTTTATACTTACACAAACAGATGACGTGTATCTATTTAAAGAACAAACTTATTTCTTACATGCAACCAACCTGACTTCAATATTTCAACCTTACGTAAATATCATAACTAGTGCATATCAACCTACCAAGAAGAAAAAATTTCGTTTAGTAAAATCAAGAATCTAGCAGACCAATTACAAGAACATACTAGGCATACTAGATCTATTAACTTTTTAGGAACAACTTTCAAATATGTGTTTGTTAATCCAGACAATGATGACTAAGTTAACATAGAAACGAGTATAAATAATCTTGTAGAAAACAATAATAAACAAAAAACTATAAATTCTAGATTTGAACAAATTTTGCAACAATTTGAAGGTTAGAGCCTTAGAGAACATTAAATAATAGAACAAGAGTACGAACAATTATTATTATTGACCAGAACTACTAATGCAGCAAAAAATAATGAATACTTATCAGAAAGCCTAGACTCAGAAGACATTAAAAATATTATTCAAAATGAAATAATTCAAGTACCCATAATAAATATACTTGAGTACTCTAAGATATTATTAGCTAGAACTGATGAATTCTTCATCACAATATATAAATATCAAATTCTAATTAAATCATGTAAATTATATAAAGTAACACCCTAAGTTCAAAACACGGAAAAATCATTACAGATAAAACAATTCTCAATACAAATTATTAACAGTGTTATACCTTGACGATAAAATGTATTTGATCCGCCCCTGGTCATTTAGGGATCATTAATTAATCTATCCGACAACGATTAACTTGTTCATTCGGATTTACCGCAATGTTCAAGTAAAATCGTCTGTGAGTGAGATAAGGAAAGGAAAAGTTGCAAGGAATGCTTACTGCGAGTATTTTTCCGTTGGTGGGTATTCTTTTTTTTTATTTGCGTGATGCCTTGATGTTGTGGTGGGCAAAATCGCATCGTCACCTCCCTGCGGTGCCCGCTGGATAATCGAAAGGTGAACTAACGACGAGCGTTGGATCCATCAGATCCATTGGTTGTAGATACCTGAGTTCTCTTCTCAGGAACTGGGAGCAGGACGAAAGATACGCTCTGAACATCCAACCACCAACACGATCTACACGTCATGCACAGGCCTCACAAGCCAGTCATGAAAGGGAAAATTTATTGTGATGAAAAATGCAAGATATGCCTCGGATGACCAAACCAAGAATGTTGACGACCCCCCCCCCCCCCCCCCCCCAAACGAAAAAACGGACAACGATTTACGTATATGCACTTGGAACGTGCGTACGTTGAACAGGCCGCGCAAGGCCGAGCAGCTAGCCGAGACCCTCGCCAGGTTCCAAGCTGATGTAACAGCCCTCCAGGAGATGCGATGGGATGGACCAGGCCTGAGAAAAACAGAAGACTGTAACTTCTACTATGGGAAATGCTATCTTGATGGGAGATCGCGCTTGTTTGGATGCGGATTCGCTGTCAGAGGAAGACTAAGGCAAAAAGTCTTGAGCTTTCGCGAAGTCAGCGAGAGAGTGACAACGATCCGCATTAAGGCCAAATTCCACCACCTGAGCCTCATAAGCGCCCATGCCCCTACAGAAGAGAAAGACGACGCTACCAAAGAAAGTTTCTACGAGCTCCTCGCCAAAACTTATGAGCAATGCCTCAAAAATGACATTAAAATCCTCTTAGGAGACTTTAATGCCAAAATTGGGAGGGAGGACATCTTTGGTATGACGATCGGAAAACACAGCCTGCACGACACCACTTCCGATAACGGAGTGAGGCTCATCGATTTTGCAGCGGGAAAAAACATGGTGCTGAGTAGCACGCGTTTCCCACGTCCCGACATCCACAAAGGCACATGGCGATCCCCAGATGGTCGAACCTGCAACCAAATTGACCATGTTGCGATTGACGGAAGGCACTCCTCCAGCATTTTGAATGTCCGTACATTCCGAAGAGCAAACATCGATTCGGACCACTACCTAGTCGGTGCAAAACTTAGAGTACGGATCTCAATGAAAGCTCTCAGGCGAACACCAACTACGCCGAAGAAATTCAATGTTGGAAAACTTCAATCGGAAGAGAACGCCGCTGCCTATGCAGACCGCGTATCCCTTGAGCTTGCGCTGGAGACGAACTGGTCAGGAGCATACACTAACTCATATGCGTTTTATGTGAACGTCTCAAGCCGTTTGCTGATGATCTAATAGGTCCTTGCCAATGCGGCTTCAGACCTGGAAAATCTACCACCGACCAAATATTCACATTACGCCAGATCCTGGAGAAAACCCAAGAATATAACATCGACACCCACCACCTGTTCGTCGATTTTAAAGCAGCGTACGATAGTGTTAATAGAGTTGAAATGTATCGTGCTATGTCTATGAGAATGCTCGCTGTTCCGTCAAAGTTGGTAGAGACTCTACTGAAACCTTCGAAACCACCAGAGGGCTTAGACAAGGAGACGCGCTGTCATGCAGCTGTTTTAACATTGTGCTTGAAAATGTAATACGGAGCACCCATGCCAGTACATCGGGCACCATTTTCAATAAATCGACACAATTACTTGGGTTTGCAGACGACATAGACGTGATAGGAAGAACAAAGCGAGCAGTAACCGGTGCTTTCACTACTATGGAGTCAGCAGCAAGCAGAATGGGACTGAAAATAAACGAGGACAAGACGAAGTATATGCTTTCATCAACAAAAGCCCAATCCCACCACCGGCTTGGTCAAAATGTGACCATTGATATGTATAACTTCGAGGTAGTCAGTCAATTTGTCTACCTGGGTACTGCTGTAAACTCGGTCAACAACATCAGCGCTGAAATCAAACGCAGACTAACTCTTGCTAATCGCTGTTTCTTTGGGCTGAATAAGCAATTGAGGAATAAAGCCCTATCGAGAAGAACCAAGGAGACACTATATAAAACACTCATCATCCCGGTCCTGCTATATGGTGCAGAAGCATGGACTCTCTCCCAATCGGATGAAGTCACTTGGAGTCTTCGAGAGAAAAGTTCTGCGTACGATCTATGGTCTTATTTGCGTAAACCGAGAAGACAACATTTGGCGACGAAGATACAACGACGAACTATACGAGCTGTACAGCGACATAAGCTTAGCCAGAAAAATTAGAGTCCAACGACTAAGATGGCTGGGCCATGTAGAGCGAATGGACACCAACGCTCCAGCGAGTAAAGTCTTCAAAGCCAAACCAGAGGGAGTCAGAAGCCAAGGTAGACCTCATCTTCGATGGAGCGACCAGGTAGAAGGAGACCTCCGCCAACTTGGAGTGCGAAATTGGAGACAGCAGGCAAGGGATCGAGCCAGCTGGAGGGGCGTATTGAGCAAGGCCTAGGAGCACCACGCTCTAGTTGAGCCAACATAAGCTAAGCTATGATGTTGTAGCATCAAATAAATTTTTACAACACGGGCACTAAATGTTGTCGGTTCGCGCCCGAGATTGATATATATATATATTTTTTTTAAGAAAACGCATAGGCGCAGCACTCCGCGGCTTCACTCTATCACCGTGCACCCGTGTGGTGGCTTCGACGGGCAGATCGACAATGCGGGATGTGGAAAGAATTCGACTCAACTGACACGATCACGAGGCTATAGACAAAAATTGCCCAGTGTATTTGAGAAAACTAAAAGTATTGAAAGTACTAGCAACTAAAATGTTGGTACTTCAGCGCTCAAGGTTTCATAAATAATTATAACCAAGTGGAAGTAACTTTAATGAACAACAAATTCGACATAATAGCAGTGAAATTAATTTAACTAATCACACAATTGTAAGATGGACAGTACTAGTAGCTATACTGGAGGGGTTGCAATTTTTATATATAAAAGTTTAAAATTTCAAATTATAAATCAGAAATAATAGTGTTTTATTATCTTCGGATCTGGATTATGTCTTAGAACGTATTACAATAACAATTTTAAATCCTGCTTTCTATCTGGATCTATTTTAAGATCCAGAATTAGTACTAATTCTGGAAAACAGATGGTCATTTTGCAGTGTTGTAATAGGAATTGAACAGAAAATAATGCGTGATATGGATCTAAATCTGGATCGTTTTATTTATCAATAAAGTACCTATGGATCTTTGTGGATAATAAAACGCAGCCAATGTCTGTATTCTATCGATCCCCCTGTGGTTCTGAATGTGGTTGTTGTGCTAAATTTACTGAGTAGTTAGAAGAAGCAATTACCTCGTACCCTAATATGATTATTTTTTTTTATTGCAAAGCAGTACTTACGGAAACAAAATAAAACAAATTTTAGCGGACAACAATTGTAGAAGGTTGTAACTAAGTTAACAAGAATCACAAGCTTATCACGAACTTAAGTTGACTATGGTGTAACTTCAATAGATAAGGAAATTTGGGCAGACATTATATGTGAGTTTACAATAAGTGATCATGAATCCATAGAACTAATAATTCCGGTTAATAAGAGATATTCTAACAAAACTTTCAAAACAATTCAAGTGTTTAAATATCAAAAAGATAAATTTAAATCAATTCTGCGTAACAATATTGGTTACTCAGTGATATATTCTAACATTAATACTAACGACTTATCAATAAAACTAAAAGAATCCTTGGAAATATGTGTTAGCGAATCAACAATCAACAAACGTATCTATCTTTCTAACAACGAGTGGTTTACAAATGAACAAATATTTAAAAAAATAAAAAAAATAACCTGTTTTAAAAAAGTAACCATTTTTAATATTCCTAATGATTGGATCGAATATAAAAGTATAAGTTACGTAAAGTATAAAGTAAAAGTATAAGTTACGAATTATACAAATATAAGTTTGATATATCAAAAAGAAACTTCATATGCAACAAAATAGAGTGCTGTTCAAGCCAAAAAGATATGTGGAGAGTCATCAAATCATTAGTATTAAAAGAACAAAAAGACGAATTAAGTGAAGTGCGTTTTGATGATAAAATATTTTATTACAGCTAACAGACTAAACTCATTTTATAGACAGCATTAATGTAATAAGCAACTCAATATCATACAGTTTTTTTTACATAAAGTGCTAACAAATTAGAAAAAATAGACTTCTTTTTTCTAAAAAAAAGAAACAACTATTAATTGCAATTTAGCGCGGGCATGGCTGCTCATCCCTCACCTTTTGGTCGAAGATCATGTTGATTCGGCACAGCCATTTTCTAAGGTATTGAATTTTGTAAAATTATAAAATTAAAGTCCGATTTTTCGTTCCTGAAAGCAAATTGTTAGCTTTATTATTTCTATGAATTAAACCAATTGTAAGAATTGTATTTACCCTTACTCTTAATAAGACTTTAACATTGTTCTTTATAGGTAAATAATTTAAACTCTGAAAGAATTGTTGTTTTTGAGTTCTTGGTTTGCTGCTTAATTTTATAAGTTGGAGTTTCATTAATTTATGCTTGGAGCAACATTATTTTATTTCAATTTACGAATTAATTCCGGTCAATCAACATGGATCCAGGAGAAGTTCATCATTGCACTTCGTTGAAATGTACCAGTCCAGATGATGATTTAATGGTGGCTTGCGACAAGTGTAAACGCTGGTTATAGTTTTAATGCCGAAAATTACAACACGTGAACTCCATGGTTTTGTAACGAGGAAGATTATGTTTTTTCGAGATGTGCAATCGAGACGGAAAGGGTTTGGCCGCATTGACAGCAGACAATGATGCTGATCAAAAGGATGATCAACATTTTGCTGTAATTATTGAAGCTGCTGCAGTGGCGCAAGCAGCTGTAGCCCAAAGGGACAAGGAGCTGATGGAATTGCGAGCTGAACTTTCGGAGATGAAGTTGAAACTGTCAAAGGTTTCGATTGGTATGAAACAGTCACTTCCCTCCTGCACGAAAGGTCCGACACAAATTTCAAACGCTTTGAATTCATCTAAGCTGGAAATAATAAACAAAATTCAAGCCAATCATCAATATCATCTTAAGCAGTACGCTAAAACACCATTTGGAGAGTTTTCCGATAAGGATACAGAGGCTTGTGTTAGTTCTTTCCGAGATCAAGATATGGCGGCGCTTCTTACGATACTTTATCGCACAAAGTGCAAAAATTACCACATTTCTCGGGCCGTTTGTGCCGCAATCTTCACTCTTCTCACGTCGGTGTCGACGTCTCTATACTATTTAAAATAGTCCCGATCTCGATTTACGGCAATGGCGACTTGTTTGCGGACACCTTGCTTTCTTGGATGACCGATCTTCGCTTTCGATGATTGATGAAGAATTGTTTCATGATCTTGGGGGCAATCTCAAAAACTGACATTGCAATGGACGAAAGGTGTTTGTCGTGTCGAGGATTGCAAGAAAACTATTTTGTCGGTTTGCGGTAAAAACACTCGCAACAGGTATGGTTTGCAGAACGTATACACTATCAAGAACTAAGGTTTGGCTTACCAGTCTGTCGATGCCACGCATTTGAAATAGTTGTACCCTCATCTCCGAGTTCTCCCACTTATGTAATTGGTGGACGCTCGACCAAAAATCTTGCTTGGTTTGGATTAAGCGAAATTTCTTTTAGGCCATAACCAACGGCATAGCAAGGATGAGAAACCTTCTGCATTGAAGACTCTTTTAGGCTGGATAGTGTACAGCAAATCAGCTCCGTCAATGAGTATGTCCTGTTCGAAGCCGGTATCGAAACATACTATGAAGGTGATGTTCCACGAAGCCATTAGGGAGGAAGAAGACCTGCATGAGCTTGTTCGACGTCATTTCACCACATAGGAATTTGGTGTTATGCCTCCAAAAGGTGAACTTGTTAGCCGAGAAGTCAGTCGTTCCTTTGATATTATGGAACGGTCATTACAATTAGTGGGTAGACAATGAGATTGGTCTGTTGTGGTCTTCAAACTTCCCGACAGTTTTAGTATGGCTTTCAAACGCCTTATTGCTTAGATAATTCATTAAAGAAGAATCCTCATCTTTTGGAGGTGCAAAAGAAATTTTTCGAGATATGATTCACTTATTTGCTGAAGGGACCGGACAATCTAGTTCCACTACATGCAGGACTGTTCAAGTTCCGGGAGCGTCAAGTAGATGTCAGAGAGATGTATCACAGGATTCGCATAGGGGCTGTAGACCAGCAATGCTAATTCATTCTATGGAGGGACAAAGTCTCAACTAGGCAGCTAACGGTGTACATCATGCAAGTAATGATGTATGGCCCAAGGTGCTCCCCATCATGCGCGCAGTACGTAAAGAATCATCATGCCAACCTTTACAAAGATAAGTGCCCCGAAGCCGTAAAGGGATTAACGAAGCGCACCTATGTCGATGACTATTTCAACAGTCACAACTCAATCGAAGACGCCGTCAGAGTAACGAGAGGTACTCTCCAAATTTGTCATTCAATGAACTTTGATCTAGTTGGAATACAATCAAACAGCCGTGAATTTATGCATCAGATGCCGGAGGCTAGTGTAAACTCTAAGTTGATATGTATAATCCTAATGAAAAGGATTGTTTGGTTTTCAAAATTTATTGGCACCCGATCGCTGATAACTTTGCGTTCAAGATTTCATATGATGAAGTTCTAAGAGAAATGTTGGTCGAGGATGCAATTATTACCAAAAGAAAAATGCTCAAAACAATTATGAAGATTTTTGATCCTCTAGGACTGATCTCACAGTTCATAATTCGTAGGCGTATAATACTGCAAAAGGTATGGAGAAAAGGGTTCGATTAGGACGAACCGATATCATCTCACTTAGTGCGTGGCTGGGCTTTATCAAAGCGTTGAAGCAAGTGGAAAATATCAAAATTCCTCGCCGTTATTCGTCGAGAAACCCGGACGACTGCAAAGTAAGTTTGATTGTTTTTGTGGATGCGTCGGAAAAGGCATTTGCTGCAGTAACGTATTTTCGTTTTGCTCGCAACGACGAAGTTAATTATCGTGAATTAGCATACGTGGAGCTGTTGCGAGAGTACGAAAAGGCTGTATTGTCTGCAAATATCTCAAGGCTAAACCGATTATGCCGATAATAGGTCAACGCAAAGTCGCTTGGCTTATGATTGCAGACCTTTTATTCATGTTGGAATTGATTGTTTTGGGCTTATGTTGGTGAGATGTGGTCGATGCACAGTGAAACGGTATGGTATGATTTTTACCTGCCTAACGTTCAGAGCAGTGCAAATAGAGCTGTTGAACGATTTAAGTTTAGACCATTGCACTATAGCGTGGTGACAAGATGTTTCTACAGTGACAATGGACTTAACTTCGTTACCAAGAATTTATTGGAGAAAGATGTTAAGGAGGTGGAGAACTCCCTCTGCGATTTTTCGTCAAGGCACAAGGGCATCTTATGGCGCTTTATACCCGCTTACTATCCTTGGATGGGAGGAGCTTGGGAGCGTCTCTTCCAATCCATTAAAAAGAGCATCGATTTTGTTCTTAAGGGTCTTGTTCCTACGGGGGATGTTTTAAGGAATGCCCTTACAGAGGCTCAGGCCAAATAAATAGACGCCCGCTCCCTCACATCCCAGTTAACCCTGAAGATACTAATGAAGGTACTAAGCTTTAATTCCTAATTCAATGCTCTTCGGAGAGGAAGATCGAGATGTTACAGCTTCCGGAGTATTTTCAGAGAGCGATTTTTGTAGTAAACTCTATAGCCGCCGATCTCAACATTTGATGGCCGAATTAACAAAACGATGGTACAAAGAATATTTGCCTACTATTACAAGACGATCAAAATAGAACGAAATACGCTAAGCTTGGCATTTAGGACGTGTCATCTAAGTTTACCCTGGTCCAGATGGAGTCGTTCGAATGGCCGATATAAAGCTATCAAACGGTTCTATAAAGAAGAAAAGATCTATTGACAGGCTCGCTGTGCTAGACTTAGAGTCTTCGGTTACCCCTCAGACGGCCCCGGGAATGTCATCGAGCCCTTAACATAGTGCTGACAAATTTGAAAAAATAAACTTCTTTCTTTCTAAAGGAAGAGACAACTATTAATTGCAATTTTGGGCACGCGTGGCTGCTCATCCCTCATCTTTTGGTCGAAGATCATGTTGGTTCGGCACCGCCATTTTGTAAAGTATTCAATTTTTTTCTATGAATTAATCCAATTGTAAAAATTTATTTACCTTTACTTTAATAAGACTTGAATATTGTTCTTTATAGTAATTAAATTAAGTTTAAACTCTGGAAGAATTGTTCTTTTTTTGAGTTCTTGGTTTGCTGCTTAATTTTATAAGTTGGAGTTTCATGAATTTATGCTTGGAGCAACAGTTGCCCATGAACAATTAATAAAATATGACCCGGAAAATAATTTGATTATACAAAACCAATCTTTATTTTGTTCAGATCACTCTTGTTAAACGACTCTCAACTGGCTTATTATAAACTTTAAAAATCGAACGTCACAAAAAATAAAATAATTGCTGTGTTCTTAGACTTTCAAAGACCTTTTGAAACTATTGATCGATCGCTACTTCTATCAAAACTTATCAAATACGGCATACAAAATAAAGAACTAAATTGGTTTCAATCACATTTAAATAAACAGAACTCAACGAACCAAAATTAACCAGTGTTTATCCATCCAATAGTAAACAACCTTTATTCGGTGTACGTCAAGGAACAATATTGGGCCCTCTGTTATTTTTAATTTACATTAACGACATATGTCATGCCTTAAAATATTGCAAAATTTCGCTGTTTACAGATGATGCATTATTATTTGTTTCTGGCAGACATTGGAATAATTACTGAATTTATGAACTACGATATTGATAAAATTTGCAAGTGGCTTGGAAAAAATAAACTTAAAATTAATATTAATAAAACAAAATGTATGGTAATCGACGTAGACTACGAAATTGATTTGCGTATCAATAATAATCCAATCGAACAGCTGAAATCAGTAAGGTACCTCGCTGTTATTATTGATAGTGACTTGAACTTTCACGATCATCTTAATTATATTGTGAAAAAAAAATCGGTTTCTTAAATGTTAAGTTAACGCATGAAGTCCAACCATTTAATTTGAGATCAAATAACAATTTTAGATTACCACTGTTTAGAGACAGTAGAACTCAAAACATGATTATATACAAAGGCATTAAATTTCTCAATAAACTACCAAGTAATATTAAAAAATGAACCAAATTTTGAAATATTTATAAGAGAATTACCAAATTATATTAAATCCAATTTGTAAATAATTTTTTCCTTTTTTAAATAACTCACTATAAATTACATATATATATATATATATATAAACCTAAGAAATTGTAACTAAGAAATCGTACTTATTATAAACCTATACTAAATAAACAAATACATACATACATACATATTTCGAGAGAAATATTCGGAGCACAAGCACCACGAATACTTTCGAAAGGATTATTTTGAACTGGTGCGAAAGGCAGTTGAACTCATGACCACTCTTCGAATTGCGGAATTTTCAAAAATGTATGCAAATCCAACTGTTTCAAATACAGAACCGCAAATTCACCGATATAGAGAGCGGAAATGAACAACAAGGCAAGATTTCACTTGTTAATAAATATATTAAAGAAATCGTTAACCCAGGTCGATGAGCAATCATTATTCAATAAATGTGATTAATTCTGGCAAATAAAAATAAGAAGTTTGGAGCAGAATTGGGACGAGATAACTAGTTTGTATCGCAAGTTACACCAGGAATTGAGTGTAGAGGAAGTAGAAGAGTACTTCAATTTACTTGAGATGATTTTAATTGAGATGAAGAGGAGGTTTCAAGTCTGAAGCCACCAGTAGCTGCGAAATTGTAAGGAAGTCAGTGGTGGTCGTTGTCTCGAAGAATGTACAGGATCTTTGCAATTGAAGTAAGCATGGTATTTATAATTGGAATAATTGTTTGTCTCTTTCAGATTCAGAGCGAGGAAAAGCTGTGTACAGACTAATTTTGTGCATGAATTGTTTGAAGAAAGGCCATTTTATCCAGGCATGCTTATCCCGAAAATTCCAAAAACTGCAACATGTCTCACTTTACTTCACCAGCAGAAACTTCAGCCCAAATTTCATCAGCCACATGAAAATAGCAAACATCGCTCCTACTCTTCTGGAATCTTTCCTAGAAGATGGAAAACAGCATTTGTCCAGCCTGTCCCTAAGAAAGGTGACCCATCCTCCCCCTCCTCCTACCGACCCATAGCACTGACATCCCTTCTTTCTAAGGTCATGGAAACACTGATTAACCGTCAGCTTAAGGAATATCTCGAAGATCGTAAGCTTCTCCATGACTGTCAGTATGGCTTTCGCAGCAACCGTTCCACTGGTGATCTGAGGGCATATCTCACCGAACAGTGGAACAAATCTTTACATCGCTTTGGTGAAAGTAAGATTATTGCTCTTGATATCTCCAAGGCATTTGATAGAGTTTGGCATGAAGCTCTCTTATCGAAAATGCGTGCTTTTGGGATCGATAATACTCTTGTTCGTTGGATTAGAAGCTATCTTCTTGACCGTTCAATACAAGTTGTATTGGACGGATTCAAGTCTGATTCCCATAAAATAAATGCTGGTGTGCCCCAGGGCTCTGTTCTGTCTCCGACTCTTTTACTCATTTTTATAAATGATCTTCTGTCTGTTACTTCTAATCCACTTAACTGTTTTGCTGACGAATCTACCCTCAGCTTTTCATATTCGTTCGATAATTCACGTCCTTCGCCTTCGGGCGTACAATTGCAACGGTGCCGTATGTCAAGCTCATTAAACTCCGATTTATACAGCATTGTCAAATGGGGTAATAGGAATCGTGTGGAGTATAATGCTTCGAAAACTCAATGCTGTCTTCTGTCGTTAAAGCTTAACATACCCCCAATACCATTGTCCATGAATGGCACTTACATCGAAGAAACCGAAAAGCTCTCAGTACTCGGTATGTGTGTCAACGACGACCTCCGTTGGAACGACCATATATTTGAAATCGCGAAGAATGCTGCTAAGTGCTTAGGTTTTCTGTATCGGTGTAAGAAGTATTTTTCCCCATCTGATCTGGCTACAATTTATAAAGCGTTTATACGCCCTAAACTCGAGTATAACTCCCACCTCTGGGCAGGTGCTTCGCAAACATCGCTTCACCTGCTTGATAGAATACAAAATAGAGCGTTAAGATTGATAGGAAATAGAACTGCCACTGAATCAATTGCCCCTCTCGAACACCGACGCAATGTTTCATGTCTTTCCTTATTTTATCGTTTCTTTTATAAAAAATGTTCACTCGAGATAGCCAGCTGCATTCCTCCTCTTAAAAGTTTCACCCGTAATACTCGTCTTGCTAGGAATACCCATCAGTTCACCCTTGAGCCCAATTTCGGACGTACCGTGAAATATAGAGATTCTTTTTTTAGCCGTACAACACGACTTTGGAATGGTTTACCCGGCGAGATTTTCCCTTGCCATTTCAATATGCAAACATTCAAAACCAATGTTAATCGACACCTCCTATCTCTCCCCTCCCTATCTTCCTAATGCCCGCGCAGTGTGTTACATTAAAAGGGAAGCAAATAGTCCCTTGTGCATGCTTTAATTATATATATAAAAAAAAAAAAAAAAAAAAAAAACAAACATCAGTGGGATGATAAAGGTATCGCAAATAAGGTTTCAGCCAATATATTATTATTATTAAATTCTTTTTTTTTTCTAATCAATATTTGCAAGTAATTAAGCTTAGAATACGGACATGGCAAAGTGAATCTTAGATAAAAAAAAAAGAAAATCGTAGATAACAAATTTTAATATTTTGAAATAAAATAATTAAATTTAACGGTAATGTTCAAAAGCTGTTTCTATACATAAGGGCATGTTTGCAGTACTTATATAGACAGGACCATCCTCGAATTCCATTTAATATGTCATACAGACTATTAAGTGACAGAAAACTTTCTTGAAAATATAACCGTCGTATTTCTTGTAGAATCGGGCAGATGGCAATAAAGTGAAAAATATCTTCAGACTCCCTTCTATTGCATAAGTTGCAAGTTTGCTGAAGATCAGTTCTATGCGGAACATAGTTCAGACTAAGAATTTCTACTCTAGCCTTGAAGATGGTACTTATAGCTTCGGAAGAGTACTTGGTATTGAAATAACTTTCTTTAGTTAACAATTGGTGGTTAAGTTTTCTGTAGTATACCCTGGATATAGACGATGAGGCTTTGGTTAAGTGCTGGTCGTTTAGTTTATCATCTACTTTAGCTATAATTGAGGAAAATAAGTCCTGCCACTGGTGTATATTCCGATCAGTGAGAGACAAATACATGTCGTGAGACAATGCCAGCTGGTTCCATTCTCTAAAAGGATAGGCATTAGAATGCAGTTGCCTTGTAACAATGGATTTATGGAGGCTGCTTCCACTTCTTCTCATCACTCTCGTTAGGTAGTCTGCCTGAGATTTTAAGTTTCTATTGTAGATAGGCGCTAGAACAGATTCCACATATATAGCATAGGTTGGAGCTGTATTCGGTAGTCGAAGTACTCGTTTCAAGAAGTATCTTTGTACAGCTTCAAATTCTTCAATGTGGGTCACTCCAAAAGTCTGGACTCCATAGCACATACAAGTGTTGACTGTAGCATTGAACACTTTATATTTAGAAGAATGAGTAATATTTGTATTACAAAAGAGCTTTGGCCACATCATGTTAAGCGCTATTTTAGCTTCACTGCTTTTATCCTTTTCGTGCTTTCGAAAGTTCAAATTCGCCGTCAACAACACTCCGAGATCTTAAATTCACGTACTACATCGATGGACTCATTATTTAGCCGCCAAGCTTCTCCAGGCAGTCTTCTCCCCTGTCGACTCTCAAAAATCATGACCTTTGTTTTATGGACATTAATGCGAAGGTCCCATGTTTTACAATAAGCCTCTTACTTATTAATTTGGAGTTGAAGGGTGAAGGGATTGTCAGCTATTAGCACCAGATCATCCGCGTACATAAGAACCTTTATCAAAATTCCGACAAAGATGACGGCGCCTGGAAGCATATTTGGTATACCATCGATGTAAGTGCGAATAGTAAAGGACTCAAAATACATCCCTGTGGTACACCTGCAGACGTTTCAAACCACTCTGACAATTGCCTACCATCCCAAACTGCAGAGCTTGAAGTAGCGAGAAATTTGGTATATAGCATCAAAAACTTCCGCGATATTCCAAGCGAGGCCAATTTATAAATCAGGGCCTGTCTGTTGACTATATCAAAAGCAGCCTTGAAATCAACGAAGCACACATACAATTTCTTTTTGTTTTTAATGTATTTTCTGGCTATACAAGTGAGGGCAAACATTTGATCAACTGTAGAGAATCCATTCCGGAAACCCGCTTGAAATATACTGAGACGATTTATGTTTTCAGTCCAGAAGGATAGTCTTCCCCTGTAGTTTTCAGGTTGGTTCACTTCTCCTTTTTAAACATTGGAAAAATAATAGCTTTTGTAAAACCCTTGAGCACACAAGCACTGTCGAAAATTTTGTTAAAAAAATCAGTATGTAGGTTTTGAGATTGGGTTCGAACCCCTTTGGAAGGTTGTTGGTGGCAGCAAACGAGAGAGGGGGGGGGGGGGGAGGAGTATTACCACTAAGGCCCTACTAATTGCATCCTGGCGGAAGCGGAAGAATTCTCTAGATGGAATCAACGGTGGCGTGTACAGTTCCAGTCAGGTTGAACTACTAGTGAACACCTTATATGGGCTACTACGACGTTTTAGAAGCTCAGGCCAATAAGGAGCGGTTTATCCGGCTCTTCGTCCTTGGAGTCACAATAAGGACCTAGTCCTCCAGGTTGGGGGTTGTGCCGTCGGGGTAACTTCCCGGCCACACCAAAAACAACGAGTTTCGAAGCAACAACAAGCCTCGGATACGGACGAAATCACTGATGATGAACCCTGCAAACGAAATAAGGACAACGAATTTCGGATATGTAAGTGGAATGTTAGGTCCCTTAACATGCCACATGCAGCCGAACAACTAACGGAGGCCCTTGACTGCAGTAAGGCAGACATAACCGCCATCCAAGAAATGCGATGGGACGGGCCGGTTAAAAAAAAAGATGAAAAACTGCGATATCTTCTATTACAAATGCTATACATAACAAAAACAGCGCTTATTTGGATGTGGATTCGTCATTGGAGGCAGGCCCCGGCAAGAGGTTTTGAGTTACAAATGTGTGAACGAGCGCCTCATGACAATCCGCATCAAGGCTAAATTTGCCAATATTAGCCTCATATGCGTGCATGCCCCCACAGAGGAAAAAGATGATGACACCAAAGAAATGTTTTTTGAGCTCCTGGACAAAACATATGAGCAATGCCCTAGCTATGACATTAAAATTGTCCTAGGCGACTTTAACGCCAAGCTAGGGAGATAAGATGTTTTTGGTGATACAATCGGAAAACACAGCTTGCACGACACCACCTCCGATAACGGATTCAGGCTAATTGACTTTGCTGCGGGGCGAAATATTGTAATAGCAAGTACCAAGTTCCCACACCTCAACATTCACAAAGGGACATGGAGATCCCCTGATCAATCCACTGTCAACCATATTGACCACATTGCGATCGATGCAAGGCACTACTCCAGTATGATGGATGTCCGAACTTTCCGAGGGGCAAACATAAACTCGAACTCGAACATTGGCTGCAATCGCAAGAAATCTTCAGATCCTTTTCCGATCGAGTTTCAAATAACCTCCAAAGGAGTCCTTTACCGCCAGCATCAAGGAAGCCGCGACTGAAGTGCTGGGTTTTACACGGCCACCACAACCTGGTTTGATGATGAGTGTCGGCAAGCACACGCTGCTAAACAAGAAGCATACAAGGCGGCGCTGCAAAGAAGGACCAGAACTACCCGTGCACTCTACGAGCAGAAGAGGAAAGAGGAACACCGCCTTCTCAGAAAGAAAAAAAGGGAACATGAGAAGCGCGCGATCGAGGAAATGCGAGAGCTGTTATTGCAGGAATGAAGTTCGAAAGTTTTACCAAAAGGTACAAAGAAACTGTCAAAAGTACAGAGCTCGAACTGAAGCTTGCAAAGACGATCAAGGGAACATCGTAGTGGAATCGCAGTCCATGCTGAGAATATGGAAAAACCATTTCTGCAGACTGTATAACGGCTATGACGAAACAAATTCCGCTGTCAGGCAGAATGGTCCACTTTATCTGGGCGGAGTAACCAACAATTCCGACCACCACATCTGTATGAAATAAAGCTAGCTATTTATAAACTTAAGAGTAACAAAGCCGCCGGAGCCGATGGACTAGCTGCCGAGCTCTTCAAAGCTGCAGGCGATGACTTGGCTATAAGTATGCACCAACTCATAAGCAAGATATAGTTAGAAGAAAGCATGCCCGATGAATGGAATCTCAGCATAACAGCATAACAGCGACATAGATCTAGCCAAAAAAGTAAAAATTGAGTGCAGAGGAAGTAGAAGAGTACTTCAATTTACTTGAGATGATTTTAATTGAGATGAAGAGGAGGTTCCAAGTCTGGAAGCCACCAGTAGCTGCGAAATTGTAAAGAAGTCAGTGGTGGTCGTTGTCTCGAAGAATGATCAGGATCTTTGCAATTCAAGTAAGCATGGTATTTATAATTGGAATAATTGTTTGTCTCTTTCAGATTCAGAGCGAGGAAAAGCTGTGTACAGACTGATTTTGTGCATGAATTGTTTGAAGAAAGGGCATTTTATCCAGGCATGCTTATCCCGAAAATTCCAAAAACTGCAACATGTCTCACTTTACTTCACCAGCAGAAACTATAGCCCAAATTTCATCAGCCACATGAAAATGGCAAGAAAGGTGACCCATCCTCCCCCTCCTCCTACCGACCCATAGCACTGACATCCCTTCTTTCTAAGGTCATGGAAACACTGATTAACCGTCAGCTTAAGGAATATCTCGAAGATCGTAAGCTTCTCCATGACCGTCAGTATGGCTTTCGCAGCAACCGTTCCACTGGTGATCTGAGGGTATATCTCACCGAACAGTGGAACAAATCTTTACATCGCTTTGGTGAAAGTAAGATTATTGCTCTTGATATCTCCAAGGCATTTGATAGAGTTTGGCATGAAGCTCTCTTATCGAAAATGCGTGCTTTTGGGATCGATAATACTCTTGTTCGTTGGATTAGAAGCTATCTTCTTGACCGTTCAATACAAGTTGTATTGGACGGATTCAAGTCTGATTCCCATAAAATAAATGCTGGTGTGCCCCAGGGCTCTGTTCTGTCTCCGACTCTTTTACTCATTTTTATAAATGATCTTCTGTCTGTTACTTCTAATCCACTTAACTGTTTTGCTGACGAATCTACCCTCAGCTTTTCATATTCGTTCGATAATTCACGTCCTTCGCCTTCGGGCGTACAATTGCAACGGTGCCGTATGTCAAGCTCATTAAACTCCGATTTATACAGCATTGTCAAATGGGGTAATAGGAATCGTGTGGAGTATAATGCTTCGAAAACTCAATGCTGTCTTCTGTCGTTAAAGCTTAACATACCCCCAATACCATTGTCCATGAATGGCACTTACATCGAAGAAACCGAAAAGCTCTCAGTACTCGGTATGTGTGTCAACGACGACCTCCGTTGGAACGACCATATATTTGAAATCGCGAAGAATGCTGCTAAGTGCTTAGGTTTTCTGTATCGGTGTAAGAAGTATTTTTCCCCATCTGATCTGGCTACAATTTATAAAGCGTTTATACGCCCTAAACTCGAGTATAACTCCCACCTCTGGGCAGGTGCTTCGCAAACATCGCTTCACCTGCTTGATAGAATACAAAATAGAGCGTTAAGATTGATAGGAAATAGAACTGCCACTGAATTAATTGCCCCTCTCGAACACCGACGCAATGTTTCATGTCTTTCCTTATTTTATCGTTTCTTTTATAAAAAATGTTCACTCGAGGGAGCCAGCTGCATTCCTCCTCTTAAAATTTTCACCCGTAATACTCGTCTTGCTAGGAATGCCCATCAGTTCACCCTTGAGCCCAATTTCGGACGTACCGTGAAATATAGATTCTTTTTTTAGCCGTACAACACGACTTTGGAATGGTTTACCCGGCGAGATTTTCTCTTGCCATTTCAATATGCAAACATTCAAAACCAATGTTAATCGACACCTCCTATCTCTCCCCTCCCTATCTTCCTAATGCCCGCGCAGTGTGTTACATTAAAAGGGAAGCAAATAGT
Source organism: Platycheirus rosarum (assembly GCA_963971375.1). NCBI lineage: Eukaryota > Metazoa > Arthropoda > Insecta > Diptera > Syrphidae > Platycheirus > Platycheirus rosarum. Next base: position 101,705,116 of record OZ020508.1, read on the forward strand.
CCCTTGTGCATGCTTTAATTATATATATAAAAAAAAAAAAAAAAAAAAAAAAAAAAACATCAGTGGGATGATAAAGGTATCGCAAATAAGGTTTCAGCCAATATATTATTATTATTAAATTCTTTTTTTTTTTCTAATCAATATTTGCAAGTAATTAAGCTTAGAATACGGACATGGCAAAGTGAATCTTAGATAAAAAAAAAAAGAAAATCGTAGATAACAAATTTTAATATTTTGAAATAAAATAATTAAATTTAACGGTAATGTTCAAAAGCTGTTTCTATACATAAGGGCATGTTTGCAGTACTTATATAGACAGGACCATCCTCGAATTCCATTTAATATGTCATACAGACTATTAAGTGACAGAAAACTTTCTTGAAAATATAACCGTCGTATTTCTTGTAGAATCGGGCAGATGGCAATAAAGTGAAAAATATCTTCAGACTCCCTTCTATTGCATAAGTTGCAAGTTTGCTGAAGATCAGTTCTATGCGGAACATAGTTCAGACTAAGAATTTCTACTCTAGCCTTGAAGATGGTACTTATAGCTTCGGAAGAGTACTTGGTATTGAAATAACTTTCTTTAGTTAACAATTGGTGGTTAAGTTTTCTGTAGTATACCCTGGATATAGACGATGAGGCTTTGGTTAAGTGCTGGTCGTTTAGTTTATCATCTACTTTGGCTATAATTGAGGAAAATAAGTCCTGCCACTGGTGTATATTCCGATCAGTGAGAGACAAATACATGTCGTGAGACAATGCCAGCTGGTTCCATTCTCTAAAAGGATAGGCATTAGAATGCAGTTGCCTAGTAACAATGGATTTATGGAGGCTGCTTCCACTTCTTCTCATCACTCTCGTTAGGTAGTCTGCCTGAGATTTTAAGTTTCTATTGTAGATAGGCGCTAGAACAGATTCCACATATATAGCATAGGTTGGAGCTGTATTCGGTAGTCGAAGTACTCGTTTCAAGAAGTATCTTTGTACAGCTTCAAATTCTTCAATGTGGGTCACTCCAAAAGTCTGGACTCCATAGCACATACAAGTGTTGACTGTAGCATTGAACACTTTATATTTAGAAGAATGAGTAATATTTGTATTACAAAAGAGCTTTGGCCACATCATGTTAAGCGCTATTTTAGCTTCACTGCTTTTATCCTTTTCGTGCTTTCGAAAGTTCAAATTCGCCGTCAACAACACTCCGAGATCTTAAATTCACGTACTACATCGATGGACTCATTATTTAGCCGCCAAGCTTCTCCAGGCAGTCTTCTCCCCTGTCGACTCTCAAAAATCATGACCTTTGTTTTATGGACATTAATGCGAAGGTCCCATGTTTTACAATAAGCCTCTTACTTATTAATTTGGAGTTGAAGGGTGAAGGGATTGTCAGCTATTAGCACCAGATCATCCGCGTACATAAGAACCTTTATCAAAATTCCGACAAAGATGACGGCGCCTGGAAGCATATTTGGTATACCATCGATGTAAGTGCGAATAGTAAAGGACTCAAAATACATCCCTGTGGTACACCTGCAGACGTTTCAAACCACTCTGACAATTGCCTACCATCCCAAACTGCAGAGCTTGAAGTAGCGAGAAATTTGGTATATAGCATCAAAAACTTCCGCGATATTCCAAGCGAGGCCAATTTATAAATCAGGGCCTGTCTGTTGACTATATCAAAAGCAGCCTTGAAATCAACGAAGCACACATACAATTTCTTTTTGTTTTTAATGTATTTTCTGGCTATACAAGTGAGGGCAAACATTTGATCAACTGTAGAGAATCCATTCCGGAAACCCGCTTGAAATATACTGAGACGATTTATGTTTTCAGTCCAGAAGGATAGTCTTCCCCTGTAGTTTTCAGGTTGGTTCACTTCTCCTTTTTAAACATTGGAAAAATAATAGCTTTTGTAAAACCCTTGAGCACACAAGCACTGTCGAAAATTTTGTTAAAAAAATCAGTATGTAGGTTTTGAGATTGGGTTCGAAACCCTTTGGAAGGTTGTTGGTGGCAGCAAACGAGAGAGGGGGGGGGGGGGGAGTATTACCACTAAGGCCCTACTAATTGCATCCTGGCGGAAGCGGAAGAATTCTCTAGATGGAATCAACGGTGGCGTCTACAGTTCCAGTCAGGTTGAACTACTAGTGAACACCTTATATGGGCTACTACGACGTTTTAGAAGCTCAGGCCAATAAGGAGCGGTTTATCCGGCTCTTCGTCCTTGGAGTCACAATAAGGACCTAGTCCTCCAGGTTGGGGGTTGTGCCGTCGGGGTAACTTCCCGGCCACACCAAAAACAACGAGTTGCGAAGCAACAACAAGCCTCGGATACGGACGAAATCACTGATGATGAACCCTGCAAACGAAATAAGGACAACGAATTTCGGATATGTAAGTGGAATGTTAGGTCCCTTAACATGCCACATGCAGCCGAACAACTAACGGAGGCCCTTGACTGCAGTAAGGCAGACATAACCGCCATCCAAGAGATGCGATGGGACGGGCCGGTTAAAAAAAAAGATGAAAAATTGCGATATCTTATATGGCAAATGCTATACATAACAAAAACAGCGCTTATTTGGATGTGGATTCGTCATTGGAGGCAGGCCCCGGCAAGAGGTTTTGAGTTACAAATGTGTGAACGAGCGCCTCATGACAATCCGCATCAAGGCTAAATTTGCCAATATTAGCCTCATATGCGTGCATGCCCCCACAGAGGAAAAAGATGATGACACCAAAGAAATGTTTTTTGAGCTCCTGGACAAAACATATGAGCAATGCCCTAGCTATGACATTAAAATTGTCCTAGGCGACTTTAACGCCAAGCTAGGGAGATAAGATGTTTTTGGTGATACAATCGGAAAACACAGCTTGCACGACACCACCTCCGATAACGGATTCAGGCTAATTGACTTTGCTGCGGGGCGAAATATTGTAATAGCAAGTACCAAGTTCCCACACCTCAACATTCACAAAGGGACATGGAGATCCCCTGATCAATCCACTGTCAACCATATTGACCACATTGCGATCGATGCAAGGCACTACTCCAGTATGATGGATGTCCGAACTTTCCGAGGGGCAAACATAAACTCGAACTCGAACATTGGCTGCAATCGCAAGAAATCTTCAGATCCTTTTCCGATCGAGTTTCAAATAACCTCCAAAGGAGTCCTTTACCGCCAGCATCAAGGAAGCCGCGACTGAAGTGCTGGGTTTTACACGGCCACCACAACCTGGTTTGATGATGAGTGTCGGCAAGCACACGCTGCTAAACAAGAAGCATACAAGGCGGCGCTGCAAAGAAGGACCAGAACTACCCGTGCACTCTACGAGCAGAAGAGGAAAGAGGAACACCGCCTTCTCAGAAAGAAAAAAAGGGAACATGAGAAGCGCGCGATCGAGGAAATGCGAGAGCTGTTATTGCAGGAATGAAGTTCGAAAGTTTTACCAAAAGGTACAAAGAAACTGTCAAAAGTACAGAGCTCGAACTGAAGCTTGCAAAGACGATCAAGGGAACATCGTAGTGGAATCGCAGTCCATGCTGAGAATATGGAAAAACCATTTCTGCAGACTGTATAACGGCTATGACGAAACAAATTCCGCTGTCAGGCAGAATGGTCCACTTTATCTGGGCGGAGTAACCAACAATTCCGACCACCACATCTGTATGAAATAAAGCTAGCTATTTATAAACTTAAGAGTAACAAAGCCGCCGGAGCCGATGGACTAGCTGCCGAGCTCTTCAAAGCTGCAGGCGATGACTTGGCTATAAGTATGCACCAACTCATAAGCAAGATATAGTTAGAAGAAAGCATGCCCGATGAATGGAATCTCAGCATAACAGCATAACAGCGACATAGATCTAGCCAAAAAAGTAAAAATTGAGTGCAGAGGAAGTAGAAGAGTACTTCAATTTACTTGAGATGATTTTAATTGAGATGAAGAGGAGGTTCCAAGTCTGGAAGCCACCAGTAGCTGCGAAATTGTAAAGAAGTCAGTGGTGGTCGTTGTCTGGAAGAATGATCAGGATCTTTGCAATTCAAGTAAGCATGGTATTTATAATTGGAATAATTGTTTGTCTCTTTCAGATTCAGAGCGAGGAAAAGCTGTGTACAGACTGATTTTGTGCATGAATTGTTTGAAGAAAGGGCATTTTATCCAGGCATGCTTATCCCGAAAATTCCAAAAACTGCAACATGTCTCACTTTACTTCACCAGCAGAAACTATAGCCCAAATTTCATCAGCCACATGAAAATGGCAAGAAAGGTGACCCATCCTCCCCCTCCTCCTACCGACCCATAGCACTGACATCCCTTCTTTCTAAGGTCATGGAAACACTGATTAACCGTCAGCTTAAGGAATATCTCGAAGATCGTAAGCTTCTCCATGACCGTCAGTATGGCTTTCGCAGCAACCGTTCCACTGGTGATCTGAGGGCATATCTCACCGAACAGTGGAACAAATCTTTACATCGCTTTGGTGAAAGTAAGATTATTGCTCTTGATATCTCCAAGGCATTTGATAGAGTTTGGCATGAAGCTCTCTTATCGAAAATGCGTGCTTTTGGGATCGATAATACTCTTGTTCGTTGGATTAGAAGCTATCTTCTTGACCGTTCAATACAAGTTGTATTGGACGGATTCAAGTCTGATTCCCATAAAATAAATGCTGGTGTGCCCCAGGGCTCTGTTCTGTCTCCGACTCTTTTACTCATTTTTATAAATGATCTTCTGTCTGTTACTTCTAATCCACTTAACTGTTTTGCTGACGAATCTACCCTCAGCTTTTCATATTCGTTCGATAATTCACGTCCTTCGCCTTCGGGCGTACAATTGCAACGGTGCCGTATGTCAAGCTCATTAAACTCCGATTTATACAGCATTGTCAAATGGGGTAATAGGAATCGTGTGGAGTATAATGCTTCGAAAACTCAATGCTGTCTTCTGTCGTTAAAGCTTAACATACCCCCAATACCATTGTCCATGAATGGCACTTACATCGAAGAAACCGAAAAGCTCTCAGTACTCGGTATGTGTGTCAACGACGACCTCCGTTGGAACGACCATATATTTGAAATCGCGAAGAATGCTGCTAAGTGCTTAGGTTTTCTGTATCGGTGTAAGAAGTATTTTTCCCCATCTGATCTGGCTACAATTTATAAAGCGTTTATACGCCCTAAACTCGAGTATAACTCCCACCTCTGGGCAGGTGCTTCGCAAACATCGCTTCACCTGCTTGATAGAATACAAAATAGAGCGTTAAGATTGATAGGAAATAGAACTGCCACTGAATCAATTGCCCCTCTCGAACACCGACGCAATGTTTCATGTCTTTCCTTATTTTATCGTTTCTTTTATAAAAAATGTTCACTCGAGGGAGCCAGCTGCATTCCTCCCCTTAAAAGTTTCGCCCGTAATACTCGTCTTGCTAAGAATGCCCATCAGTTGAGCCAATTTCGGACGTACCGTGAAATATAGAGATTCTTTTTTTAGCCGTACAACACGACTTTGGAATGGTTTACCCGGCGAGATTTTCCCTTGCCATTTCAATATGCAAACATTCAAAACCAATGTTAATCGACACCTCCTATCTCTCCCCTCCCTATCTTCCTAATGCCCGCGCAGTGTGTTACATTAAAAGGGAAGCAAATAGTCCCTTGTGCATGCTTTAATTATATATATAAAAAAAAAAAAAAAAAAAAAAAAACATCAGTGGGATGATAAAGGTATCGCAAATAAGGTTTCACAGCCAATATATTATTATTATTATTAAATTCTTTATTTTTTTCTAATCAATATTTACAAGTAATTAAGCAAAGAATACGGAAATGGCAAAGTGAATCTTAGATAAAAAAAAAAGAAAATCGTAGATAACAAATTTTAATATTTTGAAATAAAATAATTAAATTTAACGGTAATGTTCAAAAGCTGTTTCTATACATAAGGGCATGTTTGCAGTACTTATATAGACAGGACCATCCTCGAACTCCATTTAATATGTCATACAGACTATTAAGTGACAGAAAACTTTCTTGAAAATATAACCGTCGTATTTCTTGTAGAATCGGGCAGATGGCAATAAAGTGAAAAATATCTTCAGACTCCCTTCTATTGCATAAGTTGCAAGTTTGCTGAAGATCAGTTCTATGCGGAACATAGTTCAGACTAAGAATTTCTACTCTAGCCTTGAAGATGGTACTTATAGCTTCGGAAGAGTACTTGGTATTGAAATAACTTTCTTTAGTTAACAATTGGTGGTTAAGTTTTCTGTAGTATACCCTGGATATAGACGATGAGGCTTTGGTTAAGTGCTGGTCGTTTAGTTTATCATCTACTTTGGCTATAATTGAGGAAAATAAGTCCTGCCACTGGTGTATATTCCGATCAGTGAGAGACAAATACATGTCGTGAGACAATGCCAGCTGGTTCCATTCTCTAAAAGGATAGGCATTAGAATGCAGTTGCCTAGTAACAATGTATTTATGGAGGCTGCTTCCACTTCTTCTCATCACTCTCGTTAGGTAGTCTGCCTGAGATTTTAAGTTTCTATTGTAGATAGGCGCTAGAACAGATTCCACATATATAGCATAGGTTGGAGCTGTATTCGGTAGTCGAAGTACTCGTTTCAAGAAGTATCTTTGTACAGCTTCAAATTCTTCAATGTGGGTCACTCCAAAAGCCTGGACTCCATAGCACATACAAGTGTTGACTGTAGCATTGAACACTTTATATTTACAAGAATGAGTAATATTTGTATTACAAAAGAGCTTTGGCCACATCATGTTAAGCGCTATTTTAGCTTCACTGCTTTTATCCTTTTCGTGCTTTCGAAAGTTCAAATTCGCCGTCAACAACACTCCGAGATCTTAAATTCACGTACTACATCGATGGACTCATTATTTAGCCGCCAAGCTTCTCCAGGCAGTCTTCTCCCCTGTCGACTCTCAAAAATCATGACCTTTGTTTTATGGACATTAATGCGAAGGTCCCATGTTTTACAATAAGCCTCTTACTTTTTAATTTGGAGTTGAAGGGTGAAGGGATTGTCAGCTATTAGCACCAGATCATCCGCGTACATAAGAACCTTTATCAAAATTCCGACAAAGATGACGGCGCCTGGAAGCATATTTGGTATACCATCGATGTAAGTGCGAATAGTAAAGGACTCAAAATACATCCCTGTGGTACACCTGCAGACGTTTCAAACCACTCTGACAATTGCCTACCATCCCAAACTGCAGAGCTTGAAGTAGCGAGAAATTTGGTATATAGCATCAAAAACTTCCGCGATATTCCAAGCGAGGCCAATTTATAAATCAGGGCCTGTCTGTTGACTATATCAAAAGCAGCCTTGAAATCAACGAAGCACACATACAATTTCTTTTTGTTTTCAATGTATTTTCTGGCTATACAAGTGAGGGCAAACATTTGATCAACTGTAGAGAATCCAGTCCGGAAACCCGCTTGAAATATACTGAGACGATTTATGCTTTCAGTCCAGAAGGATAGTCTTCCCCTGTAGTTTTCAGGTTGGTTCACTTCTCCTTTTTAAACATTGGAAAAATAATAGCTTTTGTAAAACCCTTGAGCACACAAGCACTGTCGAAAATTTTGTTAAAAAAATCAGTATGTAGGTTTTGAGATTGGGTTCGAACCCCTTTGGAAGGTGTTGGTGGCAGCAAACGAGAGAGGGGGGGGGGAGGAGTATTACCACTAAGGCCCTACTAATTGCATCCTGGCGGCAGCGGAAGAATTCTCTAGATGGAATCAACGGTGGCGTCTACAGTTCCAGTCAGGTTGAACTACTAGTGAACACCTTATATGGGCTACTACGACGTTTTAGGAGCTCAGGCCAATAAGGAGCGGTTTATCCGGCTCTTCGTCCTTGGAGTCACAATAAGAAACTAGTCCTCCAGGTTGGGGGTTGTGCCGTCGGGGTAACTTCCCGGCCACACCAAAAACAACGAGTTGCGAAGCAACAACAAGCCTCGGATACGGACGAAATCACTGATGATGAACCCTGCAAACGAAATAAGGACAACGAATTTCGGATATGTAAGTGGAATGTTAGGTCCCTTAACATGCCACATGCAGCCGAACAACTAACGGAGGCCCTTGACTGCAGTAAGGCAGACATAACCGCCATCCAAGAAATGCGATGGGACGGGCCGGTTAAAAAAAAAGATGAAAAATTGCGATATCTTATATGGCAAATGCTATACATAACAAAAACAGCGCTTATTTGGATGTGGATTCGTCATTGGAGGCAGGCCCCGGCAAGAGGTTTTGAGTTACAAATGTGTGAACGAGCGCCTCATGACAATCCGCATCAAGGCTAAATTTGCCAATATTAGCCTCATATGCGTGCATGCCCCCACAGAGGAAAAAGATGATGACACCAAAGAAATGTTTTTTGAGCTCCTGGACAAAACATATGAGCAATGCCCTAGCTATGACATTAAAATTGTCCTAGGCGACTTTAACGCCAAGCTAGGGAGATAAGATGTTTTTGGTGATACAATCGGAAAATACAGCTTGCACGACACCACCTCCGATAACGGATTCAGGCTAATTGACTTTGCTGCGGGGCGAAATATTGTAATAGCAAGTACCAAGTTCCCACACCTCAACATTCACAAAGGGACATGGAGATCCCCTGATCAATCCACTGTCAACCATATTGACCACATTGCGATCGATGCAAGGCACTACTCCAGTATGATGGATGTTCGAACTTTCCGAGGGGCAAACATTGACTCGAACTCGAACATTGGCTGCAATCGCAAGAGATCTTCAGATCCTTTTCCGATCGAGTTTCAAATAACCTCCAAAGGAGTCCTTTACCGCCAGCATCAAGGAAGCCGCGACTGAAGTGCTGGGTTTTACACGGCCACCACAACCTGGTTTGATGATGAGTGTCGGCAAGCACACGCTGCTAAACAAGAAGCATACAAGGCGGCGCTGCAAAGAAGGACCAGAACTACCCGTGCACTCTACGAGCAGAAGAGGAAAGAGGAACACCGCCTTCTCAGAAAGAAAAAAAGGGAACATGAGAAGCGCGCGATCGAGGAAATGCGAGAGCTGTTATTGCAGGAATGAAGTTCGAAAGTTTTACCAAAAGGTACAAAGAAACTGTCAAAAGTCAGAGCTCGAACTGAAGCTTGCAAAGACGATCAAGGGAACATCGTAGTGGAATCGCAGTCGATGCTGAGAATATGGAAAAACCATTTCTGCAGACTGTATAACGGCTATGACGAAACAAATTCCGCTGTCAGGCAGAATGGTCCACTTTATGTGAGCGGAGTAACCAACAATTCCGACCACCACATCTGGATGAAATAAAGCTAGCTATTTATAAACTTAAGAGTAACAAAGCCGCCGGAGCCGATGGACTAGCTGCCGAGCTCTTCAAAGCTGCAGGCGATGACTTGGCTATAAGTATGCACCAACTCATAAGCAAGATATAGTTAGAAGAAAGCATGCCCGATGAATGGAATCTCAGCATAACAGCATAACAGCGACACAGATCTAGCCAAAAGAGTAAAAATTCAACGTCTCAGATGGCTGGGTTATATAGAGCGGATGGACATCAATGCTCCGGCCCGGAAAATCTTCGAATCTACACCAGAGGGACGGCGTAGTAGAGGAAGACCGAGACTCAGGTGGCGCACACAAGTGGAAGAGGACCTCAACCGACTCCACGTGCGAAACTGGAGACAGCTGGCTAGGGACCGAGTTGGCTGGAGAAGCTTGTTGGTTGAGGCCATGTCCGTCCCGGACTGTAGCGCCACCTAAGAAGAAGAAGAAGGTTTTGAGTTGGTCATTGCTGTTTTTGAAAAACTCAGCGGGTATACCATCACTGCCTTGAGCTTTGTTATTTTTCATCTGCAGTAGTGTTGTTTCCAGTTCTCGAATACTTATTGGGGCGTCCAATTCGCAAATTTGTAGGTCTTCTGATGCATAGCTAAAGGTATGAAGATTCTCCTCGGCCGACAGTAGAGTTTTAAAATGTGCAGCTAAAGTCTGAGCCTCGAGAGAAGTCTTCATACACTGAGACCATCCACCCAATTAACGTACATTTGACCAGAATTATTTTTAATTTTTACAATGCTGCAATTGCATAGCCATGTTTTTGAGGAAGTTAATTTTTTTGACTGAACATAACTGCTTATAATCCTTGTTGACACGAAGGTACATATTTTTGAAGTCAATAGAGTTAGTAGCTCTGAAAATGTTTAGGTACTTGAAAGATAGTTTGCTAGTTCTTCGGTGTATAAGTGATGAAATTGTTATTCGCATTTAGCACTGAAGCGTAGGTCAATCTTGAAATGCTTTCCTCCACTTGTTGTATTGATATAGAACTTGTAGGCTGGTGTTGCAGTAGATAACTGTTTCGTGCTAGGAGTGCCTTAAACTGAGTAGCTTTACTTTCAGTCCATTTAAGTTTCCGTAGACGATCCAAACCAGTCTGCCGAGCTTCTTGAATGAAGTGGGCTTTCACAGCAATTGGCATGTGGGCTGAAAAATTGGCCAACAGCACCTCAAAATTCTTAGCTACGTTGGTCCATTCAGGTGTATATAGCACAGAGTTCAATAACTGAATATCCTTGGCCACTTATAAATGTGAACTCACCAGATTCATCTCAAATCGTGACTCCATTCAACAAAAACATACCAAAATCTTCCAGAAATTCTGCTAACATTCTACCATTTCTGTGGAGTGTTTCATCTTTAGACTTTAGAGTTTCTGTTTGCACAAAAGTTCAACTCTGCTTGCAAAATATGAACAGGATTGTTCTGATAATTACCGACACGGGCATTGAGATCTCCAATAATCAACGTATTTTCCAAAGAAGAATTTTATGACGGCTTATAAAATTGCACAGATCGTAAAAATCATTCTGCCAGTTATTACAATTCAGGTAAACTGGGACTATATAAAAGTTCAAATTGTTACTTAAAATATTAATCGTAAGTCTATTTTCAATTGTTTTAAATCGGGTAAAATTATTTATATTGGTTTTTATGCCACATAGCATGCCTCCACTCTCTCTCCCATGTACACTTGTGCGTAAGGCTGGAATAAAAGTTATATTGTAATCTTTGAAATACTTAAGAAATTCGTTTTCGAATTTGCCTTCTAGGAAGGTTTCTAATAAAATAATAACATCAAAATTAGAAATATACTTGAAAAAATCTGGTTGCAAGAGTTTGCTTCGTAGACCAGTTATATAATAAGATAAAATACTTAAATCTAGTGAATTTATAATTGGTTGGTCATCCTATTTTTTCCTATTAGGGTTCATCGATTGACTCATAGGTGGCGCAAGCGTCGATTGAGAACCCGATGGTGGATGTCGATCATCAACTGGTGCTAACTTCACACCATCACTGCAGTCAAAATACTCAGGAGAAACGTCACCAAACATGTTGTTTACAAATGTCAAGTTGGAGGCAGATTTGACAATCAATCCTCGGGAAATTTTATATTGAAAAGTGTGATGGTTTATTTGTAGTTTGTCTCCTTTAACGTAAATTTTCGCTGTTGGGCTGATTTGCAAAAGCTTTTCTTTTAAGTTAACCAGTGCTTGTCGTTTTTTGCGATACATTAGAGACTGCTCGCGATAAATACTGATGCCAGTTCCCTTTAATTGACTTGCGGCAGACAATTTTTTTTCGGTGATTTCCGACGATTGAAGTTCCATGAAAACAGTACCTCTTTGAGTTTGCGTGTTTTGGACTTCCCGTGTTTTTTTAAAGCAGATTTCTTCACCTTCTTTTAACTTGAGAAGCCCCTTGCATGTTTGTGTCGCTAGGTTAACAGCATTGGTTTCTCTGTCTAGTAAAAGGTGTACCACCAGACAATTTTCATTGCTTTTTAGCGATATCATTTCAGAAGATCGCACCGTTCATTCATCGCAATTAGTTTTTCGTTTAAATAATGCAACGTCTGATTTTGTGGCCAAATCCTTTATTTGTTCGGAAATATTGACACTCAAAAGATCTTGCAGTTGGCAAACGGTCATCTTTCCTACTTCCATTTTGTTTGAGTCGTGTTTTTTGTTGGTATTACTTGGTTCTGGCGAAGTATCCGTTATAATTTTTTTGTTGCTCATGGGGATATCCCGTAGCTCGAAAAACTGATTTATTTTAAAGCTTAAAATAGTTCCTACCTTCAACAGCAGTGGGATTTTTTGCGGCACAACAAGTTCTAAGGTGCTAATGAATTGACTGTTGTAATTTATACTTATTTAGACTTGGTTTAGAATCAAAATTTCAAAAATTTATTGAGAGCCAAAGCTAAACTACACTTTCACCAATGACAGTTGAAATGTCAATCAATAACAGCCAATAAATCAAGCAGTTAATAATGCAGCAGCGGAGACAATTCAAGAAGCGAAATGTTTGTTTGGCTACAGCTTCTTGACTCTGGATCCCAGTTAAACTTTCATCATCATTATCATCGGCGCAACAACAGGAAATCGGTCCGGGCCTCCTTTAACAAGTTCTTCCATACATCCCGATTGCTTCGGGTATCCTGGTCTAAGCCATCCTTCCAACGCAGGCAAGATCTGCCACGTTGTCTTCTATCATGAAAAGGACTGCAAGACTTTCCGAACTGGTTCCTCTTCGATCATGCGAGCTAGGTGCCCAGCCCACTGGAGTCTACCGAGCTTAAGTTAAACTTTGTAACGAAATAATTTATTCAGCAGTTAGGAGTTGAGGAATATCGCAAGGATACTCCAATTAGTGGATTAGGCCCACAAGAGTGCAGGTTAGAGTTTGTGGCATCATTTACTTTCGAATCGAGGACATCGGCCTATAAAGAAACTTTTAAAGTGGACCTCATGATCCGCATAAGCGACTCCCAACGCAGCCAAGAAATCCACATTTCTCTGATGAAGATTCCAGCTCACGTTGAAAAAACAGATCCTTAATTCCACACAGCCAATCAAATCGACATGCTATTGGGAGCTGAACACTTTGTTGACCTGTTTCTATTAGGAGAATACATAATTTCAATTCAATTTCCGGCCATTCTCTAAATGACATACAATTGGGGCCAACAGTTCAACCAGATCTCTTTTCAATAGTTTTGAGGTTTAGGATGCATATATATGTCTTTACAGCGGACATAACTAAGATGTGATGTATTGGCAAGTTTTATTGCGAGAGGAAGATCGAGCTTTTCAAAATAAATTTTTGGAGATCAAGCACTGAAGAGCCGTTGCTGCTATATCAATTAAACACTGTCACCTATATTACAGCATCTGCTTCTTCTAACCAAGATACATTTTATAGACCCTCACAAGCGATTAAAAACAATGTGTATGTGGATGATTGTTTGGCTGGATCTGACACCATTGATGACGCTCAATAGTTGCAAAATGAAATAGTTTGTCTACTCAAAGGTAACTTTGTATTTAAAAAGTTTTGTCTCAATAATCCTGATTCCAGAAGGAATTCCTGAGCAAGATAAGGAACAATTAGAGACATTTCATTAATCTGAAATAGTTAAAACTTTAGAACTAATATGGGATCCTTCAAAAGATGTTTTCAAATTCAGCTTCAATGACGAAAAATAAATACTCAGATAACGAAGCGAACAGTTTTGGCCGAACTTGCAAGACTTTTTGATGCTCTTGGTTTACTTGGGAAGCTATTTTTACAAGACTTGTGGAATTCTAATATGACTTGGGATGACAAGCTACAAACAGAAAAGGCGCAAAAGTGGATTAACTACATTGGTCAATTTTCACAAATGAACAAGATAAATATCCCAAGGTACGTACCTTTTCTATTGTCAAGACAATTTAATTTCATGCCTTTTCTGATAACAGTTTAAGTGCATTTGGATCATGTGTTAAGTTGAGATCATTTGATGATCAAGTACTTCCAAAGAAAATTAACAAGGTATGCTTTTATACAGATTTAACAATCGTATTAGCCTGGTTTAAATCACCTTCTTACACCTGGGAAATTTTTTTGCAAATAGAGTTGCAAAATATCAGTCATTTACAGAGCCCAATCAATGAAAATACATCGAGGGCAATCCTAATCCAGCGGACTTGGTGTCAAGAGATTCAAGCTTAGGAGTATTAAAATCACTATCAAAATCACAAGTTCCTCCAGAATTTCCAGAAGTGATTCCAGAAAGACGAAAGTTCCTAAGCTTGAATCGGTTTTGTCAGCAGCAATTCAAAACGACCTTTGCTTGATCGAAAACATCAATTATAGGAATTAATTTTTCACATTAAGAAAAATATTTTAATTCTGTTCTAGATTCTAGATAGACACACAAAGAGTGCCATTCCCAGAGAGCTGCCGTGCTTTAAAAGAAAAGAAACTTGTAAGTAGAAATTTATCCATAGCATCTCTTACTTCATATTTTGATGAAAGTTCCAAACTAATCCAAGTCGGTGGAAGATTAACGAATGCCAGAATCTCTTCAGATGCTAAGCATTAAATTTAAATTCCAAAAACTAATGTAATAATTAAATTGATTTTAACGCATTTACATGCATTTACATGCACGCTTCACATAGAGGGTTAATATCTATCTCCCAACAGCAATGTTAGATCTTAGGTGTTGGACATGCTGCTCAACACGTAATTAACCGATGGATCATTTGCTTTAGAGCGAAGCCAAAATTCATCAAAAAGCTGATGGGAAATATGACTCCATGTTGAAACCAGCGTAGCTTCAACTAAATCCGAAGAAAGTTAAAATCTTTAACCTCGGCTTAATTGTAAATTTCTTTTTATTTAGCAGAAAGTGCTTTAATTTCCTATATAATATTAACAATTGTTTTAAACAAATACTTATTTTAATAATTACTTCGAAACTTACTTTAGTTTTTTCTTCTTTTCTTTTTTTTATTTTTCTTTGTTATCTCGATCTTGTCTCTTGTTTGATCTTTAATTTACTATCCTGTAATGGCGGAAGGGAAGCTTCCGTTTTGACACATGTAACTTAACTTTATACAAATAGGGGATGGGAAGCTTCCGTTTGACGCATGTAAAATAATTTAAAATAATGCTGCCAAATAGCTGCATTGCTTCTGTCGGTGACACTCCCCCCTGGTAAGCTGGTTCCATGAACTGGTTTTCCATGATCAAAACTGGTCGACGTCTAGCACGGCGAGTTTGACAGCAGGTCTGGTGGAGATGCCATTTTTGTCGCGCTTCTAACTACACTATCCTTGCCTGTTCCGGGGCTATCAGGATCAGTTATAATGACGATATCTCCTTCTTGAATAGATCTTGTTGAAGAATACCACTTTGTTAGTTCAAGCAAGTGTTCTGTAATCCAGCATCGCCAAAATTGGTTTTTCGAACTGTTCACTAGTTTGCCAATTCTTACGGAGTTGTACGCAATCACTGGGAATCGATCCTGCCAATTTCTCGCCGCTGGATGATCAAAGTAAAGTGATTTGGAGTTAATGCTTCAGCATCACCACCATCTAGAGAAACGTAGGCAAGGGGATGGGAATTAAGGATTCTCTCTACCTCAGAAAACATTATGTGTAATAGCTCATCGGATGGGTTTCTCATAGGAGAAATATGACTCAACCTTTCTAAAATCATGCTGTGTTAGATATTTTATAACCTTTTCCTTCTTTCTGCGTTCTGAAGACATCCGAAACCAACGATACACCTGTGCCATACTGCGCAGAACTTTGTTCCATTTATGAAAGCGGTTCACATCTATAAGATTCTTAAGTAGTTTTACCTGGTGTAGATGAATATGTTTTAGTTCCACAACGGAAGCTTCAGAATTTACAAACTCCGCAGGCCAGACCTCTATACCAACGGCTCTTTGAGTTAAACTCGTTTTTGAATTTCCACTTGGTGGCCTCATCCGCTACGTTTTCATTGCTAGGGACCCATCTCCAATTTTTTGTATCTGTTTCTTCAAGAATTTCTCCGATTCGGAATGCCACAAACAGTTTATCACCCTTATTGCGATTGTCAATTTTGAATTGAAAGTTGACATTTATCAACAATTTTTTTAAAACGCTATTGCGATTGTCAATATTCAATATATTTTTGATCTACCTATTGTGAATAAACATAAACCAACTATTTTGAATTGAAATCCATATTGCGAGTGTCAATCGTTTTCAATTATATTGCTTTTTAACAATATTTATGTCAACCACAAAATTTCAATTGGTGCTGCAGTAAAATGTAAGTTTTTTAATAATTTGAATCATAAAACTTTTTTAAAATGTTATATTTTAAACAAATGGGGTAAAATAGTTAGAAATAAAGTGCAATTGACGAAACTGGTGACGCTGATGGAAGAGAATTTGGATGTTGCAAAGGGTTTGTGTTCAAAAGTGTCGACGCAAAGAAAATGGGAAACTAGAATGGAGTATGTACATTTATATTTTCTTCTATGTTCTTAAAAAAGCACTTACATGCTTTCCTCTAATTCTAAAGGATTTGAAGCATCCCTAAGCTGTCTTTTTCTCATCAAAATATCCAAAAAACTTGAATGGTCATCGTCTTCTACGTCATCGTACCAAAACTCCACGGAAGTCATTTATTTAAGTTATTTTATTTTTAACCATTCAATTAAAAAAATGACAGTTTATTTTTTTGTCTGTAATTTCTAGTATAAATATTAAATGTCAAAAAAATGTCATTCACAATCGAAAATGCTTTAGTCAATTGAGTTACACAATACCAAATTTCAAATTGATTGATAAATAATTTTTTCAGTGTTCAATCGGTTGATAATTGACAATCGCAATAAGGGTGTATATCTCCGATGGTCGGAATTTATCCAACTTAATACGGTTTTGGAATCTGACCAAAAATATTTATCAGCTATCTTAATAGTGCCTTTCAATTATTGTTTTTGCTAGTCGTGTGCCTAGAACGGCTGCATCTAATTCTAGTCTGGGTATTGATATAGCTTTCAGAGCTACTATTTTAGTGTTCGCTTGGCACCCTGAGGTACCCTACAGCAGTAGGCGGCTTCGCTAGCATAAACGAAAATATGAACTTCTATGTTGTTGATTTTTTTAAAGAAGAATTGTTTAAAGTATGATCTTTGGATTGAAATGTTTTTAATAAGTGGATTCAGACTTTTCCATTTTTTTCATTTTTCTAATTGTTGTGGGAGAATCTTTTCATCCCAGTTGACTGCCAAAGCCCAAACCTCCTGCAAAACAATTTTAAGCAGCACCATACAGTTTGCTATAAGTCCCAAAGGATCGAAAACCGAAATCAAAACTTTCAAAATGTCTCTCTTAATTGGCCACACATCATCGGCGAAAATATCAAATCTACTATTGTGTACTTTTATAGCAAATGAGAATGTGTCATCACCTGGAGACCACCACATGCCAAGAATTTTTTCTGACCCCGCCAGAATGTTCCTGTTAGTAATTCCTTTTTCGTAATATGCATAAATTTCGGAGGTTGAAACCGACTCGATTGTGAATTGAAATAATTTCGTTTGACAATTTTATAGCCTATTCTTTTGACTCAACGCTATCAAGGTAATCGTCCACGTGGTGGTTTTCTATTATGTCTCTGACCGCCTTTGGAAACTCTTTTCCATATTTTTTGCGTTTTCATTTTTAACGAATTGAGTACAAAAAGGAGAACAAGTTGAGCTAAATATGTTGAATATGTTGAACCACAAAAAACGTTGAGCATTTTGATCCGATCACCTTACAACAACTTGATGGAACCTTAATATCTGCGCATATGGCTATTTTGTTCTGTCTGAACTTAGAACTGAAAGTAAAGAAGGAACAATATCAGGGTCCGACAGCAACATGGTGTTCAGTGATATACCATCCACAGTGGCAGCAGCGTCTCACACTATCCTCATTTTGTTGGGTTTATTATGATTGACGACTGGAAAAATTGGAAGAAACCAGACTGGAAATATATTTTGTTTGAGTTCATTTGCACTCAGTTTTTTAGCGTAACCCTTTTGCACTTATTCTTCTATTCGCATGTGGAGGTTCTTATTGAGATTTGAGTCATTTTTCATCTTCTTTCCCAAGCATATTAATCCCTTTTCCGCCATGGCACGGCTATCAGGCATTTGTTCTGGTTCGAATTTGAAAGTTAAAGTATCTTAAAGTTAAAGTAGTTTGTTTGACGTTCAGATGTTTCGTTGGATTGTATGCAAGGAACGTACACCGTCCATCCCAGTCTGGTTTTTGCTGCAATGGGTTTATTTTCTTTTCCTTCTCTGGTCTGTAGAGGAACACTTAACTTCCAGTGGTTCAGGCCAAGTAAAATTCCTGGTTGTTTGTTCTTGTATGACTCTATCGGTATATCCTTCAAATGTTTATAGCTTGATGGTCTGCTTTGGAAGATCAAGGGATTTTACGGTACGTATATCTGAAGTGTTGTATTTTGTTTACTAAATATCGATGATGATACCTGTATATTTATCTTTTTAGAGGACTGCTCAGTTCTGTGGGTGTTTGAGGTCCACTTAAGACGTAGAGGTTGTGGTTCTCCTTCAGCTCCTAACTCAAAGGCGAGGTTTTCGTCTACGAGAGATATCGATGAGCCGTCATCAAGAAAGGCGAGTGTGAAGTTTCTTTTGTTCGTAGTGCAAAGTAACAGGTTTTACTCTAAAGAGAATTGTTGCTTTATGGTTGACTTTCCCATGGCTAGTACTCGGGAAATGATTTCTGGCTGCCCAAAATGAATTTGGAGGACGCTCAAAATAGCTGGAACTTGTTCGGGAAAAAGAAGCCTGTTCCTGTAGGGCATCTAAAGCTTCGCCTTTAACAGTTTTGTAGTCGACGGAGCTTATCCGTGTTTGTAAATCCGCAAGATGGTATTGTATGGTTGAACCAGCTTATGAACAGTGGCCATTCGTCTGGGCGTCAATTGAAGGTCACTTGCCATTACTTGTCTGGCTGCTATTTGCTGCTTATTCGGTGTCGGCGTCTCAGCTGAGACGCATGTAAAATAATTTAAAATAATGCTGCTAAATAGCTGCATTGCTTCTGTCGGTAACACTCATATAAAAACGCATTATAACGTTCCAGGTAAGGGTCCTCAAAGTCATATTTATCTGTTTTCGATTGTTTTTCCAGTGAAGCCGTACATAGAGGTTGGTTGAGACTTGTCTTCTCAATCATTCATATTCGCCTTAAAATGATTTATTGGAAGACGAGGACCCTGCCATACTATATTTTGTGATAACGCAACAAATTTTGTTGAAGCTAAGAATGAATTAGCAGAACTCAACTCAAATAGACTAAAGCTGCAATTCAGACAAAATATACCTCATTCTCCTCATTTTGGAGGACTGTCATCAAATCTGCAAAGGTGCTTCTCGTTCGTCATTTAGGTGAAGCATCATAGACTACAGTTACTAAGTGTAGTCATTTAAATGGAAGCAAGCAGGATCGCAATTATCGAGCATAACAAAGAATTGCTTCACAATTACCATGCACCAAAAAATTAACGAACCAGGGTAGCAAAATCACCTTTCGACATTGTGGAAACTGTGGCGCATGGTTTGTTTGGTATCCTCGACCAAGAAAGTTCAGATAAAATGCATTATCAAATCGAAAATGCTTTTAAAAATGAAGATTACAATTTATGAAAAAACAAAGTTCGATTGCAGATGCGACTTCCAATATTTTAAAGCGTGATCACATTCAAGTTCAAGATCAGTTTAAGGCCCTAAATGAACATTTTAAAAAAACCATTGCAATTATTACCGAGAAACAAAAAGCTAACGAGGTAAAACAGAATATCCGATCATTGACTTCGTACCTTATTCTTGTACTCACCAATTTTGAGCACATACAAGAAATGCTAGACGTTCTTTTGGATTTAAATCACGGAAACATATGTCCACAACTTATAACTCTCAAACAATAAAGTGAGCAGCTGAAGCTTGTCGAAAGTAATGTTCCTTCTAATTTATTACTGTCAAAAGGTTCAGTCACTGACATGTACAAAATGTCAGCAGTGAAGGGTCGTTGCTTAAATAATTCAATTGTCATTGAAATGCTACTGCCTCTGACGGATGCAAAAGAATTTTAACTTTTTAATATTTTGCCTGTTCCTATAATTCACAGAAACAAGACGTTTAGGTACAGAAATCTGCTCAATATCTAGCTGCATCATTGCCTAGAGATAGATAATTTTTGTTGAATTACTGTTGAGTGACATGGAGCTGACAACATGCAAACGATTGTTGTCAATCAAATACATGTGCGACCAAGTACATGCGACTATCATCCAGTAAGGGACTTCGGAGATTTGTGAAATGGTGTTATTCAATTATTAAGAGGAGAGGTTTATGAAATGCGCTTTTAAAGACTAAAGCCTCACAAAATTTTTGGATAGGGCTAAAATGGTCAAATAGTCGGATTTTTTCTATCCCAACAAAAATGTCAGGACATCTGATTTGCGGTGATAAAAGTAATGCTATTACTTTGATTGAAAATGGGATTCGGGAATAAAAAAAAATACAATTGCTAAACATTGTTATGAAAGGCAAAATACACTTGGAAAGCAAATTAACATCATCATTTGTTTCTAGCGCGAATGCAAGTAGCTGGTAAATATATTCATAGCCAGGCACAACATCCACATATCACCAAAAGAACACATCGTTGAAACCACATTGGCCTATCCGAGTTTGAGGATTTAAAGTAAAAAATTAAAGACGTTATTGATAAATACAAAGCATCAACGCACGATTACCATCAATATGGAAGCAGTCTTCTTCTAATGATATGCATGATTGGGATACTCTTCACGCTTTTTCGTTGTACAAGAAGACCTAAAGAAGCTTCGAGGTCAACGTCTAAAAGTATGTAGTAATAGTAATATGACTAATAACAAGTTAAATTTGAGAGTTAAGAACCCTCAAAAGGGGGAGGATGTTTAAATTGTATTTAAATTTTTTTTGTTAAGTGCAA
Source organism: Platycheirus rosarum (assembly GCA_963971375.1). Taxonomy (NCBI): domain Eukaryota; kingdom Metazoa; phylum Arthropoda; class Insecta; order Diptera; family Syrphidae; genus Platycheirus; species Platycheirus rosarum. The sequence goes on from OZ020508.1 coordinate 101,726,058, forward strand.
CTTTTTTACTACATATTTTTGGTTTCTTATTTACTTATCCCAGCTTGTGACCAGTTGAAAATTTTGTGGTTTACGCTTCTCGTGTTCAGTTTATATATAATTTGCTATTCATCTGTTCTCACGCTTGGAATCATATTTCATAGTTGCACTTTTTTGTTTTTCTTTTACCGCCGAAAAATGTATCTATTCACTTCTGTGAAAACCTCGAAACCGTTCGGACTTCTCATTTCATTTTAATTCAAATTATAATTTTTCTTTGCAAATTCAACACATTTTCAAATTCAAATAACGTTGCCTACATAAATATATATATAAAAAAAATACTTATTTTAGAAAATTTCTTGAATAATTTTTCTTTGATTCACAAAAAAATAAATAATTAATAAATATAAGCGCAAAAATAACGTTAAGAATTATTGCCCCATTGCCAAACTTTCATACATTCCAAAAATATTTGAATGCCTCATATACGAACTAATAAGTTTTCGTTGTAAGTCGCTACCGAATCTAAAGTTACGCCTCAATAACTGCCCCAACCTTTCCATTTAGATTTAATTACTCTTAACCTAGTCTTAAGTTAGTTTTAGTTTTGTAGCTTGAAATAAGCCAAATAAATTGGGGTGCTGCCCCCCACCAAAATTAAATATTTATTTTACAAAACGCATAGATTCCTCCCATCTTTACCATTTAGAATTTTTTACATTTGCACTTAAGCTAAAATATTTGTATTCCATACCGAACGTCTTGTCTTATCTTAACATCTTCCCTCTCTTCCATATTGCACAGTGAACATAAAAAAGGTAGGTCTGCCCTATGTGGAATGAGAATGAGAGAAAATAAGCGATATTTGTTCGATTTTATTATTGTTTTGGAATTTGCTAAGTCGTATTCCAGCTGACTGTAAAAGTTCCTGTATATAGATGCTTCCCCAGATTCGTTAATTTGGTTTCTGTAATTCCAGTTTACTACATTTTGCAGACACAGCCCCAATTAAGTCACAGAAATTTGATAAATCCAATAATTTTTGGGACCAAAAGGTTTATTCTGCAAATTTTCTGGGTATTCTATTACTGATCCATGAGATAATTTTCAAAATATAATCAAAATGTGATTTAAGCGTAGTTATATACAACGGTGGCAGTCCTGTTTCGAGGTATAGCATATAATTTGGCGTATTCTGTAAAAGTCTAGTCGCTTTAAAAAATAGTCTCAGCAATTTTTCTACGCTCTCAGGCCCCGGTTGTCGACCATTAATCGACTAGCCATTTGTCGATCGCGTCGATTCGGTTGTGTGTTTGGTATTGTGGACCACGATCGAAAAAATAATATGTTATTGTGAATAATGTAAAAATATATTGTGAATATAACGATTTGAGTTTATTGGAGTTTTTTTTTAAAGTAAATGTTTGCATTTGTAATTTTTGTTTGCTTTTTACTTTTTAGTATTCAAAATTCATTAAAAATGAGTAAAATCGTAATCCAAAATATTCAAAGGGAACCTGCAGCATTCAATTCCAAAGAAAGTTTTTTCCCATCTTATCTTTGTAACTTTACACAGATGAATTTTGCTATATCCTGATTGTATTCCAAAATACTCATTTGTTTTTGAAGGACGGAAATAATTCCCCTAAAGACAAGGACATTGCCACCAATAACGAGGAAGACGATAAAACCCCTCAGCAGCGCCTCAACCACTGTAGAACCACGCCCCACCTTGATGTCGCCAATTGTATGTTTTGGACTCAACGTAGCCAAAACTAACAAGATCCTTAAAGAACAAGGAGTTGCTTTTAAGATTCATAAGATTAACATGAACAAATCTTTCATTACAACAAAGACGAACGAAGACCATCAAAAAATTCGTAAAATGCTGAGAGAGGGAAGCACAGTGTTTAATACCTACACGGCCAAAGAAGACAAAAAGAAGCTGCTAGTTCTTAAAGGTATACACTATAGCTACGATGCCAGTGAAGTCAAAGAAGAACTATTGAATGAAGGAATACCTGTTTTGGCAGTAAGCCCGTATAAAAGTCAGTAAAAAAATGCAACAGCTTCGTGGTAAAGGTCGAAAAGACATTTCCATATATGGAAAAACTGTCCTTATGAACCAAAAGGTTTACTGGGAGAAATTCAGAGGTATCAGCATCTCCCAGTGCAAGAATTGTCAAAAGTTCGGTCATGTGGCTAGCAACTGCGGAATGAAGTACAGGTGCGTCAAGTGCAAAGATGACCATTTGCCAGGCCATTTTGATCTTCAAACATTCAAAACCAATGTTAATCGACACCTCCTATCTCTCTCCTCCCTATCTTTCTAATGCCCGCGCAGTGTGTTACATTAAAATTTAAATTAGTACATTGTGCGCGCGTTATTTATTAAAAAATAAATGCACAAAAACCAGCAACGGTATAACGGACGAAAAAGTAAACTGCCAGCTGACAGGACACCCAGCAAGCTACAATGGTTGCCCAATGAGAAAGATGAAACTTGCCGAAAAAGTAAAATGGGCAGCCCACAAACAAGAGAAACATGCTTTTGCAGTCCAATCAGCAACCAGAAGTATTGTTACCGGTCTTTCGTACGCCAACATAGCAGCAGCAGTCGGGCCAGCCCGCAAATCCGCTGGAACAATACCTACGAAACCAGCTCAAAAGCCAGGAAAAAAACCCTCACCACAACTTCCAACACAAGCCTTACAGAAGCCAACGGTATCAAAAGCAAATTATCTTCAAAGACCATCAACAACGAACAATCAGATGCCGAAAGGATCAACGTCATTTAACATCTTCGAGGATACCGAAAGACTGTTTGGAGCAGATCTCTTCTCCCTTCTCCAGAAGGCAAAAGAGATAATTCCAAGCAACTACGGTACTTTGGATGATAAAGATAAGACAAATATATTGGGTCAACTTATATTCAAATTATGTATATAATTACCCAACTTTCAATTATAACATATAATGTTAATTCTATTTATTCCACAGCCAGACGAATTTCTCTGTTTTTAAAATCAGAAAAACCAGACATTATTTTCTTACAGGAAACCAACATCACAGCGAAGAACAACTTTAAACCAGGCCATTACACATCCTACAGAGAGGACAAAGGAGCGAACGGCAGAGGAACAGCAATTCTTCTCAAATCGGACCTCAGGAGCGAAAAGAAAAGAATAACTGGACTTAGATGCATGGAAACAACGACAGTCGTCACTAAACTGACCAAGTCTGAGACGCTTCTGCTAGTCTCAGTATAAATCAAGTGCAACTCAACAAGAAGCGACATACATCACGATCTCCACATTGCTAATCAATACACATCTTGTGTCATTGGAGGAGACTTCTACGGTCGGCACCCAATGGATGGATACCGCGGAATCTCACCAAGGCAAAGCAATTGTTGACTGGTTACAAGGAAATCTCGAGCATCACTCTTTGGTTGTCTTGTCTCAACCAAAACCAACATTCCCTAGAACTCCATCTCATTTGGATTTTTTTTTTTTTTTTATAATTAACGCGCGCACAAGGGACTATTTGTTTCCCTTATAATGTAACACACTGCGCGGGCATTAGGAAGATAGGGAGGGGAGAGATAGGAGGTGTCGATTAACATTGGTTTTGAATATTTGCAAATTGAAATGGCAAGGGAAAATCTCGCCAGGTAAACCATTCCAAAGTCATGTTGTACGGCTAAAAAAAGAATCTCTATATTTCACGGTACGTCCGAAATTGGGCTCAAGGGTGAACTGATGGGCATTCCTAGCAAGACGAGTATTACGGGCGAAACTTTTAAGGGGAGGAATGCAGCTGGCTACCTCGAGTGAACATTTTTTATAAAAGAAACGATAAAATAAGGAAAGACATGAAACATTGCGCCGGTGTTCGAGAGGGGCAATTGTTTCAGCGGCAGTTCTATTTCATATCAATCTTAACGCTCGATTTTGTATTCTATCAAGCAAGTGAAGCGATGTTTGTGAAGCACCTGCCCACAGGTGGGAGTTATACTCGAGTTTAGGGCGTATAAACGCTTTATAAATTGTAGCCAGATCAGATGGGGAAAAATACTTCTTACACCGATACAGAAAACCTAAGCACTTAGCAGCATTCTTAGCGATTTCAAATATATGGTCGTTCCAACGGAGGTCGTCGTTGACACACATACTGAGTACTGAGAGCTTTTCGGTTTCTTCGATGTAAGTGCCATTCATGGACAATGGCATTGGGGGTATGTTTAGCTTTAACGACAGAAGACAGCATTGAGTTTTCGAAGCATTAAACTCCACACGATTCCTATTACCCCATTTAACAATGCTGTATAAATCGGAGTTTAATAAGCTTGACATACGGCACCGTTGCAATTGTACGTCCGAAGGCGAAGGACGTGAATTATCGAACGAATATGAAAAGCTGAGGGTAGAGTCGTCAGCAAAACAGTTAAGTGGATTAGAAGTAACAGACAGAAGATCATTTATAAAAATGAGGAAAAGAGTCGGAGATAGAACAGAGCCCTGGGGCACACCAGCATTTATTTTATGGGAATCAGACTTGAATCCGTCCAATACAACTTGTATTGAACGGTCCAGAAGATAGCTTCTAATCCAACGAACAAGAGTATTATCGATCCCAAAAGCACGCATTTTCGATAAGAGAGCTTCATGCCAAACTCTATCAAATGCCTTGGAGATATCAAGAGCAATAATCTTACTTTCACCAAAGCAATGTAAAGATTTGTTCCACTGTTCGGTGAGATATGCCATCAGATCACCAGTGGAACGGTTGCTGCGGAAGCCATATTGACGGTTATGGAGAAGCTTACGATCTTCGAGATATTCCTTAAGCTGACGGTTAATCAGTGTTTCCATGACCTTAGAAAGAAGGGACGTCAGTGCTATGGGTCGGTAGGAGGAGGGGGAGGATGGGTCACCTTTCTTAGGGACAGGCTGAACAAATGCTGTTTTCCATCTTCTAGGAAAGATTACAGAAGAGTAGGAGCGATAGAAAAGCTTACGCAGTGGCTTTGCCAGTGTGGAAGAACACCTCTTCAGAAGAATCGGGGGTATACCATCCGGGCCAGCGGATTTGTGTATATCGAGATCTTTGAGAACTCTTGCTACTGTACGAGTGCGGAAAAAAATCTGTCCCATGGAAAAATTTACATTCTCAAGTACAGGAGGGGCAACGTTGCTATGCGGCAGCGAGGAGCTGGCAGCGAAATGGGCGGCGATCAAGTTTGCCGCCGTTTGATTTCTTTCTGGTTACGTCGAACTTCATCAACATCCTACCTGAACTACGGAACTACAATTGCGTAGCACACGATAGTAATTCCGACCATCTGGCAGTAGAAGTGAGGGTACGACCTAATCAAAGGATATTCTGCGAACAACCAGAACAAGAGCTCCACATAAGGTATAACAGGGTGAACTGGAGAACATTCCGTACAGAAATTGAAAGAGATCTCCCGGAAGTCCCAACCAGCAGCAATCTCTCAAACAGCGAAATTGATAGTGCCACACTCCAATTCGAGACAACAGTTACCAACGCCTTGGAAAAGCTCAAGGCCGCAAAAACCAGCAGAGACCGATATGAGATTATGCCGGAACATATACAGGCCATATATGCTCACCGACAGAGACTCTGCAAAAAGCTTCAACGGATATACCACAGGTTGTTCAACAGAGAGAACGACGAGTATAGACGCATATACTCCGAACTTCAATGCACCAACACCATGTTCAACCAGGCAGTGAAACATCACCGGGAGGATGAATTCAGGAAAAGACTTGCCAAAATCAAACCGGGACCCGATGCCTTCAAGAAAATTACAATAATGCACGGACAATATTCTGCAACAACACCAACCGAAAAAGCAGAAACCCTCGCTAAGCATTTTAAAGAGACCTTCAAGGATCGCCCGCCCAATCACCTTCCTGAATTCATCGAAGAAGTTGAAAACAAGTTTGAAGAAGTTGCAGCCTCTAATACTTCAGTCACCAACTTTAATGAGGACAATCCTGCACTTGGACCAACTGGAGATGCTTTTACTTCCATCGAGGAAGTAACTGATATAATCCACGGAGGAGATTCTAAGAAGTCAGCAGGAAATGATGGGATTTCTAACTTTCTGCTTAAAAAGCTACCAAATCTCGCCATCCTACTGCTGACGATCATCTTCAATAACTGCCTTATTAACAGCTACTTTCCCGAAACATGGAAAACGGCAAAAGTGGTGCTCGTTCCGAAGAAAACCAAGAGGACTAGTGTCGATGGATATCGCCCGATTTCGCTTTTATGCTGTGTCAGCAAAATCCTGGAGGGACTTACCCTGAGAAAGCTTCATCATTTCTTCAGGGAAAGGGAATTCATACCGGAATGTCAGTATTGTTTCTGAGCACGACACTTAACCTTCCATCCGCTTTTTGGACTGCACTCTGACGAGACAAACGGACTCAACAAGAAAGAGACGACAGTCGCCTGTTTACTGGACATCGAAAAGGCTTTCGACACAGTTTGGATAAAAGTACTAATATTCAAACTGTCAAGTCTAGGACTACCTGAACACTTGGTAAGATTAATCCAAAAATTTCTAACCCATAGATCCTTTTATGTACAGGTAAGCAAAGAATATTCACAAAGAAAGACGATCAGCGCTGGAGTTCCACAAGGTTCCAAGTTGGGCCCCATACTTTTCAACCTTTAAACAGCATACCAGCCTACTAACATCCCAGGGACGAAAACGAAGCTATATGCCGATGACTCCTTAACATATGCAACATCCATTTCACCAGAAATCGCAGCCAGGAGAGTTGAAGGTCACATAAGAAACTTGTGGGACTACTACCTTAAATGGGGACTAAAGATAAATAGCGATAAGAGCGAGCTTATCTGCTTCAGAACCCCAACAACAGCAACAAGAGGTCGAAGACGTTTCGCATCACGCTGTGATAATATGAGTGTCAAGCTACCAGACAACACAGTGATAAGGACAAAGACAACAGCAAAATACCTTGGAGTGAATTTCACTAACCGCTTCCAATTCAATAAGCACGCTTCATTTATGCTTAAGAGAGCCAACTTCTCCCCACATCTGGTCCACCCGCTTCTTAGGAGAAGAAACGGACTAAGCACTAATACCAAGCTCCTCATCTATAAGCAGCTGATCCGTCCAGTTCTGACGTACGCTTGTCCTATTTGGTTCACCATATCACCAACATATATGAAGAAGATCGAAGTTTTTGAAAGGAAGATACTCCGTAGCTGTACAGGCCTACACCGAAACCCCATTACAAGGAAATATGTCCCAACCAAGAAGCTATATAAAGACAATAACGGAGCCCCGTTCTACGAGAGAACCAGCAACGGACACAACAGAGAATAAGCAACACCGCATCCTAACCCCAATTTTTTTAAAACCAAAGACAGTAAATTATAATTAAGAATTTCAATTAAAAGATTATGCAAACAACAATATGATATAAGTAAAAATTATAGCATTGTATAGAGTCAGCTTAAATACGTCGGGCCCCTGTTGTTGAGCCCACATGATTTATTTTAGTTATAAGTTAGTTTAAGACCAACTGTACATAAATTCTAACGAATTAAATAAAAATAATCTAATCTAAAAAAAATGGATCTGACAATCGATCCTTATATGCTATTGCAGCGCCATCGCGAGGTGAACGGATAAATACTGCAGAATCCGGAAATTCTCAATGATTTCCGCCCGTCGGTCAGCAGTTAATTTCAAAAAATAAAGTATTTAATGCAACTAATTTAAGTTTTAGAGTATTAAGTTATAATATCTCAGGGCTTAAGAAAGAATAAACTTATTTACCCAGATTTTTTTAACTTCATAAGAGAATTCGATATATTTGTTTTACTAGCAACATTTTTAGTAGAAACTCAATAAGAGACAATTTATTCAAAGGATATGAACTTGCTTGGATGTCTGCTTGTAGGACGCATAATTTTGGAAGAGCTAGCGGTGGAATGGTGGTTGGTCTGGCGAAAACTCCATTATTATCTATCAAGAACGTGGAGTAAAACAAGTAACTGTAACCATTGGGAGGAAGATTTTAGTCAGCTGGAAGACCTAATAGTGCGGTTTAAATGAAACGAATCTTTTAATGTTGGGAGATTTTAATGCCCGAATCGGCAATGAACACGGATGGCCTCCTTACTTCTCAACTCAAACAATAAGTTTAAACTTTTCACGTTCTTCAAAAGACAACCGGAAGGATCATAGAGGGAGCAAATTCTTGGAACGGGGATGAAGAAGGAGAGTACACTTTTCTAAGATCATCAGGACAATCAGTTATGGACTACTGTATAGTTGCAGGTTCCTGGCTTTAAAGTAGGAACCAAAACATTCTCTGAACACATGGAAAGCGAAGAAATTTTTAAACGGATCTAAGCTTTGTATTGGTAGTAACTTAAAGGCAGAAGTTTTAAGAAACTATTTTCAATCCCTTCTAAACACTGAGTTTATGCCCTGTAAGTTTCACTATGCGATGCCACTTATTAAAGATGACCTTTTGGACTCAGATTTTTCGAAAGATGATCTACTTTTAGCATTAGATAAGGCCAAGGAAAATAAGGCAGCTGGTACAGATAGGATCCCATCAGAATTCTTTAAGTATGCTCCTCAAGAATTTTTAGCCGTTCTTCTGAATTGCTATAACAATATTTTTAAAACCCGTTCTATTCCTTCAAGCTTCTTATCCTCAATAATCTTCCCACTTTTCAAAAAGGGAGATGCATCTATTGCAGAAAACTATCGAGGAATACCTTTTTTAAATTCATCCATGAAATTATTTTCCAGTATGTTGTTTCAAAGACTAACATCCTGGATAAATCATAACTCAAAGCTCAATGAGTTTCAAGCTGGGTTCCGTTCTGGGTACTCGACGTCGGACCAAGTTTTTTTGCTGTTAAACATTGCCGAAACATACCTTCATCGTGGGAAAAAACTATATGCTTTCTTTGTGGACTTTAAAGCGGCATTCGAAAATATCGACAGGCAAGCTTTGTTTTTTAAGCTTTCCAATTGCGGAGTCTCTTCTAAACTTATTTTTGTTTTGAAAGCTCTTTACGCTAAGGACTCTGTGTTTGGGATGGTGAAAATCTATCTCAAGATTTCAGGTCTTCAATGGGCCTAAAGCAAGGATGTGCTCTCAGTACCCTTTTATTCACACTTTTTATTGATGATATAGCAGTACTTAGGAACAGGTGTGCAAATTGCTGATGAATGTATTATAGGATTATTATATGCAGATGATATCGTCCTTTTAGCAGTCTTCTGATGAACTCCAAGAAACGATTGTAAGGTTAGAAGAATACTGCAATATCTGGAATTTAACAGTCAACCTCAACAAATTAAACATAATGATTTTTAGAAAAGGAAGGAAAAGATATGCTAGCAACGAAAAATGGAACATTCTGGGACAAGAAGTCAACGTAGTTAAAGAATGCAAATATCTTGGCATGATTATCTCGAGTAACCTATGTATGAAAAAGCACGTCAGGGCAAAGCTTCAGGAGTCCAAAGCTGTCATTTGTGTATCATGGAAGAAATGTATTGCAAACAAATCGATTCACCACTCTGCAGAATACAAATTATTTCAAGCCGTTTCTAAGTCTGTAATGCTGTACGGTGCGCAAGTGTGGAGCCATAAAGAGTATGATGATGTTGAAAAATTACTTCGTTTCTTCTTAAAACGAGTTTTCCTTCTTCCTGCAACGACACCTAATTACATGCTTCATATCGAAACTGGAGTTCCACCGATGTTTATCGACACACTTAAGTTCCACTTTGATTATGTACTAAAAATACTTCAAATGGATTCGGAAAGGCTAGTCAAAAAAGTTTTAAGATATCTTATTGCAAATAAACTGAATTTTGTACGTTCATAGATAAGCTTGTCTGATTCATTGGGAGAATGGTTTTTTTTTTTTTTTTATAATTAACGCGCGCACAAGGGACTATTTGTTTCCCTTTTAATGTAACACACTGCGCGGGCATTAGGAAGATAGGGAGGGGAGAGATAGGAGGTGTCGATTAACATTGGTTTTGAATGTTTGCATATTGAAATGGCAAGGGAAAATCTCGCCGGGTAAACCATTCCAAAGTCGTGTTGTACGGCTAAAAAAAGAATCTCTATATTTCACGGTACGTCCGAAATTGGGCTCAAGGGTGAACTGATGGGCATTCCTAGCAAGACGAGTATTACGGGCGAAACTTTTAAGGGGAGGAATGCAGCTGGCTACCTCGAGTGAACATTTTTTATAAAAGAAACGATAAAATAAGGAAAGACATGAAACATTGCGTCGGTGTTCGAGAGGGCCAATTATTTCAGCGGCAGTTCTATTTCCTATCAATCTTAACGCTCGATTTTGTATTCTATGAAGCAAGTGAAGCGATGTTTGGGAAGCACCTGCCCTGAGGCGGGAGTTATACTCGAGTTTAGGGGGTATAAACGCTTTATAAATTGTAGCCAGATCAGATGTAGAAAAATACTTCTTACACCGATACAGAAAACCTAAGCACTTAGCAGCATTCTTAGCGATTTCAAATATATGGTCGTTGCAACGGAGGTCGTCGTTGACACACATACCGAGTACTGAGAGCTTTTCGGTTTCTTCGATGTAAGTGCCATTCATGGACAATGGCATTGGGGGTATGTTAAGCTTTAACGACAGAAGACAGCATTGAGTTTTCGAAGCATTAAACTCCACACAATTCCTATTACCCCATTTGATAATGCTGTATAAATCGGAGTTTAATGAGCTTGACATACGAAACCGTTGCAATTGTACGTCGGAAGGCGAAGGACGTGAATTATCGAACGAATATGAAAAGCTGAGGGTAGAGTCGTCAGCAAAACAGTTAAGTGGATTAAAAGTTACAGACAGAAGATCATTTATAAAAATGAGGAAAAGAGTCGGAGACAGAACAGAGGCCTGGGGCACACCAGCATTTATTTTATGGGAATCAGACTTGAATCCGTCCAATACAACTTGTATTGAACGGTCCACAAGATAATTTCTAATCCAACGAACAAGAGTATTATCGATCCGAAAAGCACGCATTTTCGATAAGAGAGCTTCATGCCAAACTCTATCAAACGCCTTGGAGATATCAAGAGCAATAATCTTACTTTCACCAAAGCGATGTAAAGATTTGTTCCACTGTTCGGTGAGATATGGCATCAGATCACCAGTGGAACGGTTGCTGCGGAAGCCATACTGACGGTCATGGAGAAGCTTACGATCTTCGAGATATTCCTTAAGCTGACGGTTAATCAGTGTTTCCATGACCTTAGAAAGAAGGGATGTCAGTGCTATGGGTCGGTGAGGGGGAGGATGGGTCACCTTTCTTAGGGGCAGGCTGGACAAATGCTGTTTTCCATCTTCTAGGAAAGATTCCAGAAGAGTAGGAGCGATGGAAAAGCTTACGCAGTGGCTTTGCCAGTGTGGAAGAACACCTCTTCAGAAGAATCGGAGGTATACCATCCGGGCCAGCGGATTTTTGTATATCGAGATCTTTGAGAACTCTTGCTACTGTACGAGTGCGGAAAAAAATCTGTCCCATGGAAAAATTTACATTCTCAAGTACAGGAGGGTGCAACGTTGCTATGCGGCAGCGTGGAGCTGGCAGCGAAATGGGCGGCGAGCAAGTTTGATTTCTCTGAAGAGTAAACAATTGGTTTGTTATTATCGATGAGCGTTGGAATCGAAGATGTTGAGGAGTTTTTAATATTTTTTTACAAATGACCAAACATTTTTACTGCCTTGGGCTTGGGGACACTGTAGAATTTTTTGCCGTAATTTTTGGTCATGCAAAAATTTGGTTCTTTCAATAACGGAGTTGCATGAGTTTCTTTTCTTGCTTGTTTGTGCTTTTTCCGATTTTCCTCTGTAGGGTTGGCTTTGTAAGAACGTTTTTGATATGGATGATGTCCAGTACCTTAAACAGCAGTTTTACTCGCTTGTATCCGAACTTAACACAAAATATTGGGAGAACTTCATCAAACAGGCCAAGGATTCTCAGTATAGGGAATATTATGGTCGCCCCGAGTTTACCTTGGGCAGGTCAAATTATTTCCTCGATATACATTCCACAGATATGATATCTACAATTCTTCGAGCCAGAGGGGAAATTTTGAACCTAAATTTTGTTCCTCATAGACCGGATTTACCTCTTGAATGTGAGCTATGTAATACCCGCGAAAGAGAAAATATTGCACACTTTCTAGGATCATGCCCAGTACTACGGGAAGCATTCTCAATGGCAGGATGGGCTGGGAAAAGCTTTATAGATTTATGCGAAATGCGATGGCGTATAGAAATAGAATACTAACTGAATGCTTTTGATTTAAGTACCTGCATATATAAAATAAAAAAATAAAAAAAAAAAAATAGATTCACTGTTTCTTTATTTAATCTGGCTTAAGTGTAAGTTATTAATTAACTTATTTTATTTTCTGACAATCTGACCGACGGTTCTAAAACCAGGTCGTAACAGACTTGCAAACATAATAATTGTAAACCTGAATTATCATATAAATAATGTCAATTCTAATCTCATCTAAATCTACTTACTTTTGACCTTAAAAGCATGTTATTTTGCTATATTAAATTTAAAATTTTCAATAAATTAATAACATTTTTACCACGAGAAGACATACACACGCTGCAGTCGATCAGAAAATTATGCACGACAACAGTCGATTGTCAAACCGAAGAATGTCGATCAAAATTTTACAATACCAAAAGCAGCAATCGACGGCCAATAATCGAAAAGAGTCGAGTATTGATTAATGAATCGACAACCGCAATCGGGGCCTCAGATTACAAAAAAAAAAAAAATCACTGTTCCATAACATAAGATCGAATTTGCCATAGATTCAAAAACTTCATACTTTGTGCCAGGCAGTTTTTTCAAGTTGTGTTTAAGGCATTTCTAGCACTGGCAAGTTTTTCCGAGAGATGTTTATCAAAGCTACCATTACTCGAAACCAGAAGCCCAAGGACGTCTACAGTTCCAGTCAGGCTGAACTCTACTTAGTGAACACCTTATATGGGCTACTACGACGTTTTCGGAGCTCAGGCCTATAAGGAGCGGTATATTCTTCCTTGGAGTCACAATAAGGACCTGGTCCTCCAGGTTAGGGGTTGTGCCGTCGGGGTAACTTCCCGGTCATGTCAAAAACAACTAGTTGCGAAGTAACCACAAGTCTCGGATACGGACGAATTAAGAACAACGAATTTCGGATATGTACGTGGAATGTTAGGTCCCTTAACAGACCACGTGCAGCCGAACAACTAGCGAATGCCCTTGACTGCTGTAAGGCGGATATAACCGCCATCCAAAAAATGCGATGGGACGGGCCGGGCAAAAGAAGAATGAAAAACTGCGATATTGACTATGGCAACTGCTCTACACAACAAAAACAGTGCTTGTCGTTAAAGGCAGGCTCCGGCAAGAGGTTTTTGAGTTACAAATGTGAACGCCTCATTACAATCAGCATCAAAGCTAAATTTGCAAATGTAAGCCTTATATGCGCGCATTCGACCACAAAGAAAAAGATTATGACACCAAAAAAATGTTTTTTGAGCTTCTGGACAAAACATATGAGCAGTGCCCTAGCTGACATTAAAATTGTCCTAGGTAACTTAAACGCAAGCTAGGGAGAGAAGAGTTCTTTGGTGGTACAATCGGAAAACAAAGAATAACTCTTTGCTACTTCGGGTTTAGAAGGCAATTGAGTAGCAAATCTATACTAAAAGACCCTCATCATCCCCGTCCTGCTCTATGGTGCGGACGCATGGACGTTTTCAAAAGCGAATGAGGGCGCTTTTGGCTGCTTTGAGAGAAAGATTCTCCGTGTGATTTGTTTGTCATGTATGCATTAACGAAGAGTGGAGAAGGACACAGACCTAACCAAAAGAGTACAAATTCAATGTCTCAGATGGCTGGGTCATATAGAGCGGATGGACATCAATGCTCCGGAAAATCTTCGATTCCACCCCAGAGAGACGACGAAGTAAAAGAAGACCGATTTAACATTGTCTCTTGTAAGACTGAACTTAAAATGAACAATAATGCTGCAACAAACTCGTGGTCATCTTCTTTTCGTTGAGTACCCTTTTCTCTTTCTCTCTGTAGTGAAGCGAAGAGCCTGGGTTCGAGTCCCACTCATAGCAAACTTCTTTTCCGGGGTACTACCTCTGTTAATGTTGTTAATATTATATAGGTTTAATAAAAATGATTGAAATTTTTCCTTCAAATTGCACTGTTGTTTTATTATCCTAAGAAAAAATAAGTAACTAATTAATTAATATAAAATATACAAAAAATAATAATTATTATTGTGTTTTTTTTTGTTATTATTTTTTTATTAAATAAACTAAAATTTGTATACATCTTTAATTAATACAATGTATTTTATTTATTTCTTACCTTAAATGTTTGCCATTCTTCTTTCACGACATCAACGAATGAAAGTGCACTTGTAACGGATATTAATCCATACAAAAGAATCAAGATACGCATGACTTGATTGGAATCTGAAAATTAATTAAAAGGGATTTTAGTGGAAAAGCTTTTGATTAGCGTCGTTCTGCTGTACTATATTCTAATACACTTCCACACATATTTCCATAAATCACTTCTACAATCGAATTTATTTTTTGTAAAGACAAGACAAGCAGTCTATAAATAAAAGAAAATAAAAATTGTCTTCCAATAAACCGGGACTTCTCTAAGATTTAGAAAGAAGATGAACATTTTTTAAGTACAAGACGGGATATATCCCAGAAAATCAAGTGATTTACGGGAACACCTGTCCAAACATATATGAATATCTTGACTTGACTCCTTCCACCACATCTTAAATTGAGCGCTTCGAAAGATAATTACTAATCCAACTAAGAGTTTTTTTTTTTTTTTTAAATAGGTGGGCACTCAAGGGGTTATTATTACCCTTATTTTAAGCCAAGAGCCCGCAGCAAATTTTGAGGGAAGAAATCATAACCGAAATATTATCGATCCTATATAGTTATTTTCTGTTTTCCGATTGGATATGTCGCCTCCTGGACTATTATATACTGCACCACTCGGCCCGCAATCGAGTCCAAACACGAACATTTTCGATAAAAAAGCTTCGAGCTAAACTTTATCAAATGCTTTTGAAAAATCAGCGTTTCCATGAGCTTGGAAAGGAGGGCAATTGGCTGATAGTTTCAGGTTGGAGAAGAAGACTTTGTGGGGACAGGCTGGACAAATTTTTCAATACTGTTGCGATTGAACAAGTGCGAAAGAAATTTGTGTGATAAAATCATTTTCGTTATCGAATACACGAGGAGCTATAACACCATTAAGCACGCGCGTAGGAACCGATGACGACGAAGAGCTCCGTACATTTTTTGTACAAATGACCAACATTTTACTTTTGGAACATTAAAGTATATTTTGCCGAATTTTTTGTCCAATGAAGAAATTGGTTTTACGAATGTGAGCATTACAGATCTTTCTAGCTTGTTGATTTCTTCAGTAGTGTTGGCTTTATAACAACGGAAACTTAACTTTTTTAGCCTGATAACCTCTTTACAGCTCGAATCAAATCATGAGTTATTTTTTTAACTGTGTTTTGTTGACACGAGAGATTAGTAAAGATCACACAATGGTTGGATGTGCCTAGAAAACACGAATAGTGTTTTTTTAGGATCGGAGATAAGAACAAGTCCAGAGCGTTTGCGCTTTGAACAGTAATCTAAGGAATTCGGGTTGGTTTTACTCAGCAAAAAACAATCAGTATACATTTCTTCGGGAGTTGAATTGCCAGAAATCACTCGTAATCACGATTTCAGAGAGGATAATGTGCAACAGTTCTTTGAATGGAATCTGAATGGATATTGACACTGTTTAAATTTGGGTTCTACAATTGAAAACATGTATGAATAATAAAAATATTATTTACCATATTTGAACTACATGATGTTAAAATTTGTTTGAAAATAGACCATGTTGTCATTGAAGTGGTATGCAATACCATTCCTTATATAAACGACTAGGCCGTAGTAGGGTAAGAAAGTGGCACTAAGTCATATATCCATGGTTAAATTCCGATTGGTAGATATTTCACCCACTTGGGTTTGCTAAAAAAAAAACAAATTGGGAAATAACCTAAAATTAATATACCCCCAGTTTT
Organism: Platycheirus rosarum; assembly: GCA_963971375.1. Taxonomy (NCBI): domain Eukaryota; kingdom Metazoa; phylum Arthropoda; class Insecta; order Diptera; family Syrphidae; genus Platycheirus; species Platycheirus rosarum. Next base: position 101,742,260 of record OZ020508.1, read on the forward strand.
AAAGTGGGTGTTTAAACTCTGGTTTTGGGTTAAACTTCCATTTAACACATTTAAACCGAAAGTAGTTTAATTTTTCGTTTAAGTTAAATGACTTCACTTCGATGTTTAAGACCTCTATTAACTTTATTGAACACATAAACACGGTCATTTCGATCTTTAGGTGAATACAGTTGAATAGCCTCTAAATATGTGTTTCGATGCTTCTAACGAAATTGAATTATAAGTGAATTGAAGCCTAGACCACAGTTCTTATACTATGACTATATTAGATGATTACAGTAGAACACTATAACACCTTTTTCACTTATATGAGATTCGTATCTAAAAAAACTGGAAGAACTGAGAAGTGTCTTTGTTTCTGTTTTGTCGCAATCTCAATTGCATTTATTTTTCCTCAACTATGTTAGAAAAATATTATGTAATTATTATTATGTAATTATTATTATTATTATATTATGTAACATAAAAATAATTTAACGTTAACGTTACCATTCTTGTAGATTAACAACACACACACAGGAATTGTGCCAATAAATTAAAAAAAAAAAAATGATTTGCCTTCGTTATTTATAAGATACAGAACCTTTTGTATGACCATGACCTCTTGTCAGCTGGTGTAAGAAGAATGGCATGTTTCCTAAATGTGGAGAAGTGCAATATTATTTAATTTTTGAGAAAAAAAATGCAATAAATGTTTATTGACGCTCAAAAGCTAGTTGGAATTGACGTCGTTAAAGACTTAGGAGTTATAATTGACACATCAACATAATACACTCTAAAATCTTGGTTTGTTAGATTTTGTAAAAAGAAGGTCAAAGGAATTTAATGGCCCTTATATTACAAAGGCAATTTATTGTTCATTGTTGCGTTCGTTATTAGAATATTGTAGTGTAATTTGGTCTCCGTTGTGTAAAATTGATGTGAAAAAAACTCGAATATGTCCAAAAGGAATTTTTGTTGTTCGCTTTAAGATGTCTTTATTTGCGTTTGATCTATTGAAAGGTAATATTGAGTCAATGTTCGAGTCTTAAGACATAAATTTTTGAATGAAAGAAATGAAAAAAGAAATTAACAAGTATTGGGACTTGTTTGGTATAACAATAAGTAAAAACTGTCTATGTGTATGGTATTTTAATCATATGTCAGTTCATAAAGTTGATAATATTGGGCTTAATGATCAATTGGTAAATTATGCAATTAATTAGTAAAAACTAATTCATATTTTCACCCTACGTGGTGTATGGACGATACTACAGATGAATAATTATCCAAACACCATAATTAAAAACCTTATTAATAATAAAATTCAACAAAAAAAGATAATAAAAAGACATCACACATAACAAAGGAACAACTTGGCAACCCTAAATATTTCTCTGTTACATACATCCCTCTTCTCACCGATAACTCTTCAATAAACCAAATATTACCAATCGGCAGAGGTAAAACAATTTTTGCACACAAAGCTAACTCTACATTTCGCACAATATTTACCAACACAAAACCACCACTTAAAAGAACTGAGCAACTTGAGTTAGTAGATAGAGTAAGACTTTCTGAACACGAAGCTGATATAAGAAACAAACGAACCGCTACTGCACTCTCTCAACATATGATGGACCACAATCACTATGCTGATTTTGACAATACACGTATACTAGATAAATACCGGCACACTAACACAAGGTATACTTTGGAAAGCCTATACATTCAACAGAAAATAAATTTGACGATGAACCACAAGGAAGACATCGACAACATTAGCTCTCTATACAGTGTTGCCATCAACAAGACGTGATACTATTTTTAAAGCAAATTTCTGTTCGTCTGTTTAGTGTTTTTTTAATTGTTAATTTATTTAAATGTTAAATTATGTTAAATTCGGAAATTTAAAATGTTCTTTTTTGAAATTCACAAGACTAAAATACCATAAAAATATATAATTAAAGTAAGTCACTTGATGCAATTTAAATTATTCTCACATATAACTGTTGTATTTTGTATTTTAAAAGACTATTAATAAAGAACCCCTGAGGAAGCCAGAAAGCAACTGAGCGAAACGTAGAGTGAAAATATGAATTAGTTTTTATTAATTAATTGCATAATTTACCAATTGATCATTAAGCCCAATATTATCAATTTTTTAAAAACTGTTTTAATGATCAAAGTATTAGCTCGAATGATAGCTGAATATTTTTCTCGAGGAAAATATGTTTGTTTTAAACATGCTGGCGGTTCAGCTCTTGATGCTGATTTTTGTTTGTCTTGCAATACAACATCTGCATGCTAGATATTTTACGAGTGTGCTTGTAATTCTCTCCCAGAGAGCTTGTGACAGTTTGCGGAATGTTGTGATATTGAATTTGACTTCGACGTTCTGACTGTTGAAGCCTTAGTTGTCTTTGAAATTCTTGTAAATCACTATTGAAAGAACTCAGGTTTTGTGCATAGAATTTAAGTCCTGTTAGCCGATTGATGGTTACAGCTGTTATATCGCCACCCTGCCGGTCGCTCGTACATTTGTTGAATGAATTTGTTGGTCTTGAAGAGTTATTTGCTTATGTTTTGATATACAATTGGATTTCATTTTTAAAATACCACTTCCATGTATTGTGACAAACGTATTATTGCGATGACAAACAGCATTCAGAGTTGTGTCTTCTTTTACGGTAAATATCCACTAATTTAGATCAGTAAGCTTAGTCCAAACAAAATAATTTTGAGTTCACAACCCGATAGGTTTGAAAGATTGTTTAATAAATTTATTTCGCAGATGTTGAGATTTTCTTCTTCTCGGTATATGGGATGAGACTGAGTACACATAAATGATGTTCTCCGTTTATTACAGAACATGGAGCTAGGACACCTTCGTTTACTGGATAAAATTCATCATGATGAGCACTGACTGATAAGAATTTCATTAAAGGTTGTATTGCTATGATTGTCTTGTTTACAACTGCTGGAATCGGAATCAAGTTAAGCATTTTGAATCCCTCTGTTTAAGAGTGGTATTTCAATAAAAAAAAAAAAATATAATTCGTAAATATGTCCGTCAATTATTATATTAATATAAATTAGATATGTCCTCTTGGCTTCTTTTCATGATATTAATTGTGGCGTCTAAGATTGAAGTTTGATTTTTTTAAAGTTGGAATAGGGGGTCATCATTCGAATATATATCTTCAAAGTGACGAAAAACTTCTGCCGCATATTTAGAGTCGAGGACTCCGAAAAGCAAATTTGCTGTATATCCTACAATATCAATTGCTCCTCGATTCAACTTCTTATTCGTTTGTTTAGTTGAAAGTAATGAATTTTCTTCCATTACTTCGCGTTTGATGATTTCTCGAATGACCCAGACCTAGCCCCTGACGCTGTTTTCGTTGTTGGGGCGAATCGAGATTGGGAGCACAGTAATCGAACTATGACTGTACCATCTTATTAGTAGTGAAATACACCGCTGCAACGCCTTCTCTGAAGGGTCATCAAATGTGTTTATTTGAATGGATGAAGAGACGATATATCTTTTCCAAAAACATAACGAGGAATTGTAAACGTATTCAGCTCATGAAGTCCTTTATAAAACCTTCTCCACCTAGTGTACATTTCCTCCGGCTAAGTTGCATCCCAGTTATAATTAAGCTCCCATAGTTCTTGTAGAAATATTTTTGCAACAATTACTTCAGGTGCTACTATTCCAATCTCTTGGTGAACTTTGTTGATTTTAAACAGTTTGCTTTGACGCAGAAAACATCAGTTTTGGGTCAACAGATCAATCCGAGTGTTTTAACGGCTCCTTGCTCATTGGTAAGTGGGACTTCTTGATCTTCAAGTGGAACATTTGAAAGTAGTTTTGCGTTGTTGGAACACCATTTTTCAATTGTAATCCTCCCTTCCAAAGAGCTTTGTATTTCTGTGATTTCGAGTAAACTGTCGGCACCAGTCATAGCGTCGTCAACTTTGCAGCAATTGTGAGCCCAATGAATATTGGTCTTAATACTCATTGGTAAATACCTGGAGGTATTTTGTGGCCAAAAATATGGAGAAGAATTTGTTAAATAAGTAACTGTAGAGTTTTTAGCATTTCAATGGTTCATTTGGTTTGGGTCTCCACCAGATTAATTTAAACAGTTGATCTTCTTCGCGAATTTGAATCTGGCTTAAGAACTGAATTAAGGCTACATCAGAATGGCAGCCTGACAACAAATCTTCCTTTGTCATCTCTTGCGATGGTTTGTTTGAAATGTTCCTCGCATTTTTCTTCTGCCATTGTACGTTTTCTTTTCAGTTTCCCGAATTTACTGATAGCCTCTTCCAGAGGCTTATCTTCGGAATAAACTCCGCACGTTGTTGATGTAGCTGATTGCTGACCAGATATCTTGCCCGTGACTACCCATCCTAGCAAGGTATTTTGTAGAAGTGACAGATGTTGTCCTAATTTTATCTGCCCAACGCAAAAAAGTTAACAGAAGAATTCTGCTCCAATGAGTAGGTCAGTAGGGTTTGGCTTATTGAAGACCGGGTCAGCTAATTTCATATTGCCAGGTATTTGCCATTTGGAAATATTGAATTGCTGAGATGGCTGAGGAGCTATAATTTGAGGTAGAACAATTGCTTCAAGCCTCGTTTGATATTCTGTCACATTTGATTTCAAACAGACATTGGCTCTGATGCGAATTCCTGCGATTTGTCCAATTCCTTGAACCATCAAAGGTTAAAATGAGAGATGTAGTCTCAATTTTCATCATACATTAGATTAATTTGAGATCCGGAATCTAAGATTGCCCTACAGCTGACTGATATTTCGTTTTGGCTAGTTATTTGTACTTTGAGGAATTGAGGAAAACGTATGCTTCATTATTGATACTGTATCCCGCCGGTCTAGTATTATTCTGCGCCATTGACTTGTCTTCATTGGTTGTTAATTGTGTTGTAGAGGAGAGTAGTTTGGTTGTCTATCTTCTTCTTCTTCTTCTTCTTCTTAGGTGGCGCTACAGTCCGGGGTGGACCTGGGCCTCAACCAACAAGCTTCTCCAGCCAGCTCGGTCCCTAGCTAGCTGTCTCCAGTTTCCCACGTGGAGTCGGTTGAGGTCCTCTTCCACTTGTGTGCGCCACCTGAGTCTCGGTCTTCCTCTACTACGCCGTCCCTCTGGTGTAGATTCGAAGATTTTCCGGGCCGGAGCATTGATGTCCATCCGCTCTATATGACTCAGCCATCTGAGACGTTGAATTTGTACTCTTTTGGCTAGATTTGTGTCGCTGTACAGCCGGTAAAGTTCTTCATTGTATCTTCTTCTCCACTCTCCGTTTATGCATATGGGACCAAAAATCACCCGGAGAATCTTTCTCTCGAAACAGCCTAAAGTGTCCTCATCCGCTTTTGACAGCGCCCATGCGTCTGCACCATAGAGCAGGACTGGGATGATGAGGGTCTTATAAAGGGACAGTTTAGTTGCCCGAGAGAGGTCTTTGCTACTCAATTGCCTTCTAAGCCTGAAGAAGCAGCGATTGGCAAGAGTTATTCTTCGTTTGATTTCAGCGCTGGTGTTGTTGTGTGAGTTAATAGCGGAGCCCAGGTAGACAAAGTCCCTAACTACCTCCAAGTTATAGCTGTCTATGGTGATGTTTTGTCCAAGACGTCGATGTTGGGTGTCTCTTCTTGATGACAGCATATACTTGGTTTTGCCCTCATTGACTGCTAAACCCATCTTTGTCACTTCCGTCTCAGTACTCACAAAAGCGCTACTGACATCACGCTGCGTTCTTCCGATTATGTCAATATCGTCGGCGTATGCGAGTAATTGGACGGACTTTTGAAAGATCGTGCCTCTGGTGTTGGTGTGAGAGTTCTGCACTATTCTTTCAAGTATGATGTTGAAAAAGTCGCATGACAGCGCATCGCCTTGTCTAAATCCTTTTTTGACTTCAAAGGTGTCGGTGAGGCCTTTACCGAACTTGACGGAACAGCGTGCGTTTTCCATCGTCATTTTACACAGGCGGACGAGTTTGGAAGGGATGTTAAAACTGCACATTGCTCTATATAACTCGTCTCTATAAATGCTGTCGTACGCGGCTGTGAAATCGATGAAAAGGTGGTGGGTATCGATTTGAAGTTCTTGAGTTTTTTCCAAGATCTGCCGTAATGTGAATATTTGATCGATAGTGGACTTTCCTGGCCTAAAACCGCACTGATATGGACCTATCAGGTTGTTGACGAATGACTTTAGGCGTTCACACAATACAGCAGAAAAGATCTTGTAGGCGATGTTGAGGAGACTGATACCCCTATAGTTGGTGCAGGAGAGGGTCTCCTTTGTGAAGGGATCGCACCAGTGATCATTTTGTCTCAAGCTTCGATAATTGAAACCTCACAGCACACGCCTGGCGCCACATCTTCCTATGTCATTCTTGCCTTGCTACGCAACCGGAACCATTTCACTTGTATCCATAAAAATACATCGCCCATTCATTTAATATGATAAGCATTCAAATATTCTTGAAGTGCATTGCCATAGCTACATAGTATACAATTTCATGTGCATACACCATTATCGAGCAAATGACCGAATGCAGACAAACAACAACCGAAATTATTATTATTACCGAGAAGAGGCACAGTTCCACGAACTCTTCAACAACATCACGAACCGACTAGCCCGGCATGGGGGGCAAAGAAAGTAAGTCCGAGGTAATCAACACTGGCCCCCAAATCCTTAACGCCGCCAACTTAGGACAGATCCAGCCCCACCACACCGCAATCATACTGGGGTTAATGTCCGTACTAGTTGGTCTGACATATCTGGGGCTTCAGCATTTCCGAAGGAAGCTCATCTCGGATGTAGTAGAACATTTAGAAAAGCGAAACGCCAAGGTATAAAACCTTATTGGCCAATTTTTTTGTATATTTAAAATAAAAAGGAACTATCAATAATAATTTTAAATTTAAAAAAAAATGTTTTGTAGTAAAAAGAAAAAGAATATACTCATGTAAAAAAAATAGAAAATTGTTTCTTCGTTGCTAACGGCTCTCTCCCACAAATTTCGTTTTATCTAGTCCAAAAATCCAATGAGTTTTGCCAAGCTAGAACTAGTCTTGGGCTAACTTAATCAAATCTACGTTAACCTTAAAAAAGCGCCGAATCATACTAGGACTCCCATTAAAGCAAAAGAAAAACTTCAGCAAATTGGTGATCTCTTCGAAGCCTTCTCGAATCTCTTTGAAGAAGTTGACCAAAATAGAATATCTGAGTTGGAACGCATCGCATTAAAACGACTTGGTGCCGAGGCCAACAGATATAAAAAAGATTCTGAGGACATAGTCAATCGCAACATAAGAAGCGTGTCCCCCGACCTCGAAGAGCACAAAGAAGAAAAATTAAAATCTCAAACAGTATCCCAAACCGACACAATGAGTGGTGAAGAATTTAGCTTCAGTACAGCTCAAAAGCTGCCCACTCTTTCATTCGAAGAAAACACCAGGTCAGAAAGTTTAAGAGACTTCTTTAATAGTATCGAATTTTACTACGACACACTAACGACCACAGCCAAAGGTACCCTAATTAAATTCTTGCTAAAATGTAAAATCCAGGGAAAGGCCCTGACTGAACTGGGAAATACCAGTCCCAAGGACTTCACTGAGCTAAAGAAAAGCTTGCTCGAGAAATGTGGGCCAAAGGATACAATCGAGCAAGTTCAGTCACGACTAAGCCGAGCAAATCAAGGCAACCGACCTGCCAGAGAATTCATAACCGAAATAGAAACGCTAGTTAATCGGATGACTGAATTAGAAGTCGCATGCCACGGTGAAGAAACCAGAGCAACCCTGACCACTGCTAACGACCGTAGAGGACTGGCATTCCTAAAGCGAGGAGTACTAGACAGCGCACGGCACACGACTTAAAAAAGCGCTTCCCAACATTTACTAGAAATCGATCAAGGGTCAACCCAAGCGGCGACTTTAAAATATTTCGGAGAACGGCAACAAAACTTCAGGGGATACCAAGCAAGAGGATCGAACTCCAGATGTCGAGAAATAAGAGGCGACAGACATATCAATAATAGTTACCAACCAAGCTACCAAAATTATAATTTAAATCCAAGCCATAATCAGAGAATGGGTTCCCAACATATCCCAAATAATCCACGAACCCAGTACAGAGCAGGCTCCCAAAAAAGCCAATTTAATACATATAACCGATCAGGATACCAAAACCGTCAAAATAATAACTATAGACAAGGTAACCAACTGGATTACAACCAACAGGGACATCAAACTTAAGCCAACTTACCCATTAGAACCAATTTACCACACAACAACCGTCAAACGAGTTACCAACCCCGTAATAACAGGGAAAATGGACAGCGAATAAACTACCCCAGCTTAAGGGTATTGGGAAACGAACAACCCACAGAGGGGACAGCCGACCCGTCGGAGTGAAGTCTAGAATCCCTACCAAACGCAATATACACAGCGGGGATAGATAGCGGGGATTTATGTACAAATACTATTTGATAATGACAAACCCGTACGATGCTTACTAGATACAGATGCATCTATCTGCGAAGTCAAAAGCTCTGTAATCGAGGGAAACACTTCAATAGACAAGCAAAACATCACCACCATCATAGGTATATCCGGAGACCAAAAATCAAAAGGCACATGTATTAACACCTTGCACTTCGGACGTAACGACCTTCCTTATAAATTTCATGTAGTACCTGATTCATTTCCGATACCCGTTGAAGGAATTATTGGAGCAAATTTCTTAACCGAATTTGGTGCAGTAATAGATCTTGAAAACCTACTTCTAAAATTGAAAATAAATTACAGGCAAATTTCGATACCGATATTGTCACACCATAGCTTGATCACAGTAACCGTTTCTCCAAGATGCGAAGCAACCTACTGGTAAGATACACAATATACTGACCCTAGAATATTCCATCCCCAAGAGTTGTGTAAGGGTGTCTACATGGCCTGATCCATATCACAGGCCAAAGAAGGAAAAATTCCAATTAAAATTTTAAACACCAGCGAAACATGTGTAAACCTTAAATGGGCGGAACCACAATCACTACCCGCCTCAGAATATGATCTTGTCTCACCAGAAAAATTAAAAACTACAGTGTCACCTACCAGAGTTAAGAAAATATTGAGTGAAATATCGAAACCCTAAATAGCGAAGAAAAAGCCGAAATTAAGGCTATAGTTACCAAATATCACGATATCTTCCACCTAGAAGGTGATAAACTTACTTACAGTCATGTAGGACAAGCTGAAATTGCACTTAAAGAAGGAGCTACACCAAAATACACTAAACCTTACCGGCTTCCACATACACAGAAGCAAGACATAAAAAAAGAAATAGACAAAATGATAGAAAACGACATAATCGAACCATCCGTTTCTGCGTGGAACTCACCGATCCTCATAGTACCAAAGAAAAAAATCCTGTTACTGGCTTACAAAAGTTCCGCGTAGTAATAGACTACCGAAACGTTAATGAACGAATAGAGGACGATAAATTCCCATTGACCAACATAAGTGACATCTACGATATGGTAGGAGGAGCAATGTATTTTGCATGCATTGATTTAAGCCAAGGTTATTACCAAATGGAACTTGAACCAAAAAGTAGACCTATGACAGCATTTTCCACGGAAGACGGTCATTTTCAATTAAAACGACTTCCGATGGGACTTAAAATCTCTCCCAGCGAATTTTCGAGAATGATGTCCATAGCTATGGCTGGACTCACTTACTCACGCTGCTTTGTCTACCTTGATGACCTCAGTTTTTGGCAAAAGCCTTACCGATCACAACAAGAATTTGATCGATGTGTTTAATCGACTCAGGGAAGTAAATCTAAAAATTCATCCTGGTAAATGTGCTTTTCTGAGAAAAGAAGTTCTTTATCTAGGACATGTTATTCCCCACAAGGGAATACACCCAGACCCTGAAAAATCAGCTGCTATGCACAATTATCCCACCCCTACGAACGCCGACGAAGTAAGAAGCATTCACAAATTATTAACGCAAATTTATACCCAACTTCGCTACAATAACTATACCTCTCAATAGATTACTCAGAAAAAATGTAGACTTCAATTTTGACCAAAACTGTGAAAAATCTTTCCAACTTTTAAAAACAATCCTCACTAGCCCCCAAATTTTACAGTTCCCGAATTTCGAAGAGGAATTCGTTCTACGTACGGATTCCTCAGGCTTTGCTTTAGGGGCTGTACTTTCAAATTTCGATGAAAAGCCTATTGCTTATGCTAGCAAAACTCTAAATAAAGCCGAAAAGAATTATAGTACAATTGAAAAGGAGTTGCTAGCAATAGTATGGGTCGTAAAGCATTTTCGACCATATATCTTTGGCAGAAAATTTAAAATAATAACTGATCATAGACCCCTAGTATACCTTTTTTCCCTTAAAGAACCTTCTAGTAGACTGACCAAATTCAGATTACTACTGGAAGAATATAACTTCTCCGTTGAATACACACCCGGAAAAGATAATTGCGCAGCTGATGCCTTAAGTAGAATAAAGTTAGATTCAGACAACCTTAAACAACTCCAAATATGCGTAGTCACAAAGTCACAATCAAAGACGGAAAAATCGGTTCATGAAGAAAAGAAACAAGAAACAGAAGCGGAAGAAAATAATCGTATTATTACAGAATTGCTTAAACCACCAGAACATGGGCATAAAATAATTGAGCTAAAAATATGTAACAGTTTCGAGGACGATGAATATAGAAAAGATATAAATATGATCCTGGGACCAAACAAAGTGTTGGCATACATCCCAGAGATGAATTGTATACTCCTAAGAAAGCCCAAGGAAAGCACTACCGCCCGATCGACATCATTTTGCGATTTGTTGTCGAGGGACGGTCATAGAATCTGCGGACTATTATCAATAGATAAGTTATATATTACAAAAGAAGAAATAAGAAAACTCACAGACGGCCTTCGAGAATGTAAAATTCATGAGTTACAAAAAATCTTAGGAGATATGTTTAAAAATAGTAAAGTAAAGGTGCACCTCATAAATAAATATATAGAAATTATGGATCCTCACAAAAAGAAAATATTGCTCAATGATTACCACGTATTACGAACAAGTGGACATGCAGGAATAAACCACATGCTTAAAACGATTAAACAAAAATATTTCTGGACTGGAATGCAAAATGACATAGCTACTTATGTAAAACATTGCCCAACTTGTCAGAGAAACAAATACATATCACCCAAAAAACAGCCTATGGAAATAACGTCAACTGCTGAATCAAGCTTTGATAAAATTTATTTGGACCTAGTAGTTTCTTGGACGAATCAGCTAATGGATACAGGTACATACTGACGTTACAAGATGAACTGACGAAATTCACTGAAGCAATCCCAATCGAAAACAAAGAAGCTAGCACAGTAGCTAGAGGACTAGTAGAATGCTTTATTCTTAGATATGGAGTTCCAAAGATAATAGCCTCTGATCAAGGCACAGAATTTATCAACAAAATTTTTAAGTATATGTGCAAACTGCTAAAAATAGAGCAACTACAATCTACAGCATACCATCACGAAAGCATAGGAGCATTAGAAAACTCTCATAAAGTCCTAGGAGCATACCTTAGAAGTTACGTATCTGAAAAACACACAGACTGGTGTACATGGTTACCTTACTATGTGTTTTCCTATAACACCGCAGTACATACGGAAACAGGGTATTCACCATTTGAATTGGTACTTTTACTTTTACTTTTAATTGATTTTTATTTTCATTTTTACTTATATCTACTTAAATGCTAGACAAAAATCTTTAAACTAGCTAAAAATATCATCTTAAATAAATTACTGGCCCTATGCGGGCGCTCTAAATTATTCTCTAACTTAATTTTAATTGCCTTTCGGCCTAAAAATAACTTAAGTTTATCTTATATATAAAGGGTTTTATTTTTCACCCAGCAAATGAAAAAAACTGGGTATCTTATCAGTTTCTTAATCTATCTTAAACTACTTAAGAACTAACTTAAAACTAAACTAAAAATAAACTTAAAATTACTTAAAATAAACCTAAAATACTTAACTCTAGAACAGCCACAGCAAGCTTTTTTTTTTTTTTTTTGGTGCCGCCGCAACTGCCCTACCTAGCTTAAAGATACCAAAGATAAATGAAGTCGGCCATAGGCGATATTTCGTTTTTGCCGACTGAGATATCGGTTTCTTAACTGAGCCACCAAAATTGGTGGACCTGATCTAAGGCTTCCTTCCGATCCCGGTCGGGCACAGAAACGGAGGCGCTCTGCTTCGCTCCCAGCGACTATGTCTCGGTCGTAGAGGAGCCGCCTATCGACTGTTCTGCGGCCGACGTGGTAGATCAACGGAATCGCCGATCTATCCTGAATCAGCCCTCGACTATCAAGGTATAGGAAAGCCTCGGGCGGGATAAAACCACTCGAACGTGTGCTTTCAAAATATTCATCTTGGGGGTAGTAAGCCCCGAAGATTTGTCCATTAGTTGAGGTCATCGCCCCTGCAATGTGTCCGCGAATGAGCTTAATTAAAAAGTTATCTATCCTGTTTGTATTGGCCCCGTTGTATAGGACCTCGTTGGAATAATGATGTTTGTACTCCGACTCTGGTGTTCTATAAAGACCGAGACAAGTGCGAAGGCACTGTCTCTCGAACACCCGAATCTTTTCCATTAGAGATGGTGCAACGTTGAACCACACAGGGCATCCGTAGGCAATCATCGGCCTGATAAGGGCCATGTAGCAAATCACTTTCACCCTGCTATCAAGGCGGCTGCTATAAAACAACCGTCTTGTCAGGGCAAAAGCTCCCCTAGCCCTGGCCAGAGCAGCCTCTACATGTCGATTGAAATATAGATACTGATCCAACCAGATGCCAAGGTACTTTACTACATTTTTACTCGCCAGTGGATGTCCATGTGGCCCAGCGATCACTAGCTTGCGCCAGTTCTTTCTCGTATCCCTAGAGGCCCCAGACAAAGGGGTTCTAAACAGGATAGTTTCACATTTCTGGAAGTTAATTTTCAGCTTCCAATCATTACAGTACTTTTGAATTTTATCGAAATCACGTTGCAAGAGAATTCTGATGACTTAAACTTTTGGACCTGTTCTGTACGCAACTAAATCATCGGCATACGCAATTGCATGAGGTAGACTCCCAATGAGATCGCTGGTGTAAATACTAAAGAGAATCGGCGAGTTCACCGCTCCCTGTTGCAGACCGTTTTTAATATAAAACGTTGTGGTAGATGTTACATTGCCACTCTTGACAACAAACTTTCTACCATTAAGCATGTCGTAAAGCATATATAACAGTGGTTTACTTATGCCCCATCTGGTAAACTTCAGATAAAGACCTTCTAACCATACGGTGTCAAAAGCCTTCTCCAAATCAACCAGACAGGCACCCGTGCATTGATTTTTAGCATTGTTCCATTGGACAGCAGATACTAACTTAGACGTGGCATGAATTGTGTCATGTCCCGCCTTAAAGCCGAACTGTGTGTCTGGAATTATATTTTTGTCCTCGGCCCACTTGGACAGCTCTATTGATAACCTTTTCGAATACCTTACTGATACTCGGAAGAAGACTTATCGACCGGAGATTTGCCGGATTGGAATTGTCCTTTCCCTTTTTGGGGAGAGGATGTACAACTGCTGTCTTCCAACTCACTGGATAATATGCATTATTCAGCGCGTTGTTGAACAGTGTTGTGTATATGTTTATTGCTTCCTCAGGGAGATGTCGTAGTACAACATTGGGTACACCATCGACTCCTGCTGACTTCTTTTTCTTTAATGATGCGAAGATCATTTGTAGTTCAACCTTCGAGATGAGCAGGGAACTTGGCCCATTTCGCTCGGCGACGAACCCACTGTCTCAACCTTCTCCAATGGATCTTCGATCACAAAGAAGTCGTCGTCCAAGACGGCGTTCCCCAGATCCACTCCTGCGGTCAGGAGTATGTTTTCGTTGTCTGTCGTTCTTTGGAGCTTAAGACACGGAAGATCATTTTGAGTGTTCTTTCTAAAGATTTTATTAATCTCGGGAAACATACTCGGGTCGTTAGAATTAACGGCTCGAATTCTGTTATCCCAGTAAGAGTTAATAGACAATCTATAGTTTTGTTTGATGAGCGAGTTGACATTTTTTCAATCTTTAAACTTGCTACAAAAAAAAAGAGAAAACAACCTAATAAAATATTTTATTTAAATAATTATAACAATATAAAATATAAAAACTATAATGGCGAACAACAACTTTGCGAAATGTTTGGAGATCTCAACTTCGAACCTGTCAAACTTTTGAAAATGTCAAGTAGACGTCAAAATGATTTATATAAACCAGTCAGGCAAAATGGCTCAGAGATGCCACTTAGGCAGAATAGTGCTAGTAGTAGTACAATAGTACAAAATTGAAATAATTATGCCGTCAGCTCAATATTTTCAAGTAATAGTAATATTTTATCATATAATGTGTCAGGCCTTAATAATAAGCTATTGTTTGTGGATTTTTTTGAATATGTAAAAAGTTTTGATGTATTTTTTTTGTACGAAACTCATATAATGTTAGAAAATTTTAACAAGTTTACTAAATATTTTAATGGTTTCAAATTAACTTGGAAAGCTGCAGTGAGAACATACTCCAGAGGACGGGCTAGTGGTGGGACTCTCTATGGAATTAAAATATCACTTTTAAAAACCTACGACTTTGAGGAACATGAAGGAATCACGATTGTTAAACTATTACGAAAGCCAAATCTTATCATTATTCCTTGTTATATTAACTACAGCAAATGGAACGAAGACTTCGAACGACTCAACAACATCATGATGAATATGGCGAATAAGAGTATTTTATTGATTGGAGATCTTAACGCCAGAATAGCTAATTTACAAGTAACAGCAAGCCGCAGTACAAATAACACAGTTTTAAATCTCAGTCATAGAGTATCAATGGACGATGTATGTAATCAAAAGGGAACACATTTATTGGAACTTATGCAGATGTTTGATTGTACAGTTTTAAATGGATGTATAAATGGTGATACCAAAGGTCAGTTTACATTTCTTGGAGGACAAGGAAAATCAGTCATCGATTACTGTATGGTTAATAATGACTGGAATGATCTAGTGAAGAAGTTTGAAGTACAAAGCAAAATCTTCTCCGACCACATGCCAATTACAGTGGAATGGGTTAATGAATATGCTACAAATGGAAAAAATCTCGATCTACTGCCGCGGCTGAAATGGAATCAAGACATTTGTAATGTTTTTCAGCAGAAATTGGATGAAAATCTGGCTTTTGTAGATATTTCTACAGAATCAACGAAAATAAGTGCAAACAAACTCATTGCTTGCATTAAGAGTTCCACAAACAACACTCTCTCACACAAATCTTCAAAATTCAAACAAAAATGGTTTGACAAAGAGTGTATGCTTGCTCGGAAAAAAACGTTTTTTCTGTTAAATGCACTGAGAAACTCTTATAGCCAAACACTTAAAAAGTGGTATTTAGAAGCGAATGCAGCATTCAAGAAGCTTTGTCTCCAAAAGAAATCTACTTTTGAAAATAATCAGGCTCGTACACTGGGCCAAATTAAGAACTCAAAGGAATTCTGGAAGACTGTCAGAGAGATAAATGGTACAAAACATACAATTGGATTAGGAATGTCCGCTGATGAGCTATCTACTCATTTTAAATCTCTTTTATACGGCCAATATGACGTAAGATTCTCGTATGCTGAACCATGGTTCTCCGATGACATTTTGGATTCTGAACTCACTATTGAGGAATTGAAATCTGCAATTTTCAAAGGAAAAAACGGAAAAGCCCCTGGAGAAGATGGAGTTCCGTACGAATTCTTTAAGAATGCCACCGAAACTTTCCACAGACAACTTCAATCCCTTTTTAATAAAATATTTTCGACAGCAGTAGTGCCATCATCATTTAAAAGGTCAGTAATTTTCCCAATATCCAAAAAAGGTGACTTGAACAATGCTGAAAACTACCGTGGCATCTCCTTCATGAATGTTCTTGCAAAATTATTTTGTGGTATTCTTTTAAATAGATTAGAGACATGGGTAGAGGCTAACAGTGCCCTGTCAGATTTTCAAGCTGGATTTCGGAGAAATTACTCGACAATTGACCACATTTTCACGCTTACCTCAATTGTTAAAGCATTTCAAGCAAGAAATAAGAAAGTGTATGCTTTCTTCGTGGTCTGCATTTGACCTTATAAATCGAAATGCTCTCTTTTATAAGTTCTTAAGGCTAAGATTATCTACAAAATTCATTAACGTTTTAAAAGCACTATATTCAGAGTCAAAAGCAGCTGTATGGGACGGTTCCACTTACTCAGATTGGTTTGAAACAGATAACGGAGTAAAACAAGGCTGCCTTCTGAGTGCGCTATTGTTGTCGCTTTTTATTAATGATGTGGTTGAATACCTGCCTGGAGGGATTCGAATAGCCGATACAAACATAAATGTTCTAATGTATGCTGATGATCTGGTGTTGCTTTCAGAGTCTCCAGAAAACCTTCAACTGAGGATCAATAGACTCGCGGAATACTGTCAGCAATGGGGTCTTGTAATCAACACAAACAAATCGAAAGTAATGATATTTAGCCGTTCAACGAGAAAACAAACCACATACAATTGGTTCTATAATGGTACTAGTTTGGAGATTGTAAACGAGTATAAGTATTTGGGTGTAAAACTAAGCCGAACGTTAGATTTTAACGTGCATCTTGCAGAAAAATCAAATTCATCACTTAGCCTACTCAACATGTCTTGGAGAAGCATATTCCTAAATAATAGAATCAATCTTTCAACGAAGTACAAAATATATTTATGTTGAAACAGGACTTCCTAAACTTTTCACATATACTCTGAAATTGCAGGACGACTACATAACCAAAGTACTCTCTTATTCAGATACCCGTCTGGCCAAGAAAATGCTGTTATACGAGCTAAGGAACGAGGATTGGTGGTGGTCTAAATGGAAACGTTTAGGAATAGCTTGTGAAGAAGTCGTCTCAATGGACTCAAACAATATAAATTTGGTCAAAGACCAACTATATCGAATTATTCAGAATCATGAAAATTCTGTTCATGATGAATTTGCAGCGAAAGTTCGAAAATCAAAGAGCAGAATTTTATACTCGCAGCTTAATATTAATTTACTTGAGAAGAATTACTTTAACGATGTATATAGTTATAAAGAAATATCTCTAATTTTCAAAGCACGATGCGAACTACTCTATCTAAATGGAAGCCCTTACAACGGAAGTTTTAACCAGTTCTGTTCATTGTGCAACCTTAAAGCAAAAGAAGACTGTTTTCACTTTTTAAGTATTTGTCCAATTTTTTCTCCCCAACGTCTTGTATACTTCGGAAAGAAAACTTTAACTATGCAAGAAACAATTGTAATCTTGAACGAGTTCAACTGGAAAAATCTTTGCAAATTTATATTAGAACTGTGTAGACATAGAATGCTATTGATAAACGAATATGTATAAAAACTATTAAAAAAAAAAAAAAAAAAAAAAAAAAAAAAAAAAAAATATTTATATTAATATGTTTAATGTAATAAACAAAATTTGCTAACCGAGCTGACGGCAATGCCATAGCTTTAAATTCATTAAATTATAATACAAACGAACATAAAACTGAATAAAATGAATTAAAAATTGAAAAATTGAAAAAAACATTATTGTAAAACCCAAGCAATGTAATTCCATTCAACAAGAACAACAACAAATTTTTATATTAACCCCCTCAGAAATTTGATTTTTTTATGTTTTATTTATTTAAAACTGTTGATTTTTTAAAACGTCATTTAGTTTTCGCACCTTATAAAGCTTTTTCTAAATGAAATTTCACTGGTATAAAACTTGACAAGAAAATTTACCAAAGAAAATAACAGCTTCGATTTTTGTTTCGTTCGAGTTACATAATGTATTCGAAGTCTAATTTTTCACTACTTTTTCCATTATTGAATATTGGCTTCCAATGCTTCAAGAGTTGCTGGTTTGTCGGCATAAACCAATACCAATACAACAAAGCCCCATAAAAAGTAATCGAGAGGCGTTAAGTCGAACGAACGAGGGGCCAGTTAACAGAACCACTTCTGGAAATAAAGTTGTTGTTAAAACCAAATGTCGATATTTAGCTGATTAATTTTTGGAAATAAAAAAATTAGTCAGCATGACTAGAAAGCGCTCGCCATTAACCGCAACGGCAGCTCCTTCCTCATTTTGAAAGAAATAAGGACCGCCAGCGTGTAAACCGCACCAAACAGTCAATTTTAATGGATGTAATGTTTATTTGTTAATGGCTCGAGGATTGTCTTGTATTTCCTTATATTTTTAAATTATTTTCAGATAAACACTCAACTATTTATTTAGGCTTAGTACAAGCACATAATATCTTAAAACTAGATAACAATTAAATCTTAAGGCTAAGGTGAAGAAAAAAGATGAGGATAAAAAGAGGAAGATTAAGATTGAAGAGCTAGTTTGAGAGAGGATTTTGAGAGGTTTAAATCAAAAATGTTGGAATTGTTTACTGTTCTAATCATTCTAGTAATTGGTTCATTTTGGCCATATTCAGTACGATGGAAAGGGACGCAAAAGAGGGGATTGTTCCTCAAATGACGAATACGAGAATTCGGTTTGAATTTATTAAGTAGACCTTCGCTATCAATGACTCCATTCAAAAGTTGGTGTGCAAATATTATATCAGCATTATCACGACGTCTACTAAGAGTTTGTAAATTTATTAATTTTAAACGGTTTTCATAAGGTGGAAGATTATATGGGTCATTCCAGGAAAGGCCGCGCAAGGAAAAGCGAATGAATCTGCGTTGAATGGCTTCTATACGTTTAATGTGAACATGGTGATACGGAGGCCATACTACGGAGGCGTACTCAAGAAGAGGTCTAACAAACGTGACATACATAGACTTAGTAACATAGGGATCAGAGACCATTGTCTTCGCTCCATATTCGATAATTTTGCTTATTGACGAAGCCATTGAACCAGAAATGAGCTTCATCACAAAACACAATTCTTCGGTAAAAATGCTCTATGAACTTCGCGAATTTCTACAATTTGGAAGCGTAGTTCTGGAATAAGACGATTCATGATGAATTGCCAAACCTTACTAAATAGAAATGTCAACACAGTTTGAAATTTTGTCAAACCACAGACAACAACAACCATCGAAACTTGTCATGCAGCTAAAAAAACCCTTTAGACACAAACATGTTTGAATAGTCAAAATTTACGGATACTTTTGCCTTATGACGTGAGAAAAAAATTATTGATGAAAAGTCTTAGAACGATTTAAAAATTTTGCGGTTTAAATTTCCCATGATTTTTTACCATTTTACTCGCGCGAGTAAAGCATTTTTTTTTTTATTTTGAAGGATTGGACATAAAAACACAAGAAAGAAACCTCCATTTCACATTTAAGCCTCTTTCTTAGGAACCGTCCATTTAGCCTATTTTTCAATCTAACACCTCATACTAGAACAGCCACAGCAAGCTTTTTTTTTTTTTTTTTTGGTGCCGCCGCAACTGCCCTACCTAGCTTAAAGATACCAAAGATAAATGAAGTCGGCCATAGGCGATATTTCGTTTTTGCCGACTGAGATATCGGTTTCTTAACTGAGCCACCAAAATTGGTGGACCTGATCTAAGGCTTCCTTCCGATCCCGGTCGGGCACAGAAACGGAGGCGCTCTGCTTCGCTCCCAGCGACTATGTCTCGGTCGTAGAGGAGCCGCCTATCGACTGTTCTGCGGCCGACGTGGTAGATCAACGGAATCGCCGATCTATCCTGAATCAGCCCTCGACTACCAAGGTATAGGATAGCCTCGGGCGGGATAAAACCACTCGAACGTGTGCTTTCAAAATATTCATCTTGGGGGTAGTAAGCCCCGAAGATTTGTCCATTAGTTGAGGTCATCGCCCCTGCAATGTGTCCGCGAATGAGCTTAATTAAAAAGTTATCTATCCTGTTTGTATTGGCCCCGTTGTATAGGACCTCGTTGGAATAATGATGTTTGTACTCCGACTCTGGTGTTCTATAAAGACCGAGACAAGTGCGAAGGCACTGTCTCTCGAACACCCGAATCTTTTCCATTAGAGATGGTGCAACGTTGAACCACACAGGGCATCCGTAGGCAATCATCGGCCTGATAAGGGCCATGTAGCAAATCACTTTCACCCTGCTATCAAGGCGGCTGCTATAAAACAACCGTCTTGTCAGGGCAAAAGCTCCCCTAGCCCTGGCCAGAGCAGCCTCTACATGTCGATTGAAATATAGATACTGATCCAACCAGATGCCAAGGTACTTTACTACATTTTTACTCGCCAGTGGATGTCCATGTGGCCCAGCGATCACTAGCTTGCGCCAGTTCTTTCTCGTATCCCTAGAGGCCCCAGACAAAGGGGTTCTAAACAGGATAGTTTCACATTTCTGGAAGTTAATTTTCAGCTTCCAATCATTACAGTACTTTTGAATTTTATCGAAATCACGTTGCAAGAGAATTCTGATGACTTCAACTTTTGGACCTGTTCTGTACGCAACTAAATCATCGGCATACGCAATTGCATGAGGTAGACTCCCAATGAGATCGCTGGTGTAAATACTAAAGAGAATCGGCGAGTTCACCGCTCCCTGTTGCAGACCGTTTTTAATATAAAACGTTGTGGTAGATGTTACATTGCCACTCTTGACAACAAACTTTCTACCATTAAGCATGTCGTAAAGCATATATAACAGTGGTTTACTTATGCCCCATCTGGTAAACTTCAGATAAAGACCTTCTAACCATACGGTGTCAAAAGCCTTCTCCAAATCAACCAGACAGGCACCCGTGCATTGATTTTTAGCATTGTTCCATTGGACAGCAGATACTAACTTAGACGCGGCATGAATTGTGTCATGTCCCGCCTTAAAGCCGAACTGTGTGTCTGGAATTATATTTTTGTCCTCGGCCCACTTGGACAGCTCTATTGATAACCTTTTCGAATACCTTACTGATACTCGGAAGAAGACTTATCGACCGGAGATTTGCCGGATTGGAATTGTCCTTTCCCTTTTTGGGGAGAGGATGTACAACTGCTGTCTTCCAACTCACTGGATAATATGCATTATTCAGCGCGTTGTTGAACAGTGTTGTGTATATGTTTATTGCTTCCTCAGGGAGATGTCGTAGTACAACATTGGGTACACCATCGACTCCTGCTGACTTCTTTTTCTTTAATGATGCGAAGATCATTTGTAGTTCAACCTTCGAGATGAGCAGGGAACTTGGCCCATTTCGCTCGGCGACGAACCCACTGTCTCAACCTTCTCCAATGGATCTTCGATCACAAAGAAGTCGTCGTCCAAGACGGCGTTCCCCAGATCCACTCCTGCGGTCAGGAGTATGTTTTCGTTGTCTGTCGTTCTTTGGAGCTTAAGACACGGAAGATCATTTTGAGTGTTCTTTCTAAAGATTTTATTAATCTCGGGAAACATACTCGGGTCGTTAGAATTAACGGCTCGAATTCTGTTATCCCAGTAAGAGTTAATAGACAATCTATAGTTTTGTTTGATGAGCGAGTTGACATTTTTTCAATCTTTAAACTTGCTACAAAAAAAAAGAGAAAACAACCTAATAAAATATTTTATTTAAATAATTATAACAATATAAAATATAAAAACTATAATGGCGAACAACAACTTTGCGAAATGTTTGGAGATCTCAACTTCGAACCTGTCAAACTTTTGAAAATGTCAAGTAGACGTCAAAATGATTTATATAAACCAGTCAGGCAAAATGGCTCAGAGATGCCACTTAGGCAGAATAGTGCTAGTAGTAGTACAATAGTACAAAATTGAAAATATTATGCCGTCAGCTCAATATTTTCAAGTAATAGTAATATTTTATCATATAATGTGTCAGGCCTTAATAATAAGCTATTGTTTGTGGATTTTTTTGAATATGTAAAAAGTTTTGATGTATTTTTTTTGTACGAAACTCATATAATGTTAGAAAATTTTAACAAGTTTACTAAATATTTTAATGGTTTCAAATTAACTTGGAAAGCTGCAGTGAGAACATACTCCAGAGGACGGGCTAGTGGTGGGACTCTCTATGGAATTAAAATATCACTTTTAAAAAATTACGACTTTGAGGAACATGAAGGAATCACGATTGTTAAACTATTACGAAAGCCAAATCTTATCATTATTCCTTGTTATATTAACTACAGCAAATGGAACGAAGACTTCGAACGACTCAACAACATCATGATGAATATGGCGAATAAGAGTATTTTATTGATTGGAGATCTTAACGCCAGAATAGCTAATTTACAAGTAACAGCAAGCCGCAGTACAAATAACACAGTTTTAAATCTCAGTCATAGAGTATCAATGGACGATGTATGTAATCAAAAGGGAACACATTTATTGGAACTTATGCAGATGTTTGATTGTACAGTTTTAAATGGATGTATAAATGGTGATACCAAAGGTCAGTTTACATTTCTTGGAGGACAAGGAAAATCAGTCATCGATTACTGTATGGTTAATAATGACTGGAATGATCTAGTGAAGAAGTTTGAAGTACAAAGCAAAATCTTCTCCGACCACATGCCAATTACAGTGGAATGGGTTAATGAATATGCTACAAATGGAAAAAATCTCGATCTACTGCCGCGGCTGAAATGGAATCAAGACATTTGTAATGTTTTTCAGCAGAAATTGGATGAAAATCTGGCTTTTGTAGATATTTCTACAGAATCAACGAAAATAAGTGCAAACAAACTCATTGCTTGCATTAAGAGTTCCACAAACAACACTCTCTCACACAAATCTTCAAAATTCAAACAAAAATGGTTTGACAAAGAGTGTATGCTTGCTCGGAAAAAAACGTTTTTTCTGTTAAATGCACTGAGAAACTCTTATAGCCAAACACTTAAAAAGTGGTATTTAGAAGCGAATGCAGCATTCAAGAAGCTTTGTCTCCAAAAGAAATCTACTTTTGAAAATAATCAGGCTCGTACACTGGGCCAAATTAAGAACTCAAAGGAATTCTGGAAGACTGTCAGAGAGATAAATGGTACAAAACATACAATTGGATTAGGAATGTCCGCTGATGAGCTATCTACTCATTTTAAATCTCTTTTATACGGCCAATATGACGTAAGATTCTCGTATGCTGAACCATGGTTCTCCGATGACATTTTGGATTCTGAACTCACTATTGAGGAATTGAAATCTGCAATTTTCAAAGGAAAAAACGGAAAAGCCCCTGGAGAAGATGGAGTTCCGTACGAATTCTTTAAGAATGCCACCGAAACTTTCCACAGACAACTTCAATCCCTTTTTAATAAAATATTTTCGACAGCAGTAGTGCCATCATCATTTAAAAGGTCAGTAATTTTCCCAATATCCAAAAAAGGTGACTTGAACAATGCTGAAAACTACCGTGGCATCTCCTTCATGAATGTTCTTGCAAAATTATTTTGTGGTATTCTTTTAAATAGATTAGAGACATGGGTAGAGGCTAACAGTGCCCTGTCAGATTTTCAAGCTGGATTTCGGAGAAATTACTCGACAATTGACCACATTTTCACGCTTACCTCAATTGTTAAAGCATTTCAAGCAAGAAATAAGAAAGTGTATGCTTTCTTCGTGGTCTGCATTTGACCTTATAAATCGAAATGCTCTCTTTTATAAGTTCTTAAGGCTAAGATTATCTACAAAATTCATTAACGTTTTAAAAGCACTATATTCAGAGTCAAAAGCAGCTGTATGGGACGGTTCCACTTACTCAGATTGGTTTGAAACAGATAACGGAGTAAAACAAGGCTGCCTTCTGAGTGCGCTATTGTTGTCGCTTTTTATTAATGATGTGGTTGAATACCTGCCTGGAGGGATTCGAATAGCCGATACAAACATAAATGTTCTAATGTATGCTGATGATCTGGTGTTGCTTTCAGAGTCTCCAGAAAACCTTCAACTGAGGATCAATAGACTCGCGGAATACTGTCAGCAATGGGGTCTTGTAATCAACACAAACAAATCGAAAGTAATGATATTTAGCCGTTCAACGAGAAAACAAACCACATACAATTGGTTCTATAATGGTACTAGTTTGGAGATTGTAAACGAGTATAAGTATTTGGGTGTAAAACTAAGCCGAACGTTAGATTTTAACGTGCATCTTGCAGAAAAATCAAATTCATCACTTAGCCTACTCAACATGTCTTGGAGAAGCATATTCCTAAATAATAGAATCAATCTTTCAACGAAGTACAAAATATATGATGCTGTCGTTAAGTCTACTCTTTCTTATGCTGGACAAGTCTGGGGTATTGACGAATACGAGTCCGTCGAAAAGTTTCAAAGAAACTTTTTAAAAAAGCTCTTTAACCTACCACTGAATACGCCAAATTATGCAATTTATGTTGAAACAGGACTTCCTAAACTTTTCACATATACTCTGAAATTGCAGGCCGACTACATAACCAAAGTACTCTCTTATTCAGATACCCGTCTGGCCAAGAAAATGCTGTTATACGAGCTAAGGAACGAGGATTGGTGGTGGTCTAAATGGAAACGTTTAGGAATAGCTTGTGAAGAAGTCGTCTCAATGGACTCAAACAATATAAATTTGGTCAAAGACCAACTATATCGAATTATTCAGAATCATGAAAATTCTGTTCATGATGAATTTGCAGCGAAAGTTCGAAAATCAAAGAGCAGAATTTTATACTCGCAGCTTAATATTAATTTACTTGAGAAGAATTACTTTAATGATGTATATAGTTATAAAGAAATATCTCTAATTTTCAAAGCACGATGCGAACTACTCTATCTAAATGGAAGCCCTTACAACGGAAGTTTTAACCAGTTCTGTTTATTGTGCAACCTTAAAGCAAAAGAAGACTGTTTTCACTTTTTAAGTATTTGTCCAATTTTTTCTCCCCAACGTCTTGTATACTTCGGAAAGAAAACTTTAACTATGCAAGAAACAATTGTAATCTTGAACGAGTTCAACTGGAAAAACCTTTGCAAATTTATATTAGAACTGTGTAGACATAGAATGCTATTGATAAACGAATATGTATAAAAACTATTAAAAAAAAAAAAAAAAAAAAAAAAAAAAAAAAAAAAAAATATTTATATTAATATGTTTAATGTAATAAACAAAATTTGCTAACCGAGCTGACGGCAATGCCATAGCTTTAAATTCATTAAATTATAATACAAACGAACATAAAACTGAATAAAATGAATTAAAAATTGAAAAATTGAAAAAAACATTATTGTAAAACCCAAGCAATGTAATTCCATTCAACAAGAACAACAACAAATTTTTATATTAACCCCCTCAGAAATTTGATTTTTTTATGTTTTATTTATTTAAAACTGTTGATTTTTTAAAACGTCATTTAGTTTTCGCACCTTATAAAGCTTTTTCTAAATGAAATTTCACTGGTATAAAACTTGACAAGAAAATTTACCAAAGAAAATAACAGCTTCGATTTTTGTTTCGTTCGAGTTACATAATGTATTCGAAGTCTAATTTTTCACTACTTTTTCCATTATTGAATATTGGCTTCCAATGCTTCAAGAGTTGCTGGTTTGTCGGCATAAACCAATACCAATACAACAAAGCCCCATAAAAAGTAATCGAGAGGCGTTAAGTCGAACGAACGAGGGGCCAGTTAACAGAACCACTTCTGGAAATAAAGTTGTTGTTAAAACCAAATGTCGATATTTAGCTGATTAATTTTTGGAAATAAAAAAATTAGTCAGCATGACTAGAAAGCGCTCGCCATTAACCGCAACGGCAGCTCCTTCCTCATTTTGAAAGAAATAAGGACCGCCAGCGTGTAAACCGCACCAAACAGTCAATTTTAATGGATGTAATGTTTATTTGTTAATGGCTCTTGATGGATTGTCTTGTATTTCCTTATATTTTTAAATTATTTTCAGATAAACACTCAACTATTTTTTTAGGCTTAGTACAAGCACATAATATCTTAAAACTAGATAACAATTAAATCTTAAGGCTAAGGTGAAGAAAAAAGATGAGGATAAAAAGAGGAAGATTAAGATTGAAGAGCTAGTTTGAGAGAGGATTTTGAGAGGTTTAAATCAAAAATGTTGGAATTGTTTACTGTTCTAATCATTCTAGTAATTGGTTCATTTTGGCCATATTCAGTACGATGGAAAGGGACGCAAAAGAGGGGATTGTTCCTCAAATGACGAATACGAGAATTCGGTTTGAATTTATTAAGTAGACCTTCGCTATCAATGACTCCATTCAAAAGTTGGTGTGCAAATATTATATCAGCATTATCACGACGTCTACTAAGAGTTTGTAAATTTATTAATTTTAAACGGTTTTCATAAGATGGAAGATTATATGGGTCATTCCAGGAAAGGCCGCGCAAGGAAAAGCGAATGAATCTGCGTTGAATGGCTTCTATACGTTTAATGTGAACATGGTGATACGGAGGCCATACTACGGAGGCGTACTCAAGAAGAGGTCTAACAAACGTGACATACATAGACTTAGTAACATAGGGATCAGAGACCATTGTCTTCGCTCCATATTCGATAATTTTGCTTATTGACGAAGCCATTGAACCAGAAATGAGCTTCATCACAAAACACAATTCTTCGGTAAAAATGCTCTATGAACTTCGCGAATTTCTACAATTTGGAAGCGTAGTTCTGGAATAAGACGATTCATGATGAATTGCCAAACCTTACTAAATAGAAATGTCAACACAGTTTGAAATTTTGTCAAACCACAGACAACAACCATCGAAACTTGTCATGCAGCTAAAAAAACCCTTTAGACACAAACATGTTTGAATAGTCAAAATTTACGGATACTTTTGCCTTATGACGTGAGAAAAAAATTATTGATGAAAAGTCTTAGAACGATTTAAAAATTTTGCGGTTTAAATTTCCCATGATTTTTTACCATTTTACTCGCGCGAGTAAAGCATTTTTTTTTTATTTTGAAGGATTGGACATAAAAACACAAGAAAGAAACCTCCATTTCACATTTAAGCCTCTTTCTTAGGAACCGTCCATTTAGCCTATTTTTCAATCTAACACCTCATACTAGAACAGCCACAGCAAGCTTTTTTTTTTTTTTTTTTGGTGCCGCCGCAACTGCCCTACCTAGCTTAAAGATACCAAAGATAAATGAAGTCGGCCATAGGCGATATTTCGTTTTTGCCGACTGAGATATCGGTTTCTTAACTGAGCCACCAAAATTGGTGCACCTGATCTAAGGCTTCCTTCCGATCCCGGTCGGGCACAGAAACGGAGGCGCTCTGCTTCGCTCCCAGCGACTATGTCTCGGTCGTAGAGGAGCCGCCTATCGACTGTTCTGCGGCCGACGTGGTAGATCAACGGAATCGCCGATCTATCCTGAATCAGCCCTCGACTATCAAGGTATAGGAAAGCCTCGGGCGGGATAAAACCACTCGAACGTGTGCTTTCAAAATATTCATCTTGGGGGTAGTAAGCCCCGAAGATTTGTCCATTAGTTGAGGTCATCGCCCCTGCAATGTGTCCGCGAATGAGCTTAATTAAAAAGTTATCTATCCTGTTTGTATTGGCCCCGTTGTATAGGACCTCGTTGGAATAATGATGTTTGTACTCCGACTCTGGTGTTCTATAAAGACCGAGACAAGTGCGAAGGCACTGTCTCTCGAACACCCGAATCTTTTCCATTAGAGATGGTGCAACGTTGAACCACACAGGGCATCCGTAGGCAATCATCGGCCTGATAAGGGCCATGTAGCAAATCACTTTCACCCTGCTATCAAGGCGGCTGCTATAAAACAACCGTCTTGTCAGGGCAAAAGCTCCCCTAGCCCTGGCCAGAGCAGCCTCTACATGTCGATTGAAATATAGATACTGATCCAACCAGATGCCAAGGTACTTTACTACATTTTTACTCGCCAGTGGATGTCCATGTGGCCCAGCGATCACTAGCTTGCGCCAGTTCTTTCTCGTATCCCTAGAGGCCCCAGACAAAAGGGTTCTAAACAGGATAGTTTCACATTTCTGGAAGTTAATTTTCAGCTTCCAATCATTACAGTACTTTTGAATTTTATCGAAATCACGTTGCAAGAGAATTCTGATGACTTCAACTTTTGGACCTGTTCTGTACGCAACTAAATCATCGGCATACGCAATTGCATGAGGTAGACTCCCAATGAGATCGCTGGTGTAAATACTAAAGAGAATCGGCGAGTTCACCGCTCCCTGTTGCAGACCGTTTTTAATATAAAACGTTGTGGTAGATGTTACATTGCCACTCTTGACAACAAACTTTCTACCATTAAGCATGTCGTAAAGCATATATAACAGTGGTTTACTTATGCCCCATCTGGTAAACTTCAGATAAAGACCTTCTAACCATACGGTGTCAAAAGCCTTCTCCAAATCAACCAGACAGGCACCCGTGCATTGATTTTTAGCATTGTTCCATTGGACAGCAGATACTAACTTAGACGCGGCATGAATTGTGTCATGTCCCGCCTTAAAGCCGAACTGTGTGTCTGGAATTATATTTTTGTCCTCGGCCCACTTGGACAGAGCTCTATTGATAACCTTTTCGAATACCTTACTGATACTCGGAAGAAGACTTATCGACCGGAGATTTGCCGGATTGGAATTGTCCTTTCCCTTTTTGGGGAGAGGATGTACAACTGCTGTCTTCCAACTCACTGGATAATATGCATTATTCAGCGCGTTGTTGAACAGTGTTGTGTATATGTTTATTGCTTCCTCAGGGAGATGTCGTAGTACAACATTGGGTACACCATCGACTCCTGCTGACTTCTTTTTCTTTAATGATGCGAAGATCATTTGTAGTTCAACCTTCGAGATGAGCAGGGAACTTGGCCCATTTCGCTCGGCGACGAACCCACTGTCTCAACCTTCTCCAATGGATCTTCGATCAAAAGAAGTCGTCGTCCAAGACGGCGTTCCCCAGATCCACTCCTGCGGTCAGGAGTATGTTTTCGTTGTCTGTCGTTCTTTGGAGCTTAAGACACGGAAGATCATTTTGAGTGTTCTTTCTAAAGATTTTATTAATCTCGGGAAACATACTCGGGTCGTTAGAATTAACGGCTCGAATTCTGTTATCCCAGTAAGAGTTAATAGACAATCTATAGTTTTGTTTGATGAGCGAGTTGACATTTTTTCAATCTTTAAACTTGCTACAAAAAAAAAGAGAAAACAACCTAATAAAATATTTTATTTAAATAATTATAACAATATAAAATATAAAAACTATAATGGCGAACAACAACTTTGCGAAATGTTTGGAGGTCTCAACTTCGAACCTGTCAAACTTTTGAAAATGTCAAGTAGACGTCAAAATGATTTATATAAACCAGTCAGGCAAAATGGCTCAGAGATGCCACTTAGGCAGAATAGTGCTAGTAGTAGTACAATAGTACAAAATTGAAAATATTATGCCGTCAGCTCAATATTTTCAAGTAATAGTAATATTTTATCATATAATGTGTCAGGCCTTAATAATAAGCTATTGTTTGTGGATTTTTTTGAATATGTAAAAAGTTTTGATGTATTTTTTTTGTACGAAACTCATATAATGTTAGAAAATTTTAACAAGTTTACTAAATATTTTAATGGTTTCAAATTAACTTGGAAAGCTGCAGTGAGAACATACTCCAGAGGACGGGCTAGTGGTGGGACTCTCTATGGAATTAAAATATCACTTTTAAAAACCTACGACTTTGAGGAACATGAAGGAATCACGATTGTTAAACTATTACGAAAGCCAAATCTTATCATTATTCCTTGTTATATTAACTACAGCAAATGGAACGAAGACTTCGAACGACTCAACAACATCATGATGAATATGGCGAATAAGAGTATTTTATTGATTGGAGATCTTAACGCCAGAATAGCTAATTTACAAGTAACAGCAAGCCGCAGTACAAATAACACAGTTTTAAATCTCAGTCATAGAGTATCAATGGACGATGTATGTAATCAAAAGGGAACACATTTATTGGAACTTATGCAGATGTTTGATTGTACAGTTTTAAATGGATGTATAAATGGTGATACCAAAGGTCAGTTTACATTTCTTGGAGGACAAGGAAAATCAGTCATCGATTACTGTATGGTTAATAATGACTGGAATGATCTAGTGAAGAAGTTTGAAGTACAAAGCAAAATCTTCTCCGACCACATGCCAATTACAGTGGAATGGGTTAATGAATATGCTACAAATGGAAAAAATCTCGATCTACTGCCGCGGCTGAAATGGAATCATGACATTTGTAATGTTTTTCAGCAGAAATTGGATGAAAATCTGGCTTTTGTAGATATTTCTACAGAATCAACGAAAATAAGTGCAAACAAACTCATTGCTTGCATTAAGAGTTCCACAAACAACACTCTCTCACACAAATCTTCAAAATTCAAACAAAAATGGTTTGACAAAGAGTGTATGCTTGCTCGGAAAAAAACGTTTATTCTGTTAAATGCACTGAGAAACTCTTATAGCCAAACACTTAAAAAGTGGTATTTAGAAGCGAATGCAGCATTCAAGAAGCTTTGTCTCCAAAAGAAATCTACTTTTGAAAATAATCAGGCTCGTACACTGGGCCAAATTAAGAACTCAAAGGAATTCTGGAAGACTGTCAGAGAGATAAATGGTACAAAACATACAATTGGATTAGGAATGTCCGCTGATGAGCTATCTACTCATTTTAAATCTCTTTTATACGGCCAATATGACGTAAGATTCTCGTATGCTGAACCATGGTTCTCCGATGACATTTTGGATTCTGAACTCACTATTGAGGAATTGAAATCTGCAATTTTCAAAGGAAAAAACGGAAAAGCCCCTGGAGAAGATGGAGTTCCGTACGAATTCTTTAAGAATGCCACCGAAACTTTCCACAGACAACTTCAATCCCTTTTTAATAAAATATTTTCGACAGAAGTAGTGCCATCATCATTTAAAAGGTCAGTAATTTTCCCAATATCCAAAAAAAGGTGACTTGAACAATGCTGAAAACTACCGTGGCATCTCCTTCATGAATGTTCTTGCAAAATTATTTTGTGGTATTCTTGTAAATAGATTAGAGACATGGGTAGAGGCTAACAGTGCCCTGTCAGATTTTCAAGCTGGATTTCGGAGAAATTACTCGACAATTGACCACATTTTCACGCTTACCTCAATTGTTAAAGCATTTCAAGCAAGAAATAAAAAAGTGTATGCTTTCTTCGTGGTCTGCATTTGACCTTATAAATCGAAATGCTCTCTTTTATAAGTTCTTAAGGCTAAGATTATCTACAAAATTCATTAACGTTTTAAAAGCACTATATTCAGAGTCAAAAGCAGCTGTATGGGACGGTTCCACTTACTCAGATTGGTTTGAAACAGATAACGGAGTAAAACAAGGCTGCCTTCTGAGTGCGCTATTGTTTTCGCTTTTTATTAATGATGTGGTTGAATACCTGCCTGGAGGGATTCGAATAGCCGATACAAACATAAATGTTCTAATGTATGCTGATGATCTGGCGTTGCTTTCAGAGTCTCCAGAAAACCTTCAACTGAGGATCAATAGACTCGCGGAATACTGTCAGCAATGGGGTCTTGTAATCAACACAAACAAATCGAAAGTAATGATATTTAGCCGTTCAACGAGAAAACAAACCACATACAATTGGTTCTATAATGGTACTAGTTTGGAGATTGTAAACGAGTATAAGTATTTGGGTGTAAAACTAAGCCGAACGTTAGATTTTAACGTGCATCTTGCAGAAAAATCAAATTCATCACTTAGCCTACTCAACATGTCTTGGAGAAGCATATTCCTAAATAATAGAATCAATCTTTCAACGAAGTACAAAATATATGATGCTGTCGTTAAGTCTACTCTTTCTTATGCTGGACAAGTCTGGGGTATTGACGAATACGAGTCCGTCGAAAAGTTTCAAAGAAACTTTTTAAAAAAGCTCTTTAACCTACCACTGAATACGCCAAATTATGCAATTTATGTTGAAACAGGACTTCCTAAACTTTTCACATATACTCTGAAATTGCAGGCCGACTACATAACCAAAGTACTCTCTTATTCAGATACCCGTCTGGCCAAGAAAATGCTGTTATACGAGCTAAGGAACGAGGATTGGTGGTGGTCTAAATGGAAACGTTTAGGAATAGCTTGTGAAGAAGTCGTCTCAATGGACTCAAACAATATAAATTTGGTCAAAGACCAACTATATCGAATTATTCAGAATCATGAAAATTCTGTTCATGATGAATTTGCAGCGAAAGTTCGAAAATCAAAGAGCAGAATTTTATACTCGCAGCTTAATATTAATTTACTTGAGAAGAATTACTTTAATGATGTATATAGTTATAAAGAAATATCTCTAATTTTCAAAGCACGATGCGAACTACTCTATCTAAATGGAAGCCCTTACAACGGAAGTTTTAACCAGTTCTGTTCATTGTGCAACCTTAAAGCAAAAGAAGACTGTTTTCACTTTTTAAGTATTTGTCCAATTTTTTCTCCCCAACGTCTTGTATACTTCGGAAAGAAAACTTTAACTATGCAAGAAACAATTGTAATCTTGAACGAGTTCAACTGGAAAAACCTTTGCAAATTTATATTAGAACTGTGTAGACATAGAATGCTATTGATAAACGAATATGTATAAAAACTATTAAAAAAAAAAAAAAAAAAAAAAAAAAAAAAAAAAAAAAAATATTTATATTAATATGTTTAATGTAATAAACAAAATTTGCTAACCGAGCTGACGGCAATGCCATAGCTTTAAATTCATTAAATTATAATACAAACGAACATAAAACTGAATAAAATGAATTAAAAATTGAAAAATTGAAAAAAACATTATTGTAAAACCCAAGCAATGTAATTCCATTCAACAAGAACAACAAATTTTTATATTAACCCCCTCAGAAATTTGATTTTTTTATGTTTTATTTATTTAAAACTGTTGATTTTTTAAAACGTCATTTAGTTTTCGCACCTTATAAAGCTTTTTCTAAATGAAATTTCACTGGTATAAAACTTGACAAGAAAATTTACCAAAGAAAATAACAGCTTCGATTTTTGTTTCGTTCGAGTTACATAATGTATTCGAAGTCTAATTTTTCACTACTTTTTCCATTATTGAATATTGGCTTCCAATGCTTCAAGAGTTGCTGGTTTGTCGGCATAAACCAATACCAATACAACAAAGCCCCATAAAAAGTAATCGAGAGGCGTTAAGTCGAACGAACGAGGGGCCAGTTAACAGAACCACTTCTGGAAATAAAGTTGTTGTTAAAACCAAATGTCGATATTTAGCTGATTAATTTTTGGAAATAAAAAAATTAGTCAGCATGACTAGAAAGCGCTCGCCATTAACCGCAACGGCAGCTCCTTCCTCATTTTGAAAGAAATAAGGACCGCCAGCGTGTAAACCGCACCAAACAGTCAATTTTAATGGATGTAATGTTTATTTGTTAATGGCTCTTGATGGATTGTCTTGTATTTCCTTATATTTTTAAATTATTTTCAGATAAACACTCAACTATTTTTTTAGGCTTAGTACAAGCACATAATATCTTAAAACTAGATAACAATTAAATCTTAAGGCTAAGGTGAAGAAAAAAGATGAGGATAAAAAGAGGAAGATTAAGATTGAAGAGCTAGTTTGAGAGAGGATTTTGAGAGGTTTAAATCAAAAATGTTGGAATTGTTTACTGTTCTAATCATTCTAGTAATTGGTTCATTTTGGCCATATTCAGTACGATGGAAAGGGACGCAAAAGAGGGGATTGTTCCTCAAATGACGAATACGAGAATTCGGTTTGAATTTATTAAGTAGACCTTCGCTATCAATGACTCCATTCAAAAGTTGGTGTGCAAATATTATATCAGCATTATCACGACGTCTACTAAGAGTTTGTAAATTTATTAATTTTAAACGGTTTTCATAAGATGGAAGATTATATGGGTCATTCCAGGAAAGGCCGCGCAAGGAAAAGCGAATGAATCTGCGTTGAATGGCTTCTATACGTTTAATGTGAACATGGTGATACGGAGGCCATACTACGGAGGCGTACTCAAGAAGAGGTCTAACAAACGTGACATACATAGACTTAGTAACATAGGGATCAGAGACCATTGTCTTCGCTCCATATTCGATAATTTTGCTTATTGACGAAGCCATTGAACCAGAAATGAGCTTCATCACAAAACACAATTCTTCGGTAAAAATGCTCTATGAACTTCGCGAATTTCTACAATTTGGAAGCGTAGTTCTGGAATAAGACGATTCATGATGAATTGCCAAACCTTACTAAATAGAAATGTCAACACAGTTTGAAATTTTGTCAAACCACAGACAACAACCATCGAAACTTGTCATGCAGCTAAAAAAACCCTTTAGACACAAACATGTTTGAATAGTCAAAATTTACGGATACTTTTGCCTTATGACGTGAGAAAAAAATTATTGATGAAAAGTCTTAGAACGATTTAAAAATTTTGCGGTTTAAATTTCCCATGATTTTTTACCATTTTACTCGCGCGAGTAAAGCATTTTTTTTTTATTTTGAAGGATTGGACATAAAAACACAAGAAAGAAACCTCCATTTCACATTTAAGCCTCTTTCTTAGGAACCGTCCATTTAGCCTATTTTTCAATCTAACACCTCATACTAGAACAGCCACAGCAAGCTTTTTTTTTTTTTTTTTTGGTGCCGCCGCAACTGCCCTACCTAGCTTAAAGATACCAAAGATAAATGAAGTCGGCCATAGGCGATATTTCGTTTTTGCCGACTGAGATATCGGTTTCTTAACTGAGCCACCAAAATTGGTGGACCTGATCTAAGGCTTCCTTCCGATCCCGGTCGGGCACAGAAACGGAGGCGCTCTGCTTCGCTCCCAGCGACTATGTCTCGGTCGTAGAGGAGCCGCCTATCGACTGTTCTGCGGCCGACGTGGTAGATCAACGGAATCGCCGATCTATCCTGAATCAGCCCTCGACTATCAAGGTATAGGAAAGCCTCGGGCGGGATAAAACCACTCGAACGTGTGCTTTCAAAATATTCATCTTGGGGGTAGTAAGCCCCGAAGATTTGTCCATTAGTTGAGGTCATCGCCCCTGCAATGTGTCCGCGAATGAGCTTAATTAAAAAGTTATCTATCCTGTTTGTATTGGCCCCGTTGTATAGGACCTCGTTGGAATAATGATGTTTGTACTCCGACTCTGGTGTTCTATAAAGACCGAGACAAGTGCGAAGGCACTGTCTCTCGAACACCCGAATCTTTTCCATTAGAGATGGTGCAACGTTGAACCACACAGGGCATCCGTAGGCAATCATCGGCCTGATAAGGGCCATGTAGCAAATCACTTTCACCCTGCTATCAAGGCGGCTGCTATAAAACAACCGTCTTGTCAGGGCAAAAGCTCCCCTAGCCCTGGCCAGAGCAGCCTCTACATGTCGATTGAAATATAGATACTGATCCAACCAGATGCCAAGGTACTTTACTACATTTTTACTCGCCAGTGGATGTCCATGTGGCCCAGCGATCACTAGCTTGCGCCAGTTCTTTCTCGTATCCCTAGAGGCCCCAGACAAAGGGGTTCTAAACAGGATAGTTTCACATTTCTGGAAGTTAATTTTCAGCTTCCAATCATTACAGTACTTTTGAATTTTATCGAAATCACGTTGCAAGAGAATTCTGATGACTTCAACTTTTGGACCTGTTCTGTACGCAACTAAATCATCGGCATACGCAATTGCATGAGGTAGACTCCCAATGAGATCGCTGGTGTAAATACTAAAGAGAATCGGCGAGTTCACCGCTCCCTGTTGCAGACCGTTTTTAATATAAAACGTTGTGGTAGATGTTACATTGCCACTCTTGACAACAAACTTTCTACCATTAAGCATGTCGTAAAGCATATATAACAGTGGTTTACTTATGCCCCATCTGGTAAACTTCAGATAAAGACCTTCTAACCATACGGTGTCAAAAGCCTTCTCCAAATCAACCAGACAGGCACCCGTGCATTGATTTTTAGCATTGTTCCATTGGACAGCAGATACTAACTTAGACGCGGCATGAATTGTGTCATGTCCCGCCTTAAAGCCGAACTGTGTGTCTGGAATTATATTTTTGTCCTCGGCCCACTTGGACAGAGCTCTATTGATAACCTTATCGAATACCTTACTGATACTCGGAAGAAGACTTATCGACCGGAGATTTGCCGGATTGGAATTGTCCTTTCCCTTTTTGGGGAGAGGATGTACAACTGCTGTCTTCCAACTCACTGGATAATATGCATTATTCAGCGCGTTGTTGAACAGTGTTGTGTATATGTTTATTGCTTCCTCAGGGAGATGTCGTAGTACAACATTGGGTACACCATCGACTCCTGCTGACTTCTTTTTCTTTAATGATGCGAAGATCATTTGTAGTTCAACCTTCGAGATGAGCAGGGAACTTGGCCCATTTCGCTCGGCGACGAATCCACTGTCTCAACCTTCTCCAATGGATCTTCGATCAAAAGAAGTCGTCGTCCAAGACGGCGTTCCCCAGATCCACTCCTGCGGTCAGGAGTATGTTTTCGTTGTCTGTCGTTCTTTGGAGCTTAAGACACGGAAGATCATTTTGAGTGTTCTTTCTAAAGATTTTATTAATCTCGGGAAACATACTCGGGTCGTTAGAATTAACGGCTCGAATTCTGTTATCCCAGTAAGAGTTAATAGACAATCTATAGTTTTGTTTGATGAGCGAGTTGACATTTTTTCAATCTTTAAACTTGCTACAAAAAAAAAGAGAAAACAACCTAATAAAATATTTTATTTAAATAATTATAACAATATAAAATATAAAAACTATAATGGCGAACAACAACTTTGCGAAATGTTTGGAGATCTCAACTTCGAACCTGTCAAACTTTTGAAAATGTCAAGTAGACGTCAAAATGATTTATATAAACCAGTCAGGCAAAATGGCTCAGAGATGCCACTTAGGCAGAATAGTGCTAGTAGTAGTACAATAGTACAAAATTGAAAATATTATGCCGTCAGCTCAATATTTTCAAGTAATAGTAATATTTTATCATATAATATGTCAGGCCTTAATAATAAGCTATTGTTTGTGGATTTTTTTGAATATGTAAAAAGTTTTGATGTATTTTTTTTGTACGAAACTCATATAATGTTAGAAAATTTTAACAAGTTTACTAAATATTTTAATGGTTTCAAATTAACTTGGAAAGCTGCAGTGAGAACATACTCCAGAGGACGGGCTAGTGGTGGGACTCTCTATGGAATTAAAATATCACTTTTAAAAACCTACGACTTTGAGGAACATGAAGGAATCACGATTGTTAAACTATTACGAAAGCCAAATCTTATCATTATTCCTTGTTATATTAACTACAGCAAATGGAACGAAGACTTCGAACGACTCAACAACATCATGATGAATATGGCGAATAAGAGTATTTTATTGATTGGAGATCTTAACGCCAGAATAGCTAATTTACAAGTAACAGCAAGCCGCAGTACAAATAACACAGTTTTAAATCTCAGTCATAGAGTATCAATGGACGATGTATGTAATCAAAAGGGAACACATTTATTGGAACTTATGCAGATGTTTGATTGTACAGTTTTAAATGGATGTATAAATGGTGATACCAAAGGTCAGTTTACATTTCTTGGAGGACAAGGAAAATCAGTCATCGATTACTGTATGGTTAATAATGACTGGAATGATCTAGTGAAGAAGTTTGAAGTACAAAGCAAAATCTTCTCCGACCACATGCCAATTACAGTGGAATGGGTTAATGAATATGCTACAAATGGAAAAAATCTCGATCTACTGCCGCGGCTGAAATGGAATCAAGACATTTGTAATGTTTTTCAGCAGAAATTGGATGAAAATCTGGCTTTTGTAGATATTTCTACAGAATCAACGAAAATAAGTGCAAACAAACTCATTGCTTGCATTAAGAGTTCCACAAACAACACTCTCTCACACAAATCTTCAAAATTCAAACAAAAATGGTTTGACAAAGAGTGTATGCTTGCTCGGAAAAAAACGTTTATTCTGTTAAATGCACTGAGAAACTCTTATAGCCAAACACTTAAAAAGTGGTATTTAGAAGCGAATGCAGCATTCAAGAAGCTTTGTCTCCAAAAGAAATCTACTTTTGAAAATAATCAGGCTCGTACACTGGGCCAAATTAAGAACTCAAAGGAATTCTGGAAGACTGTCAGAGAGATAAATGGTACAAAACATACAATTGGATTATGAATGTCCGCTGATGAGCTATCTACTCATTTTAAATCTCTTTTATACGGCCAATATGACGTAAGATTCTCGTATGCTGAACCATGGTTCTCCGATGACATTTTGGATTCTGAACTCACTATTGAGGAATTGAAATCTGCAATTTTCAAAGGAAAAAACGGAAAAGCCCCTGGAGAAGATGGAGTTCCGTACGAATTCTTTAAGAATGCCACCGAAACTTTCCACAGACAACTTCAATCCCTTTTTAATAAAATATTTTCGACAGAAGTAGTGCCATCATCATTTAAAAGGTCAGTAATTTTCCCAATATCCAAAAAAGGTGACTTGAACAATGCTGAAAACTACCGTGGCATCTCCTTCATGAATGTTCTTGCAAAATTATTTTGTGGTATTCTTGTAAATAGATTAGAGACATGGGTAGAGGCTAACAGTGCCCTGTCAGATTTTCAAGCTGGATTTCGGAGAAATTACTCGACAATTGACCACATTTTCACGCTTACCTCAATTGTTAAAGCATTTCAAGCAAGAAATAAAAAAGTGTATGCTTTCTTCGTGGTCTGCATTTGACCTTATAAATCGAAATGCTCTCTTTTATAAGTTCTTAAGGCTAAGATTATCTACAAAATTCATTAACGTTTTAAAAGCACTATATTCAGAGTCAAAAGCAGCTGTATGGGACGGTTCCACTTACTCAGATTGGTTTGAAACAGATAACGGAGTAAAACAAGGCTGCCTTCTGAGTGCGCTATTGTTTTCGCTTTTTATTAATGATGTGGTTGAATACCTGCCTGGAGGGATTCGAATAGCCGATACAAACATAAATGTTCTAATGTATGCTGATGATCTGGTGTTGCTTTCAGAGTCTCCAGAAAACCTTCAACTGAGGATCAATAGACTCGCGGAATACTGTCAGCAATGGGGTCTTGTAATCAACACAAACAAATCGAAAGTAATGATATTTAGCCGTTCAACGAGAAAACAAACCACATACAATTGGTTCTATAATGGTACTAGTTTGGAGATTGTAAACGAGTATAAGTATTTGGGTGTAAAACTAAGCCGAACGTTAGATTTTAACGTGTATCTTGCAGAAAAAATCAAATTCATCACTTAGCCTACTCAACATGTCTTGGAGAAGCATATTCCTAAATAATAGAATCAATCTTTCAACGAAGTACAAAATATATGATGCTGTCGTTAAGTCTACTCTTTGTTATGCTGGACAAGTCTGGGGTATTGACGAATACGAGTCCGTCGAAAAGTTTCAAAGAAACTTTTTAAAAAAGCTCTTTAACCTACCACTGAATACGCCAAATTATGCAATTTATGTTGAAACAGGACTTCCTAAACTTTTCACATATACTCTGAAATTGCAGGCCGACTACATAACCAAAGTACTCTCTTATTCAGATACCCGTCTGGCCAAGAAAATGCTGTTATACGAGCTAAGGAACGAGGATTGGTGGTGGTCTAAATGGAAACGTTTAGGAATAGCTTGTGAAGAAGTCGTCTCAATGGACTCAAACAATATAAATTTGGTCAAAGACCAACTATATCGAATTATTCAGAATCATGAAAATTCTGTTCATGATGAATTTGCAGCGAAAGTTCGAAAATCAAAGAGCAGAATTTTATACTCGCAGCTTAATATTAATTTACTTGAGAAGAATTACTTTAATGATGTATATAGTTATAAAGAAATATCTCTAATTTTCAAAGCACGATGCGAACTACTCTATCTAAATGGAAGCCCTTACAACGGAAGTTTTAACCAGTTCTGTTCATTGTGCAACCTTAAAGCAAAAGAAGACTGTTTTCACTTTTTAAGTATTTGTCCAATTTTTTCTCCCCAACGTCTTGTATACTTCGGAAAGAAAACTTTAACTATGCAAGAAACAATTGTAATCTTGAACGAGTTCAACTGGAAAAACCTTTGCAAATTTATATTAGAACTGTGTAGACATAGAATGCTATTGATAAACGAATATGTATAAAAACTATTTAAAAAAAAAAAAAAAAAAAAAAAAAAAAAAAAAAAAAAAAAATATTTATATTAATATGTTTAATGTAATAAACAAAATTTGCTAACCGAGCTGACGGCAATGCCATAGCTTTAAATTCATTAAATTATAATACAAACGAACATAAAACTGAATAAAATGAATTAAAAATTGAAAAATTGAAAAAAACATTATTGTAAAACCCAAACAATGTAATTCCATTCAACAAGAACAACAACAAATTTTTATATTAACCCCCTCAGAAATTTGATTTTTTTATGTTTTATTTATTTAAAACTGTTGATTTTTTAAAACGTCATTTAGTTTTCGCACCTTATAAAGCTTTTCTAAATGAAATTTCACTGGTATAAAACTTGACAAGAAAATTTACCAAAGAAAATAGCAGCTTCGATTTTTGTTTCGTTCGAGTTACATAATGTATTCGAAGTCTAATTTTTCACTACTTTTTCCATTATTGAATATTGGCTTCCAATGCTTCAAGAGTTGCTGGTTTGTCGGCATAAACCAATACCAATACAACAAAGCCGTATAAAAAGTAATCGAGAGGCGTTAAGTCGAACGAACGAGGGGCCAGTTAACAGAACCAAGAGAATTCTGATGACTTCAACTTTTGGACCTGTTCAGTACGCAACTAAATCTTCGGCATACGCAATTGCATGAGGTAGACTCCCAATGAGATCGCTGGTGTAAATACTAAAGAGAATCGGCGAGTTCACCGCTCCCTGTTGCAGACCGTTTTTAATATAAAACGTTGTGGTAGATGTTACATTGCCACTCTTGACAACAAACTTTCTACCATTAAGCATGTCGTAAAGCATATATAACAGTGGTTTACTTATGCCCCATCTGGTAAACTTCAGATAAAGACCTTCTAACCATACGGTGTCAAAAGCCTTCTCCAAATCAACCAGACAGGCACCCGTGCATTGATTTTTAGCATTGTTCCATTGGACAGCAGATACTAACTTAGACGCGGCATGAATTGTGTCATGTCCCGCCTTAAAGCCGAACTGTGTGTCTGGAATTATATTTTTGTCCTCGGCCCACTTGGACAGAGCTCTATTGATAACCTTTTCGAATACCTTACTGATACTCGGAAGAAGACTTATCGACCGGAGATTTGCCGGATTGGAATTGTCCTTTCCCTTTTTGGGGAGAGGATGTACAACTGCTGTCTTCCAACTCACTGGATAATATGCATTATTCAGCGCGTTGTTGAACAGTGTTGTGTATATGTTTATTGCTTCCTCAGGGAGATGTCGTAGTACAACATTGGGTACACCATCGACTCCTGCTGACTTCTTTTTCTTTAATGATGCGAAGATCATTTGTAGTTCAACCTTCGAGATGAGCAGGGAACTTGGCCCATTTCGCTCGGCGACGAACCCACTGTCTCAACCTTCTCCAATGGATCTTCGATCAAAAGAAGTCGTCGTCCAAGACGGCGTTCCCCAGATCCACTCCTGCGGTCAGGAGTATGTTTTCGTTGTCTGTCGTTCTTTGGAGCTTAAGACACGGAAGATCATTTTGAGTGTTCTTTCTAAAGATTTTATTAATCTCGGGGGAAACATACTCGGGTCGTTAGAATTAACGGCTCGAATTCTGTTATCCCAGTAAGAGTTAATAGACAATCTATAGTTTTGTTTGATGAGCGAGTTGAAATTTTTTCAATCTTTAAACTTGCTACAAAAAAAAAGAGAAAACAACCTAATAAAATATTTTATTTAAATAATTATAACAATATAAAATATAAAAACTATAATGGCGAACAACAACTTTGCGAAATGTTTGGAGATCTCAACTTCGAACCTGTCAAACTTTTGAAAATGTCAAGTAGACGTCAAAATGATTTATATAAACCAGTCAGGCAAAATGGCTCAGAGATGCCACTTAGGCAGAATAGTGCTAGTAGTAGTACAATAGTACAAAATTGAAAATATTATGCCGTCAGCTCAATATTTTCAAGTAATATTAATATTTTATCATATAATGTGTCAGGCCTTAATAATAAGCTATTGTTTGTGGATTTTTTTGAATATGTAAAAAGTTTTGATGTATTTTTTTTGTACGAAACTCATATAATGTTAGAAAATTTTAACAAGTTTACTAAATATTTTAATGGTTTCAAATTAACTTGGAAAGCTGCAGTGAGAACATACTCCAGAGGACGGGCTAGTGGTGGGACTCTCTATGGAATTAAAATATCACTTTTAAAAACCTACGACTTTGAGGAACATGAAGGAATCACGATTGTTAAACTATTACGAAAGCCAAATCTTATCATTATTCCTTGTTATATTAACTACAGCAAATGGAACGAAGACTTCGAACGACTCAACAACATCATGATGAATATGGCGAATAAGAGTATTTTATTGATTGGAGATCTTAACGCCAGAATAGCTAATTTACAAGTAACAGCAAGCCGCAGTACAAATAACACAGTTTTAAATCTCAGTCATAGAGTATCAATGGACGATGTATGTAATCAAAAGGGAACACATTTATTGGAACTTATGCAGATGTTTGATTGTACAGTTTTAAATGGATGTATAAATGGTGATACCAAAGGTCAGTTTACATTTCTTGGAGGACAAGGAAAATCAGTCATCGATTACTGTATGGTTAATAATGACTGGAATGATCTAGTGAAGAAGTTTGAAGTACAAAGCAAAATCTTCTCCGACCACATGCCAATTACAGTGGAATGGGTTAATGAATATGCTACAAATGGAAAAAATCTCGATCTACTGCCGCGGCTGAAATGGAATCATGACATTTGTAATGTTTTTCAGCAGAAATTGGATGAAAATCTGGCTTTTGTAGATATTTCTACAGAATCAACGAAAATAAGTGCAAACAAACTCATTGCTTGCATTAAGAGTTCCACAAACAACACTCTCTCACACAAATCTTCAAAATTCAAACAAAAATGGTTTGACAAAGAGTGTATGCTTGCTCGGAAAAAAACGTTTATTCTGTTAAATGCACTGAGAAACTCTTATAGCCAAACACTTAAAAAGTGGTATTTAGAAGCGAATGCAGCATTCAAGAAGCTTTGTCTCCAAAAGAAATCTACTTTTGAAAATAATCAGGCTCGTACACTGGGCCAAATTAAGAACTCAAAGGAATTCTGGAAGACTGTCAGAGAGATAAATGGTACAAAACATACAATTGGATTAGGAATGTCCGCTGATGAGCTATCTACTCATTTTAAATCTCTTTTATACGGCCAATATGACGTAAGATTCTCGTATGCTGAACCATGGTTCTCCGATGACATTTTGGATTCTGAACTCACTATTGAGGAATTGAAATCTGCAATTTTCAAAGGAAAAAACGGAAAAGCCCCTGGAGAAGATGGAGTTCCGTACGAATTCTTTAAGAATGCCACCGAAACTTTCCACAGACAACTTCAATCCCTTTTTAATAAAATATTTTCGACAGAAGTAGTGCCATCATCATTTAAAAGGTCAGTAATTTTCCCAATATCCAAAAAAAGGTGACTTGAACAATGCTGAAAACTACCGTGGCATCTCCTTCATGAATGTTCTTGCAAAATTATTTTGTGGTATTCTTGTAAATAGATTAGAGACATGGGTAGAGGCTAACAGTGCCCTGTCAGATTTTCAAGCTGGATTTCGGAGAAATTACTCGACAATTGACCACATTTTCACGCTTACCTCAATTGTTAAAGCATTTCAAGCAAGAAATAAAAAAGTGTATGCTTTCTTCGTGGTCTGCATTTGACCTTATAAATCGAAATGCTCTCTTTTATAAGTTCTTAAGGCTAAGATTATCTACAAAATTCATTAACGTTTTAAAAGCACTATATTCAGAGTCAAAAGCAGCTGTATGGGACGGTTCCACTTACTCAAGATTGGTTTGAAACAGATAACGGAGTAAAACAAGGCTGCCTTCTGAGTGCGCTATTGTTTTCGCTTTTTATTAATGATGTGGTTGAATACCTGCCTGGAGGGATTCGAATAGCCGATACAAACATAAATGTTCTAATGTATGCTGATGATCTGGTGTTGCTTTCAGAGTCTCCAGAAAACCTTCAACTGAGGATCAATAGACTCGCGGAATACTGTCAGCAATGGGGTCTTGTAATCAACACAAACAAATCGAAAGTAATGATATTTAGCCGTTCAACGAGAAAACAAACCACATACAATTGGTTCTATAATGGTACTAGTTTGGAGATTGTAAACGAGTATAAGTATTTGGGTGTAAAACTAAGCCGAACGTTAGATTTTAACGTGTATCTTGCAGAAAAATCAAATTCATCACTTAGCCTACTCAACATGTCTTGGAGAAGCATATTCCTAAATAATAGAATCAA
The DNA here is from genome assembly GCA_963971375.1 of Platycheirus rosarum. Lineage (NCBI taxonomy): Eukaryota > Metazoa > Arthropoda > Insecta > Diptera > Syrphidae > Platycheirus > Platycheirus rosarum. The sequence continues at coordinate 101,787,048 of OZ020508.1, forward strand.
TCTTTCAACGAAGTACAAAATATATGATGCTGTCGTTAAGTCTACTCTTTGTTATGCTGGACAAGTCTGGGGTATTGACGAATACGAGTCCGTCGAAAAGTTTCAAAGAAACTTTTTAAAAAAGCTCTTTAACCTACCACTGAATACGCCAAATTATGCAATTTATGTTGAAACAGGACTTCCTAAACTTTTCACATATACTCTGAAATTGCAGGCCGACTACATAACCAAAGTACTCTCTTATTCAGATACCCGTCTGGCCAAGAAAATGCTGTTATACGAGCTAAGGAGGAACGAGGATTGGTGGTGGTCTAAATGGAAACGTTTAGGAATAGCTTGTGAAGAAGTCGTCTCAATGGACTCAAACAATATAAATTTGGTCAAAGACCAACTATATCGAATTATTCAGAATCATGAAAATTCTGTTCATGATGAATTTGCAGCGAAAGTTCGAAAATCAAAGAGCAGAATTTTATACTCGCAGCTTAATATTATTTTACTTGAGAAGAATTACTTTAATGATGTATATAGTTATAAAGAAATATCTCTAATTTTCAAAGCACGATGCGAACTACTCTATCTAAATGGAAGCCCTTACAACGGAAGTTTTAACCAGTTCTGTTCATTGTGCAACCTTAAAGCAAAAGAAGACTGTTTTCACTTTTTAAGTATTTGTCCAATTTTTTCTCCCCAACGTCTTGTATACTTCGGAAAGAAAACTTTAACTATGCAAGAAACAATTGTAATCTTGAACGAGTTCAACTGGAAAAACCTTTGCAAATTTATATTAGAACTGTGTAGACATAGAATGCTATTGATAAACGAATATGTATAAAAACTATTTAAAAAAAAAAAAAAAAAAAAAAAAAAAAAAAAAAAAAAAAAAAAAAAAAAATATTTATATTAATGTTTAATGTAATAAACAAAATTTGCTAACCGAGCTGACGGCAATGCCATAGCTTTAAATTCATTAAATTATAATACAAACGAACATAAAACTGAATAAAATGAATTAAAAATTGAAAAATTGAAAAAAACATTATTGTAAAACCCAAGCAATGTAATTCCATTCAACAAGAACAACAACAAATTTTTATATTAACCCCCTCAGAAATTTGATTTTTTTATGTTTTATTTATTTAAAACTGTTGATTTTTTAAAACGTCATTTAGTTTTCGCACCTTATAAAGCTTTTTCTAAATGAAATTTCACTGGTATAAAACTTGACAAGAAAATTTACCAAAGAAAATAACAGCTTCGATTTTTGTTTCGTTCGAGTTACATAATGTATTCGAAGTCTAATTTTTCACTACTTTTTCCATTATTGAATATTGGCTTCCAATGCTTCAAGAGTTGCTGGTTTGTCGGCATAAACCAATACCAATACAACAAAGCCCCATAAAAAGTAATCGAGAGGCGTTAAGTCGAACGAACGAGGGGCCAGTTAACAGAACCAAGAGAATTCTGATGACTTCAACTTTTGGACCTGTTCAGTACGCAACTAAATCATCGGCATACGCAATTGCATGAGGTAGACTCCCAATGAGATCGCTGGTGTAAATACTAAAGAGAATCGGCGAGTTCACCGCTCCCTGTTGCAGACCGTTTTTAATATAAAACGTTGTGGTAGATGTTACATTGCCACTCTTGACAACAAACTTTCTACCATTAAGCATGTCGTAAAGCATATATAACAGTGGTTTACTTATGCCCCATCTGGTAAACTTCAGATAAAGACCTTCTAACCATACGGTGTCAAAAGCCTTCTCCAAATCAACCAGACAGGCAACCGTGCATTGATTTTTAGCATTGTTCCATTGGACAGCAGATACTAACTTAGACGCGGCATGAATTGTGTCATGTCCCGCCTTAAAGCCGAACTGTGTGTCTGGAATTATATTTTTGTCCTCAACCCACTTGGACAGAGCTCTATTGATAACCTTTTCGAATACCTTACTGATACTCGGAAGAAGACTTATCGACCGGAGATTTGCCGGATTGGAATTGTCCTTTCCCTTTTTGGGGAGAGGATGTACAACTGCTGTCTTCCAACTCACTGGATAATATGCATTATTCAGCGCGTTGTTGAACAGTGTTGTGTATATGTTTATTGCTTCCTCAGGGAGATGTCGTAGTACAACATTGGGTACACCATCGACTCCTGCTGACTTCTTTTTCTTTAATGATGCGAAGATCATTTGTAGTTCAACCTTCGAGATGAGCAGGGAACTTGGCCCATTTCGCTCGGCGACGAACCCACTGTCTCAACCTTCTCCAATGGATCTTCGATCAAAAGAAGTCGTCGTCCAAGACGGCGTTCCCCAGATCCACTCCTGCGGTCAGGAGTATGTTTTCGTTGTCTGTCGTTCTTTGGAGCTTAAGACACGGAAGATCATTTTGAGTGTTCTTTCTAAAGATTTTATTAATCTCGGGGGAAACATACTCGGGTCGTTAGAATTAACGGCTCGAATTCTGTTATCCCAGTAAGAGTTAATAGACAATCTATAGTTTTGTTTGATGAGCGAGTTGAAATTTTTTCAATCTTTAAACTTGCTACAAAAAAAAAGAGAAAACAACCTAATAAAATATTTTATTTAAATAATTATAACAATATAAAATATAAAAACTATAATGGCGAACAACAACTTTGCGAAATGTTTGGAGATCTCAACTTCGAACCTGTCAAACTTTTGAAAATGTCAAGTAGACGTCAAAATGATTTATATAAACCAGTCAGGCAAAATGGCTCAGAGATGCCACTTAGGCAGAATAGTGCTAGTAGTAGTACAATAGTACAAAATTGAAAATATTATGCCGTCAGCTCAATATTTTCAAGTAATAGTAATATTTTATCATATAATGTGTCAGGCCTTAATAATAAGCTATTGTTTGTGGATTTTTTTGAATATGTAAAAAGTTTTGATGTATTTTTTTTGTACGAAACTCATATAATGTTAGAAAATTTTAACAAGTTTACTAAATATTTTAATGGTTTCAAATTAACTTGGAAAGCTGCAGTAAGAACATACTCCAGAGGACGGGCTAGTGGTGGGACTCTCTATGGAATTAAAATATCACTTTTAAAAACCTACGACTTTGAGGAACATGAAGGAATCACGATTGTTAAACTATTACGAAAGCCAAATCTTATCATTATTCCTTGTTATATTAACTACAGCAAATGGAACGAAGACTTCGAACGACTCAACAACATCATGATGAATATGGCGAATAAGAGTATTTTATTGATTGGAGATCTTAACGCCAGAATAGCTAATTTACAAGTAACAGCAAGCCGCAGTACAAATAACACAGTTTTAAATCTCAGTCATAGAGTATCAATGGACGATGTATGTAATCAAAAGGGAACACATTTATTGGAACTTATGCAGATGTTTGATTGTACAGTTTTAAATGGATGTATAAATGGTGATACCAAAGGTCAGTTTACATTTCTTGGAGGACAAGGAAAATCAGTCATCGATTACTGTATGGTTAATAATGACTGGAATGATCTAGTGAAGAAGTTTGAAGTACAAAGCAAAATCTTCTCCGACCACATGCCAATTACAGTGGAATGGGTTAATGAATATGCTACAAATGGAAAAAATCTCGATCTACTGCCGCGGCTGAAATGGAATCATGACATTTGTAATGTTTTTCAGCAGAAATTGGATGAAAATCTGGCTTTTGTAGATATTTCTACAGAATCAACGAAAATAAGTGCAAACAAACTCATTGCTTGCATTAAGAGTTCCACAAACAACACTCTCTCACACAAATCTTCAAAATTCAAACAAAAATGGTTTGACAAAGAGTGTATGCTTGCTCGGAAAAAAACGTTTATTCTGTTAAATGCACTGAGAAACTCTTATAGCCAAACACTTAAAAAGTGGTATTTAGAAGCGAATGCAGCATTCAAGAAGCTTTGTCTCCAAAAGAAATCTACTTTTGAAAATAATCAGGCTCGTACACTGGGCCAAATTAAGAACTCAAAGGAATTCTGGAAGACTGTCAGAGAGATAAATGGTACAAAACATACAATTGGATTAGGAATGTCCGCTGATGAGCTATCTACTCATTTTAAATCTCTTTTATACGGCCAATATGACGTAAGATTCTCGTATGCTGAACCATGGTTCTCCGATGACATTTTGGATTCTGAACTCACTATTGAGGAATTGAAATCTGCAATTTTCAAAGGAAAAAACGGAAAAGCCCCTGGAGAAGATGGAGTTCCGTACGAATTCTTTAAGAATGCCACCGAAACTTTCCACAGACAACTTCAATCCCTTTTTAATAAAATATTTTCGACAGAAGTAGTGCCATCATCATTTAAAAGGTCAGTAATTTTCCCAATATCCAAAAAAAGGTGACTTGAACAATGCTGAAAACTACCGTGGCATCTCCTTCATGAATGTTCTTGCAAAATTATTTTGTGGTATTCTTGTAAATAGATTAGAGACATGGGTAGAGGCTAACAGTGCCCTGTCAGATTTTCAAGCTGGATTTCGGAGAAATTACTCGACAATTGACCACATTTTCACGCTTACCTCAATTGTTAAAGCATTTCAAGCAAGAAATAAAAAAGTGTATGCTTTCTTCGTGGTCTGCATTTGACCTTATAAATCGAAATGCTCTCTTTTATAAGTTCTTAAGGCTAAGATTATCTACAAAATTCATTAACGTTTTAAAAGCACTATATTCAGAGTCAAAAGCAGCTGTATGGGACGGTTCCACTTACTCAGATTGGTTTGAAACAGATAACGGAGTAAAACAAGGCTGCCTTCTGAGTGCGCTATTGTTTTCGCTTTTTATTAATGATGTGGTTGAATACCTGCCTGGAGGGATTCGAATAGCCGATACAAACATAAATGTTCTAATGTATGCTGATGATCTGGTGTTGCTTTCAGAGTCTCCAGAAAACCTTCAACTGAGGATCAATAGACTCGCGGAATACTGTCAGCAATGGGGTCTTGTAATCAACACAAACAAATCGAAAGTAATGATATTTAGCCGTTCAACGAGAAAACAAACCACATACAATTGGTTCTATAATGGTACTAGTTTGGAGATTGTAAACGAGTATAAGTATTTGGGTGTAAAACTAAGCCGAACGTTAGATTTTAACGTGTATCTTGCAGAAAAATCAAATTCATCACTTAGCCTACTCAACATGTCTTGGAGAAGCATATTCCTAAATAATAGAATCAATCTTTCAACGAAGTACAAAATATATGATGCTGTCGTTAAGTCTACTCTTTGTTATGCTGGACAAGTCTGGGGTATTGACGAATACGAGTCCGTCGAAAAGTTTCAAAGAAACTTTTTAAAAAAGCTCTTTAACCTACCACTGAATACGCCAAATTATGCAATTTATGTTGAAACAGGACTTCCTAAACTTTTCACATATACTCTGAAATTGCAGGCCGACTACATAACCAAAGTACTCTCTTATTCAGATACCCGTCTGGCCAAGAAAATGCTGTTATACGAGCTAAGGAACGAGGATTGGTGGTGGTCTAAATGGAAACGTTTAGGAATAGCTTGTGAAGAAGTCGTCTCAATGGACTCAAACAATATAAATTTGGTCAAAGACCAACTATATCGAATTATTCAGAATCATGAAAATTCTGTTCATGATGAATTTGCAGCGAAAGTTCGAAAATCAAAGAGCAGAATTTTATACTCGCAGCTTAATATTAATTTACTTGAGAAGAATTACTTTAATGATGTATATAGTTATAAAGAAATATCTCTAATTTTCAAAGCACGATGCGAACTACTCTATCTAAATGGAAGCCCTTACAACGGAAGTTTTAACCAGTTCTGTTCATTGTGCAACCTTAAAGCAAAAGAAGACTGTTTTCACTTTTTAAGTATTTGTCCAATTTTTTCTTCCCAACGTCTTGTATACTTCGGAAAGAAAACTTTAACTATGCAAGAAACAATTGTAATCTTGAACGAGTTCAACTGGAAAAACCTTTGCAAATTTATATTAGAACTGTGTAGACATAGAATGCTATTGATAAACGAATATGTATAAAAACTATTTAAAAAAAAAAAAAAAAAAAAAAAAAAAAAAAAAAAAATATTTATATTAATATGTTTAATGTAATAAACAAAATTTGCTAACCGAGCTGACGGCAATGCCATAGCTTTAAATTCATTAAATTATAATACAAACGAACATAAAACTGAATAAAATGAATTAAAAATTGAAAAATTGAAAAATTGAAAAAAACATTATTGTAAAACCCAAACAATGTAATTCCATTCAACAAGAACAACAACAAATTTTTATATTAACCCCCTCAGAAATTTGATTTTTTTATGTTTTATTTATTTAAAACTGTTGATTTTTTAAAACGTCATTTAGTTTTCGCACCTTATAAAGCTTTTCTAAATGAAATTTCACTGGTATAAAACTTGACAAGAAAATTTACCAAAGAAAATAACAGCTTCGATTTTTGTTTCGTTCGAGTTACATAATGTATTCGAAGTCTAATTTTTCACTACTTTTTCCATTATTGAATATTGGCTTCCAATGCTTCAAGAGTTGCTGGTTTGTCGGCATAAACCAATACCAATACAACAAAGCCCCATAAAAAGTAATCGAGAGGCGTTAAGTCGAACGAACGAGGGGCCAGTTAACAGAACCAAGAGAATTCTGATGACTTCAACTTTTGGACCTGTTCAGTACGCAACTAAATCATCGGCATACGCAATTGCATGAGGTAGACTCCCAATGAGATCGCTGGTGTAAATACTAAAGAGAATCGGCGAGTTCACCGCTCCCTGTTGCAGACCGTTTTTAATATAAAACGTTGTGGTAGATGTTACATTGCCACTCTTGACAACAAACTTTCTACCATTAAGCATGTCGTAAAGCATATATAACAGTGGTTTATTTATGCCCCATCTGGTAAACTTCAGATAAAGACCTTCTAACCATACGGTGTCAAAAGCCTTCTCCAAATCAACCAGACAGGCAACCGTGCATTGATTTTTAGCATTGTTCCATTGGACAGCAGATACTAACTTAGACGCGGCATGAATTGTGTCATGTCCCGCCTTAAAGCCGAACTGTGTGTCTGGAATTATATTTTTGTCCTCGGCCCACTTGGACAGAGCTCTATTGATAACCTTTTCGAATACCTTACTGATACTCGGAAGAAGACTTATCGACCGGAGATTTGCCGGATTGGAATTGTCCTTTCCCTTTTTGGGGAGAGGATGTACAACTGCTGTCTTCCAACTCACTGGATAATATGCATTATTCAGCGCGTTGTTGAACAGTGTTGTGTATATGTTTATTGCTTCCTCAGGGAGATGTCGTAGTACAACATTGGGTACACCATCGACTCCTGCTGACTTCTTTTTCTTTAATGATGCGAAGATCATTTGTAGTTCAACCTTCGAGATGAGCAGGGAACTTGGCCCATTTCGCTCGGCGACGAACCCACTGTCTCAACCTTCTCCAATGGATCTTCGATCAAAAGAAGTCGTCGTCCAAGACGGCGTTCCCCAGATCCACTCCTGCGGTCAGGAGTATGTTTTCGTTGTCTGTCGTTCTTTGGAGCTTAAGACACGGAAGATCATTTTGAGTGTTCTTTCTAAAGATTTTATTAATCTCGGGGGAAACATACTCGGGTCGTTAGAATTAACGGCTCGAATTCTGTTATCCCAGTAAGAGTTAATAGACAATCTATAGTTTTGTTTGATGAGCGAGTTGAAATTTTTTCAATCTTTAAACTTGCTACAAAAAAAAAGAGAAAACAACCTAATAAAATATTTTATTTAAATAATTATAACAATATAAAATATAAAAACTATAATGGCGAACAACAACTTTGCGAAATGTTTGGAGATCTCAACTTCGAACCTGTCAAACTTTTGAAAATGTCAAGTAGACGTCAAAATGATTTATATAAACCAGTCAGGCAAAATGGCTCAGAGATGCCACTTAGGCAGAATAGTGCTAGTAGTAGTACAATAGTACAAAATTGAAAATATTATGCCGTCAGCTCAATATTTTCAAGTAATAGTAATATTTTATCATATAATGTGTCAGGCCTTAATAATAAGCTATTGTTTGTGGATTTTTTTGAATATGTAAAAAGTTTTGATGTATTTTTTTTGTACGAAACTCATATAATGTTAGAAAATTTTAACAAGTTTACTAAATATTTTAATGGTTTCAAATTAACTTGGAAAGCTGCAGTGAGAACATACTCCAGAGGACGGGCTAGTGGTGGGACTCTCTATGGAATTAAAATATCACTTTTAAAAACCTACGACTTTGAGGAACATGAAGGAATCACGATTGTTAAACTATTACGAAAGCCAAATCTTATCATTATTCCTTGTTATATTAACTACAGCAAATGGAACGAAGACTTCGAACGACTCAACAACATCATGATGAATATGGCGAATAAGAGTATTTTATTGATTGGAGATCTTAACGCCAGAATAGCTAATTTACAAGTAACAGCAAGCCGCATTACAAATAACACAGTTTTAAATCTCAGTCATAGAGTATCAATGGACGATGTATGTAATCAAAAGGGAACACATTTATTGGAACTTATGCAGATGTTTGATTGTACAGTTTTAAATGGATGTATAAATGGTGATACCAAAGGTCAGTTTACATTTCTTGGAGGACAAGGAAAATCAGTCATCGATTACTGTATGGTTAATAATGACTGGAATGATCTAGTGAAGAAGTTTGAAGTACAAAGCAAAATCTTCTCCGACCACATGCCAATTACAGTGGAATGGGTTAATGAATATGCTACAAATGGAAAAAATCTCGATCTACTGCCGCGGCTGAAATGGAATCATGACATTTGTAATGTTTTTCAGCAGAAATTGGATGAAAATCTGGCTTTTGTAGATATTTCTACAGAATCAACGAAAATAAGTGCAAACAAACTCATTGCTTGCATTAAGAGTTCCACAAACAACACTCTCTCACACAAATCTTCAAAATTCAAACAAAAATGGTTTGACAAAGAGTGTATGCTTGCTCGGAAAAAAACGTTTATTCTGTTAAATGCACTGAGAAACTCTTATAGCCAAACACTTAAAAAGTGGTATTTAGAAGCGAGTGCAGCATTCAAGAAGCTTTGTCTCCAAAAGAAATCTACTTTTGAAAATAATCAGGCTCGTACACTGGGCCAAATTAAGAACTGTCAGAGAGATAAATGGTACAAAACATACAATTGGATTAGGAATGTCCGCTGATGAGCTATCTACTCATTTTAAATCTCTTTTATACGGCCAATATGACGTAAGATTCTCGTATGCTGAACCATGGTTCTCCGATGACATTTTGGATTCTGAACTCACTATTGAGGAATTGAAATCTGCAATTTTCAAAGGAAAAAACGGAAAAGCCCCTGGAGAAGATGGAGTTCCGTACGAATTCTTTAAGAATGCCACCGAAACTTTCCACAGACAACTTCTATCCCTTTTTAATAAAATATTTTCGACAGAAGTAGTGCCATCATCATTTAAAAGGTCAGTAATTTTCCCAATATCCAAAAAAAGGTGACTTGAACAATGCTGAAAACTACCGTGGCATCTCCTTCATGAATGTTCTTGCAAAATTATTTTGTGGTATTCTGGTAAATAGATTAGAGACATGGGTAGAGGCTAACAGTGCCCTGTCAGATTTTCAAGCTGGATTTCGGAGAAATTACTCGACAATTGACCACATTTTCACGCTTACCTCAATTGTTAAAGCATTTCAAGCAAGAAATAAAAAAGTGTATGCTTTCTTCGTGGTCTGCATTTGACCTTATAAATCGAAATGCTCTCTTTTATAAGTTCTTAAGGCTAAGATTATCTACAAAATTCATTAACGTTTTAAAAGCACTATATTCAGAGTCAAAAGCAGCTGTATGGGACGGTTCCACTAACTCAGATTGGTTTGAAACAGATAACGGAGTAAAACAAGGCTGCCTTCTGAGTGCGCTATTGTTTTCGCTTTTTATTAATGATGTGGTTGAATACCTGCCTGGAGGGATTCGAATAGCCGATACAAACATAAATGTTCTAATGTATGCTGATGATCTGGTGTTGCTTTCAGAGTCTCCAGAAAACCTTCAACTGAGGATCAATAGACTCGCGGAATACTGTCAGCAATGGGGTCTTGTAATCAACACAAACAAATCGAAAGTAATGATATTTAGCCGTTCAACGAGAAAACAAACCACATACAATTGGTTCTATAATGGTACTAGTTTGGAGATTGTAAACGAGTATAAGTATTTGGGTGTAAAACTAAGCCGAACGTTAGATTTTAACGTGTATCTTGCAGAAAAATCAAATTCATCACTTAGCCTACTCAACATGTCTTGGAGAAGCATATTCCTAAATATTAGAATCAATCTTTCAACGAAGTACAAAATATATGATGCTGTCGTTAAGTCTACTCTTTGTTATGCTGGACAAGTCTGGGGTATTGACGAATACGAGTCCGTCGAAAAGTTTCAAAGAAACTTTTTAAAAAAGCTCTTTAACCTACCACTGAATACGCCAAATTATGCAATTTATGTTGAAACAGGACTTCCTAAACTTTTCACATATACTCTGAAATTGCAGGCCGACTACATAACCAAAGTACTCTCTTATTCAGATACCCGTCTGGCCAAGAAAATGCTGTTATACGAGCTAAGGAACGAGGATTGGTGGTGGTCTAAATGGAAACGTTTAGGAATAGCTTGTGAAGAAGTCGTCTCAATGGACTCAAACAATATAAATTTGGTCAAAGACCAACTATATCGAATTATTCAGAATCATGAAAATTCTGTTCATGATGAATTTGCAGCGAAAGTTCGAAAATCAAAGAGCAGAATTTTATACTCGCAGCTTAATATTAATTTACTTGAGAAGAATTACTTTAATGATGTATATAGTTATAAAGAAATATCTCTAATTTTCAAAGCACGATGCGAACTACTCTATCTAAATGGAAGCCCTTACAACGGAAGTTTTAACCAGTTCTGTTCATTGTGCAACCTTAAAGCAAAAGAAGACTGTTTTCACTTTTTAAGTATTTGTCCAATTTTTTCTCCCCAACGTCTTGTATACTTCGGAAAGAAAACTTTAACTATGCAAGAAACAATTGTAATCTTGAACGAGTTCAACTGGAAAAACCTTTGCAAATTTATATTAGAACTGTGTAGACATAGAATGCTATTGATAAACGAATATGTATAAAAACTATTTAAAAAAAAAAAAAAAAAAAAAAAAAAAAAAAAAAAAAATATTTATATTAATATGTTTAATGTAATAAACAAAATTTGCTAACCGAGCTGACGGCAATGCCATAGCTTTAAATTCATTAAATTATAATACAAACGAACATAAAACTGAATAAAATGAATTAAAAATTGAAAAATTGAAAAAAACATTATTGTAAAACCCAAACAATGTAATTCCATTCAACAAGAACAACAACAAATTTTTATATTAACCCCCTCAGAAATTTGATTTTTTTATGTTTTATTTATTTAAAACTGTTGATTTTTTAAAACGTCATTTAGTTTTCGCACCTTATAAAGCTTTTCTAAATGAAATTTCACTGGTATAAAACTTGACAAGAAAATTTACCAAAGAAAATAACAGCTTCGATTTTTGTTTCGTTCGAGTTACATAATGTATTCGAAGTCTAATTTTTCACTACTTTTTCCATTATTGAATATTGGCTTCCAATGCTTCAAGAGTTGCTGGTTTGTCGGCATAAACCAATACCAATACAACAAAGCCCCATAAAAAGCAATCGAGAGGCGTTAAGTCGAACGAACGAGGGGCCAGTTAACAGAACCACTTCTGGAAATAAAGTTGTTGTTAAAACCAAATGTCGATATTTAGCTGATTAATTTTTGGAAATAAAAAAATTAGTCAGCATGACTAGAAAGCGCTCGCCATTAACCGCAACGGCAGCTCCTTCCTCATTTTGAAAGAAATAAGGACCGCCAGCGTGTAAACCGCACCAAACAGTCAATTTTAATGGATGTAATGTTTATTTGTTAATGGCTCGAGGATTGTCTTGTATTTCCTTATATTTTTAAATTATTTTCAGATAAACACTCAACTATTTATTTAGGCTTAGTACAAGCACATAATATCTTAAAACTAGATAACAATTAAATCTTAAGGCTAAGGTGAAGAAAAAAGATGAGGATAAAAAGAGGAAGATTAAGATTGAAGAGCTAGTTTGAGAGAGGATTTTGAGAGGTTTAAATCAAAAATGTTGGAATTGTTTACTGTTCTAATCATTCTAGTAATTGGTTCATTTTGGCCATATTCAGTACGATGGAAAGGGACGCAAAAGAGGGGATTGTTCCTCAAATGACGAATACGAGAATTCGGTTTGAATTTATTAAGTAGACCTTCGCTATCAATGACTCCATTCAAAAGTTGGTGTGCAAATATTATATCAGCATTATCACGACGTCTACTAAGAGTTTGTAAATTTATTAATTTTAAACGGTTTTCATAAGGTGGAAGATTATATGGGTCATTCCAGGAAAGGCCGCGCAAGGAAAAGCGAATGAATCTGCGTTGAATGGCTTCTATACGTTTAATGTGAACATGGTGATACGGAGACCATACTACGGAGGCGTACTCAAGAAGAGGTCTAACAAACGTGACATACAGAGACTTAGTAACATAGGGATCAGAGACCATTGTCTTCGCTCCATATTCGATAGTTTTGCTTATTGACGAAGCCATTGAACCAGAAATGAGCTTCATCACAAAACACAATTCTTCGGTAAAAATGCTCTATGAACTTCGCGAATTTCTACAATTTGGAAGCGTAGTTCTGGAATAAGACGATTCATGATGAATTGCCAAACCTTACTAAATAGAAATGTCAACACAGTTTGAAATTTTGTCAAACCACAGACAACAACCATCGAAACTTGTCATGCAGCTAAAAAAACCCTTTAGACACAAACATGTTTGAATAGTCAAAATTTACGGATACTTTTGCCTTATGACGTGAGAAAAAAATTATTGATGAAAAGTCTTAGAACGATTTAAAAAATTTGCGGTTTAAATTTCCCATGATTTTTTACCATTTTACTCGCGCGAGTAAAGCATTTTTTTTTTTATTTTGAAGGATTGGACATAAAAACACAAGAAAGAAACCTCCATTTCACATTTAAGCCTCTTTCTTAGGAACCGTCCATTTAGCCTATTTTTCAATCTAACACCTCATACATCTTCCTACTAAATTTCAACCAAATCCGTTAAGTCTTTGGGGCGCGGTTGAGGAACAAACAATATTGAACTGGACGATGGTTTCTTTCGCAACTATTATCGAGCTACCATAGCTTTTCTGTGACAAAACATTGGGGACCGAGGTCGCTAGCTTACGTGTTAAATAACGGCTGATGAGCATATGACGAACAAAACATATGATTTCAAATTCGAAGCCAAGCTAGCATTAAATTTCTGGAACACTTTGGTATGGTAGAGAACAGCTTTATAGTTCAATACTTTCGTTGTTGTAATACGTGTTAAATATCTGCTGATTTACAGCTGACGACCATATGACGAGCAAAACATATGATTTCCAAATCGAAACCAAGCTAGCGCTAAATGTCTGGTATACTTTGCTATCGTAGAGAAGAGAACAGCTGACCACGAAATCAGTTGGTTGAGCAAATGTAGTACGTTTTGACTGAAATTGTTACCTATTAGGTTTTATACGTTCACAAACATTTTTCAACAATTAATCAGAAACCACAGCAACCTAGAACGTAAGCCAGTCCACATTTCTAAGCCCTCAGGGATCTCCGCTTTCTCAGAAACGTGAACACAATTTCTCAGAAAAAAAAATTCTACTTGAGCACTGAGAAAACGGAGATCTCGAAGGGATCAGAAACATGAACCTGCAAAATGATATGATACTTCTAAAATGCGAAACTGTATGCTTTGTTTCCTGGTGGAAATATCATTTTTTTCTATATTTAATATGTAATTTCTTTTATAAAAAATATTCATTCGAATTATCCAGCTAACCTGGCTTAAAAGATTCACCCGTAATGCTCGTTTCGCAAGTAACAAGTTGTACAACATCGGCTTCGGTGTTTTTTTTCCACCACTGGGTTGAATCTTATTTAAGAAAACGAAACCAAAAGTTAAAGTGAGCAATGTATTAAGTGCATCTAAGTATGTCAATGTAGGTGTTCCTCAAAGATCTGTTTTGGACCCCATTCTGCTCTTAATCTGTATTACCTCTCTTTTCCAACAACCTTTTGCGGGAACAGTAATAGCGTTTGCAGACGATCTTGTCATTGGATATGATGCTGCTAATCCTCTTAATATAGTTGCTGACATTAATCATGATTTACATTTATTAAGGCTGTGGTTTGCTGATCATAAACTTATTATAAGCAATAAAACTAAACCTATGGATTGTTTTGTCATGAGTCTAATGAACCACTTAATTTTGAAGTTATGTTTCAGGACCCCTTTTCTGTAAAATACAAATTAATAAACAATAATTGCTAAGGTTAAACTCTATGTCCCTTTATAATTCGAACACAGTTTGCAGTGGTAATTGCTTTTGTATCGATACCGTAAAACATTTTAAGTATCTAGGAGTTACAATAGATCAACATTTTAAATGGAACGAACACTTCCATAATTTTGTACCTTGTCTAGTATTCGATGTTTTTATCGTCTAAGAAACACCACCCTTACCACAATGTATTATGGATTTTCATTCCAAGCTACAATATTCTTATCTTAATAAATTGCAACAGTTTATTCTGCTTCAAAAGTGTGCTATAAGAAAAAATTGCAATTCATCGCGCCTGGCTCACTCCATGAAATTATTTCGACAAACAAACATTTTACCCGTTCGTCACTTATTTTATTATAAAGTTCTAAAAATATTTTTTATTAGAGGTTGATATAGACAAAGTCCTATTAGTAATTTAAAAAGCAATACTCTTTCCGTTCCCGCCCTGCCTTTTCGAACTACAATCTTTAGAAACTCTTACACTATAGTATCCCCCAAATTGTTCAATAAACTCCCTAAAGATATGCGTAGCATAAGGATTCTATCATTGTTTTTAAAACGTACTAAATCATGGCTTCTTACCAACAATACTTATAAAATCGAAATTTTGCTGCAGTACGTTGTTTGATAAAATTGCATTTACTAGTTTTGCTAAATTGTATTCCCTATAAATTGTTTAATTGTTAATTTTTTAATTATTATTATTATTTTTATTATTGTTTATTACCAAATAATTAAAATTACATGATAATATTAAGCTTAACGAGCCTAGCTGCCAGGACTATTAGCTCTAGAGTATATATACAAATTAGATATTAATGTTCGCTTCTGTTATGAAGTTAGATATTTTTTACTATATTTTTCGTGTTACTTAAAATGTCATTAATTGAATCATTTTCAAAAAAATTTTGTATAATGGGTGATAAAACGCAACAGTTTTCTAGAATATGGGTTAAGTTTAAATTAGTATTGCAGGTAGGACAAATTGGATGGTTGGTTTTTGTGAGGAGGTGTTGATGAGTGGTGTATGTGTGTCCCAGTCGTAGGCGAACATAGTTTGAATTTTTTTGTTTGGAGATGTCTGTTGGATACATAGGCTGTAGTTTTCAGGGTTGAATTTCTTTTAGTGGTGTTGGTATAGACTCCATTCGTTTTTAGAGTTGGTATTTATGGCGTTTTGTGCAACTCTGAGCAGATCTAGTTTTGAGAAGACGTTGAACATATAGACCGGCGAGTTTTTTGCCGAGTTAGCTGCAATATCAGCTTTCTCATTTCCCTGGATTCCAACGTGTCCCGGAGTCCACATCAGTTTGATATTATTTGGTTATTTGGTTAGTAGATATCTGATTTTGGATATTAGATTGGCATTGTTGTTGGGATTCTTGATAGCTTCAAGAACGGATATACTATCAGAGCAGATTATATAATTTCCTTGCAGTTTCATGGCTGTTTTAGTGGCTTGCAATATGGCAAACGCTTCTGCTGTATATATTGAGGCGAAGTCAGGTAAGTTACCTATGCAGATGATCGATCCGTTTTCAAATAGGACAGCGAATGATGTGTTCTCTGCAGTTTTTGATCCATCTGTGAACATGAATTTCCAGCCGTCAGATTTCAGATCTGCCGATAGACTTGAGAAGAAGTTGGCAGTAGGTTATATTGCTGGTAATTGTTTTTTTTGTAGTTAGCTAGTGTCATTATCAGGGATGCAGTCAATGAACCATGGATGGTAGCGTGGGACGGTGAATTTTGTGCGTTTGGATGGAAGTTCGGCCTGTGTTCCTTTTTCCAGGATCCTAGCGATTGCTGATGGTATCTTTTTTGTAAGCTTTTGACTCATTGCATTTTTGACGTCGTTATCGAATATTTATATTAATATTTATTATTAAAAGTTAATCCTAAAATTCTTAAATTACATTTTTAATTTGTATATTGTTGACATTAATGACTAGTTCTGGACAATTTTTTTCGACAAATATGAAGTAGCTTGCATTTTTGTATAGATAATGTGGCTCCAGATATTTTGGACCACTCTAAAATAAAGATAAGATAAATGTATCAGCTGCATAAATACAGTGATCTAGTAGCTTTTGATTTTGTAAAATAGTATTAATATTGTTAAATGCAATTAAAAATAACACTACTGATAAAGGTGATCCTTGGGGGATGCCATTATCTAATGGGTAGAGAGAGTATGTGTTATTGGCTTTAATACAAATTTTTCTGTTAGTTAAGAATGATTTTATGTAATTACATATTTTTCTTCCAACTCCCCAATTTGAGAGGTTTTTTAAAACGATATGTATCCCAATTCTGTCAAATGCTTTTTCAAAGTCAAGAGACAGGATAGAAACATGGTTTTTAGCTGAGAGTGCTTTTGATGTGAAGTAATCAATATGGAGCAATGCATCCGGACAACCTCTGTTGGCCTTGAAAGCTACCTGATTTGGGCTTGATGAGTTTGTTTGTTTCCGCAAACCAAAGAAGGCGCTTGGCAATAATTTTTTCCATGATTTTAGACAGACATGGTATAAGGGAGATTGGACGATATCCTTCGATTGAATGCTTATCCTTTTTCGGTTTTGGAATAGGAATAATTATAGCGGTTTTCCAGGTCTGAGGTATGATAGAGTTATTGAGTATGTTGTTGTAGAGGCGGATTATTCTCTGTTTGGTTTCTAGTGGAAGGTTTTTCAGCATAGGGTAGGAAATCCTATCTCTACTTGGAGTCTTGCCCTTAACTTTGCTTAGTGAAGTCTCAAACTCAATTAAAGTAATGGGTTCATCAATGAGTCTTGCTGTCAGATTTGTGGCTTGTAGGGGAGAGGGAGTATTCATTATTTTTTGTTTTTTATTCGATAAAAGTGGTGGAAAAAATTATATTTTCAGAAGACTTTGACCAAGTTTGTGCAAAATGGTTTGAAATGTTTGCCGGATCAATGATTATACCATTTCTGGAGCCAATGCTGTTGATAGCAAGTGATGTAGAATCTCCAGTCAGCCGACGGATATTTCGCCATATTTTTGAGGGATATGAGTTGGGATTGATGTTTGAGGTGACCTCACAGAAACTTTTTACTTTGATGTCCTTAAGCATTCGTCTGAATTTAGCATTTAATTTCTTGTAAATAATTAAGTTTTGCGTAGTAGGTTTTTTTTTGAAAATTTTTAAGTGCTGTCATGTTTCTTTACGCAGGGTTGATAATTCAGTGTTCCACCAGGGCACCACGTTTTTACGTTTGATTGGGGCATTTTGAGGAATTGAAAAGTTTGCAGCTATTCGGATTGCTTTTTGCAATATCGCTGCTTCTTTATTGTTGTTGGGGGAAGGGTTATTATTGGTAATATTTTCGGTAGTAATTTTTTTGAATAATGCCCAATTAGAAGTCTGTTTTAAATTTTGGGACGAATGATTTAGAATTTGTAATGCGACGAGTATTTAATGTTGTCACTATTGGGAAATGGTCGCTGTTGTGAAGGTCATTTAACCTTTTCCAGCCTATTTTTGTTAGCAACTCAGGTGAGCAACAGGTAACGACAACGTGTGTGAGAGTGTTGTGCGTTGAAAGATGGGTGGGGGAGCCATCTATTAAATGATGGCTCCCCCACCCATCTTTCAAAAAGGTTGTTTTCAGAGATAAAATGTTCCAATAGATCACCTTTTTTGTTGTTGGTGGGAGAGCCCCAAAGTGTATTCCAGGCATTGACATCGCCTCCGAATATAATCGGTGAATTGAATGGTTTAATAATGTTTTCTAGATCACTTTTATTGATGGGTTGTTTTGGAGGTAAGTATATATTAACATAAATGAATTTTATGTTATGTTGTTTTTCAACAGCGAGGGTTTGCAGATTTGTGTTCAAAGGTATAATTTTGTGGAGTATTTTTTTTAATTAAAAGAGCTACACCCTGTTTACCAGTATCGTTTTCTGGTAAATTATGAAGATAGCCGTTAAAAGCTTTTGGAAAATGTAGCGCATTATTAAAGGAGCAGTGGGTTTCCTGTATCGCTATTATAGTAGGATTATGGTCTTTAATAATGATATTAAGCTCATCCAGATTATTGATAAATCCGTTCATATTCCACTGAAGAATATTGGGATTGAGAGCCATTTTAGTGCTGCATGAGCTCCCCGCACTTGTCTTACCCGTGGCAAGAGAAGGGTGGGTAGAAGGGGTATTGTTTAGGTTTTGGTTTGTGTAGTTAGTTTTTTGTTGTAAATTGTCGTGGTTGGAGTTATTATGTTGTTCGGGACTTTCACTCTGCAACTCGGCAGTTGACTCACTCAGACTGCTCTCAGAGTCTGATTGATTCAACCCCCGAATTGCAGTGTTATTTGGATGATAGTATTATTATTACTGCATGTTGACATCTTGGTTTTCTGGGTTGCCGTCATTTATGTAATAATTATTGTCACCCAAGAGTTTTTGGGTGAAGGATGATAAAGGGGATTGAGCGGGTTCAGAGGGGAGTTTAGAGTGATTGATGGAAGAAGAGGATTGGGTTTTTGTATTGAAATTTCTATTGGTATTTGTGATGGTATTTGTTCCTGAAGAATGCTGAGACTGAGGTTCGTTTGAGATCGAATGATTGTATTTACATTGAAGAGCGGTGTTTGAGTTAGTGATTTGGGAGATTGTTCCGTTGTAATTGTTAGAGCAGATGATGTGTTTGATGGGTTTTCTATTGGTAATGGTTTAGGTAATGAGGTGGTATTTATTTTATTTGATTTAGTGTTTGTAATTGCTTTAGAAGAGTGTGGGATATGAAAGGTATGGGATGGGTTTGGTGGAGCGGAGGTATGGGATGAGCTTGGTGGGGAAGCTTGGGGAATATTTGGGTTATTGTTTAGGTTTGTTGTTTTTTTGATGGTTTCAGCAAACGTTTCAACTAGAGGTGGGATTTGTGTTGTATTTTGTTGACTGTATAACCGTTTGGCTTCTGCCATGGTGCATTTATTAATTGTTTTTATTGTCAGAATCTCTTTAGCTTGTTTGTATGTGGGGCAATTTTTAGTTGATGAGGCGCGAGGGACGGAGCAATTTGTGCATATTGTGCGGGTGCATGGATCTGAATTATGGAGGGGGGGGGGGGGGGGAGGGAACATGTTTCGCATATTGTACTGCTATTTTAGCGTTTTGATGTGTGACCTATGACTTGGCAATTGCGGCATCTCATGGGATTTGGAATGTATTCTGTTATTTTGGCTGTGTAAAAGCCGATATCTACAGATTTGGGAACTTGGTACAGGTCAAATGTGAAGAGCATAAGACCTGAGGGTTTTTGTTTTCCATCGTCACCTTTCTTGAGAAATGTATATATATCTATAACACCCTGTGATCTCATTTCACTAACGATTTCTGTTTCGGACACGTTTATGAGACATGGTGCGAAACAGATTTTGTAGCTTTACAGTAACTGGACAAACGCCAGCAATTTCCGCGGTTTTTTGTGATTTCACAAATACCAATAAACTTCCGTCGCGAAGTTGATTTATGTTTTCATAATCTTTGCTTATAGCGTCGATGGATTTTTTAAGAAGAAAAGGGCTTAATGAAGTAATGGGTTTTTCGTTGGATTTTGGTGAAACAATAATAAATCGAGGATTTTTTACACTGGATAAATTAAAATTTCTTATTTAAATCTTTCTATATTACTGTATTTGTTTTAAGTTGATAAATCTTATTACTAAATTTCAAATTCAGTTTTGTTGACGATAAAGTATAAATTATTTATTGTATATTTATTGTGTGTGTGTTGTTAATCTGCAAGAATGGAAAGGACCTACAGTTTACCGCCGAGTCCGAACGGCTACATGAGATGCACTTTTTCGAGACAAATTTTACTCTTGGAGGTTTGTAAGTTCCTCGCAAGAGGCAGTACCCTGGAAAAGAAGGTTCATTGGCTTAGCAGTCAAACACACTAACCACTAAGCCACGGGGCACTACTACTACTATTACGAGAGAAAAAGAAATATCATATGGCAGTTAAATGTTTTTTATCGGCAGGTTGTTGTTTCTGTAATGCGTGTAAAATCCAGCTGCGCTGCGGATAGATTTACCAAAAAACACGCCTTATATTATATTTACGAGAAATTTCAACTCGTGAAATCATGTGATATGATGAATAATGTCCAATTATTTACGCAAATGTAATACCAAACAAAGAAAACCTCAATAATATTTACTACTACATTCAAATCGCGTGTTGTAAAATAACAACAAAATATTGCTTCACCTCAGATAACAAAGGCCAACTTGGGAAACCAACTACAACAGAACTATTTATATTCACCTACTTTTTTATTCATATCTCCTAGTGCAAACCATATTTTACTTATAATTCTAACAGTACAAAAACAAAGTGTATTTTGTCGGTGATAAGTTAGCTATTATACCGTTATCAGTTTATTTTAATTTATTTAATTAATAAACAAAATAAAATAATATAATATACATACTTATATGATAAAGGTGTAAGCTACCCTTCCTTACTCATAATTCAAAACTTATAAAATCTACATACATATGTATGTAACTAAAAAATAAGAAATAAACGTGTCAACGAAACAACCATCGCTTCAAAACAAAGGAATTCAGACTACACAAAAATGTTGACATGTATGTAAATATTCTTACCAAATGCGTTTTAAGAACGTTGTTCGAAAATTTGAAATTGGCTAAAGTTTCAAAGAAAATAATAGCAATAGAAATGCAACTTTTATTAAATATGAACTAAGCACTGATTCTGATGTGAATGGTTAATAAATAAAACTGGAGTGCTAGTGCGGTGGTTGACGCAATTGCCTTCAGTCTTATGATTACAAGCTCGGCGAGCTGGATCGAATCAAATATACAGCTAATCCGTACGTTCATGAACGTAACTTTTGGGTAGGTTACCTTGCTTGTGTTTGGGTTTTTTTTTGTGAACGAACAAATCTAACAAGATAGGTTACCTCTCAAAATTCGAAGTAAAAGGGTACGTTCACGAACATAACTTTTGGATTGGTTACTTTGCTTTTATTGTAATTAGCATGGTTAAAAACAGCTGTTTTCCAGCTGATTGAAGAATATACGGAAACAGAGATGTTTCTTGTTTGGAAAAGATATGTCTGTTTCTTGATAATAAAACCTGGACAATTGTAGATTCTTTTAGTAATAATCTTTCATTAATATAGTAATAATTTATTTAAAAAATAAATTCTTCCGATTTTACATAACAAAAAGTTTGAAAATGTTTCAAATAAAATGGTTGCGTAGGTTTGTTCTTCGAAACACCCATCCGATACCAGACACAACTGCCGAATTATGGAAACGTCGCCTTAGCAAAGGTTATGCCCTTATTAAATGGCAAGCATTCGGACTAGTTTGTTGCAGCATCTACATACATAGCCAAAAATGTTTGGGCCAAGTACTATGGGCTTAAGTCTGATGAAGAACTTGCAATGTCTCCAGGTAACACTGCTTAACCTTTATCATTAAGACACTTGAGTGTGGTTTTTCTTTCAAAATTATAGCCCAACACTTCTCACGTACTCTAAATGTTGATAAAGGAACTATCTGCATCGTAGCTCAGCGGACTGTATAACCATTTTCAAGTGGAGAATAAATATAAATAAAACACGGGAATTTTAGAGTGGAAAAATTATATAAAAAAAACACTATGTACGCTTTATTTCGTCTTGTTCGAGACACTGCTTAGCACTAACTAAATAAAGAAGTAAAACTTTAAAAAAGCTTATTGGCTTCGTCCAGTTTTACTTCGTTGAGTTTCTTTTTTATAAGTATTTGTGTTGCCATCGATTGCAGAGCAGCAATACTCATGCAGTTCGATACAGTCCCGGCGAAAACCTACGATTTCCTATCTCATCGCCTTTTATTATTCAATATATTCCTGCCTAATACAAATTCATTTTAATATATAAATCATTCCAGCTCCTTGATTGGCAAGATGCAGATCTTCTGTACCGGCCTCGTATGTTGATTGCTCGTTGTTTGCAGAACCACACTTCTTATTAGTCCATCTCTGCCTGGTATTAGTTTTAATATCCGCCCCATCGCCTATGCTGATGGCGGAAAATGTTCGCTCCTGATTATGCAGAGTTGTCCTTCCCTCCAAGGCCGTAGCCAAGGGGGGGTTCACAGGGGTTCAAACCCCCCCCCCCTCCCCGAATAGAAATGCATCTGTAAATCAACCTTTTCTGCATATGAAATTTGTGCTCAAATAATTAGTGATTATGTTCAAAACTTCTATATTCTTATTTCCCTTCCAAATAAACTAATGGTGTTCTTGTGTGCATTAGTTTTCAACTTCGTTATTCCATAATATAGTTGCAATTGTAACTTGCAACTTGCGTTTCTATTCTCTTGCCAGCAATAGGTAAAAAGGAATGAGCAACCCATCGTTGACTTTTATTTAATTTTTACTTCTACATACACATTACCAATGCAAAATAAAAAGTCATTCTTTGCCGGGTTACATCACCTTACCCAACTGATCGATGTGCCAACGCGTATACAGGATGTTGCTGGGCAAGCCGCCCATACGCTTGACTTGTTTCTTACTTCTCACCCTGATAAATATACCATTAGTGTAACTTCTCCATTTGGCACTTCAGACCATTGTATCATTTCAGCTAATTTCTCATCCCCCACCCATCCAGTTAAAGAAAAAAAAACTTCCCACCAGGACCGTTTGGCAATACGAGAAAGCCAACTGGGACGGCCTGAATTTCTCTTTTCGAAACTTTAACTGGTCACTATGCTTCCTCGATAGTGACATTGACGCCAGTGCTGAAATGATCACAAATGTGATTCTTCTAGGGATGCGTGCTTTTATTCCTAACGGAGTAAAAAGCATCAAACCTAAAGAAAAGTCCTGGTTTAATTCTGAGTGTAAAGAAGCTATCAGGCTCAAAGAAGTAAGTTTCCGATCTTACAAAGCCAACCCTACAGAGGAAAATCGGAAAAAGCACAAACAAGCAAGGAACTCATGCAACTCCGTTATAGAAAGAACCAAATTTTTGCATGACCAAAAATTACGGCAAAAAATTCTGCAGTGTCCCAAAGGCAGTACAAATTTTTGGTCCTTTGTAAAAAATATAAAAAAACTACTCGACACCTTCGATCCAACGCTCATCGACAATAACAAACCAATTGTTTACTCTTCATAGAAGGCAAACTTGCTCGCCGCCCATTTCGCTGCCAGCTCCACGCTGCCTCAAAGCAACGTTGCCCCTCCTGTACTTGAGAATGTAAATTTTTCCATGGGACACATTTTTTTCCGCACTCGTACAGTAGCAAGAGTTCTCAAAGATCTCGATATACACAAATCCGCTGGCCCGGATGGTATACCCTCGATTCTTCTGAAGAGGTGTTCTTCCACACTGGCAAAGCCACTGCGTAAGCTTTTCCATCGCTCCTACTCTTCTGGAATCTTTCCTAGAAGATGGACAACAGCATTTGTCCAGCCTGTCCCTAAGAAAGGTGACCCATCCTCCCCCTCCTCCTACCGACCCATAGCACTGACATCCCTTCTTTCTAAGGTCATGGAAACACTGAGTAACCGTCAGCTTAAGGAATATCTCGAAGATCGTAAGCTTCTCCATGACCGTCAGTATGGCTTCCGCAGCAACCGTTCCACTGGTGATCTGATGGCGTATCTCACCGAACAGAGGAACAAATCTTTACATCGCTTTGGTGAAGGTAGGATTATTGCTCTTGATATCTCCAAGGCATTTGATAGAGTTTGGCATGAAGCTCTTTTATCGAAAATGCGTGCTTTTGGGATCGATAATACTCTTGTTCGTTGGATTAGAAGCTATCTCCTGGACCGTTCAATACAAGTTGTATTGGACGGATTCAAGTCTGATTCCCATAAAATAAATGCTGGTGTGCCCCAGGACTCTGTTCTGTCTCCGACTCTTTTCCTCATTTTTATAAATGATCTTCTGTCTGTTACTTCTAATCCACTTAACTGTTTTGCTGACGACTCTACCCTCAGCTTTTCATATTCGTTCGATAATTCACGTCCTTCGCCTTCGGACGTACAATTGCAACGGTGCCGTATGTCAAGCTCATTAAACTCCGATTTATACAGCATTGTCAAATGGGGTAATAGAAATCGTGTGGAGTTTAATGCTTCGAAAACTCAATGATGTCTTCTGTCGTTAAAGCTAAACATTCCCCCAATGCCATTGTCCATGAATGGCACTTACATCGAAGAAACCGAAAATCTCTCAGTACTCGGTATGTGTGTCAACGACGACCTTCGTTGGAACGACCATATATTTGAGATCGCTAAGAATGCTGCAAAGTGCTTAGGTTTTCTGTATCGGTGTAAGAAGTATTTTTCCCCATCTGATCTGGCTACAATTTATAAAGCGTTTATACGCCCTGAACTCGAGTATAACTCCCACCTCTGGGCAGGGCTTCGCAAACATCGCTTCACCTGCTTGATAGAATACAAAATCGAGCGTTAAAGTTGATAGGTAATAGAAGTGCCGCTGAAACAATTCCCCACTTGAACACCGACGCAATGTTTCATGTCTTTCCTTATTTTATCGTTTCTTTTACAAAAAATGTTTACTCGAAGTAGCCAGTTGTATTCCTCCCCTTAAAAGTTTCTCCCGTAATACTCGTCTCGCAAGGAATGCTCATCAGTTCACCCTTGAGCCTTATTTCGGACGTACCGTGAAATATAGGGATTCTTTTTTTAGCCGAACGACACGAATTTGAAATAGTTTACACGGCGGGATTTTCCCTTGCCATTTTGATCTGCAAACATTCAAAACCAATGTTAATCGGTACCTCCTATCTCTCCCCTCCCTATCTTCGTAATGCCCGCGCAGTGTGTTCTACTTTAAAAGGGAAACACATAATCCCTTGTGCGCGCGTTAATTATATAAACAAAAAAAAAAAAAAATTCACAAGCATAAGCAGAATGAAACTAGTACCGCTACCGCTACGGCTACTATGCTGTATAGAATGAGAAAATCACAAAAAAAAAACCGAGACAAAATAGTAAGTAAGTAAGTAAGTATAAGTATACACTAGACACAGTAAAATAAACAAAACAAAAAAAAATTGGTGCGTTATTACTTTTGTTACACTACCACATTATGATTATGTATTACGTTTCGAAAAAGAAACACATATCTTTTTCAGTTTGTTAATATTTTTTGAAAGCTTTTGAACATTCAAAGGAATGAATGCAAAGCGGTCGGTCGTATATGCATCGATAATATTTTAACAAAATAATTTTCAAAGTCAAAAATTAAGTTAGCTAGGTAGGTAGATATTTATTTTCAGTGTAGAAAATATTTATAATTTATTTGTTTCGCATTATGTTCTATAGATCTATTTGAAAAATGTCAAAACGAACGCAAGAAAATACATTGTTTAACTACATGTTCAAAAAGCCTAAACCAAATTCTGATGGGGAGAGTAGTACTGTTCCTGATGCACGTAAGAGCACTGACGTTCCTGAATCTACAGATACTTCTCAAGAAAATATTGAAAAAGCTGATTCTCTAAAACCGACTGATTTCACTGATTTTCAAGATAATATTCAAGAAGATACAGTGACGAGCTCAAGTGAAGGTACCCTATGTAAAAACTTGTAAAATTTAAAAAAATCTACTAAATAAAAGCAGGAATTGATAAAAATAATGCATATTTTAGTTTGTTTATATTTATTACATAACATAGATAACAACAAAAAAAAAAAGAAAAAAAAACTCTCAAGCAATATTGCATATTTAAAAAAAAATGCACCGAGCAAAAGTGTAGGTACCTTAAAATGAAGCATAATTTTTTATTCATTTTACTCATACCTAGTACTTGGTTGGGAATACCTTTAATCTCAGAACTTCTCTCAAACGATTCGACATTGACTGTACTAGTTTTTTAGAAACATCTGGAGATATCTGTTGCCATTCATCAATAATAATTTGTTTCAATTGGGTTTTGTTTCGTATCTCGTGGTTCCGAATGCGTTTTTCAAGGAGGTCCCATAAGTGTTCAATGGGATTCAAGTCAGGACTTTGTGGTGGTGTAACAAGTATGTGGGGTGTATTATACGCTATCCACATCTTCACGGTTAAAGCGGTGTGTTTAGGATCGTTGTCCTGTTGGAAATAAAACGTGTCCCTGATCCCCAGTTTCTCGGCGCTTTGGTGCAGGTTTTCTTTTAGAATGTTGAGATAAACAGTTTTATTCATTATTTCCTCAATTATTACAAGATTCCCAACACCGGCGGATGACATACACCCCCATACCATTACACCACCAACCCCATGTTTCACAGTTTTAACTGTGTTTTTGGGATTGAGAGCTTCTCCCCTTTTTCTCCAAACATTGTGTCTACCATCAGAGCCAAAGATGTTGAATTTAGACTCATCTGAGAATATGACGTGATCACAAAAGTCGGTGGTTTTGTTTTTATATCCATTGGCAAATGTTAATCTTTTCTTCTTATTAACATCACTGACAAAAGGTTTTTTACGTGCAACACAATTCTTAAATTCAGACCTATGGAGCGATCTTCTAACGGTCCACTCAGAAACTGTTTTGTTTAAGTTATTTGCAATTTTCGTGGCTATTTTAGGAGCACTTTTAAAGGGATCTTTTTGAATAATTCTTTTTATTTCCATCTCATCCCTCTCATTTAACTTGCGAGGTCGTCCTGATCTTTGTTTATTTTCAATTATTTTTTCCTTATTGAAACGATTTACTACCTTCTGTACCGTTGATTTCGTCCTGTTCACAATTTCACCAATTTCTTTATAAGATTTACCTTTCTGATGATGGTTTATAATTATTTTTTTCTTCAACTCGTTTCGTCATTTTGCTTAAACTATTTGCACGTTATAAATACAAAATAAGACACAAGAAACAAAGCTCTAACGGTTGATTTTGTAAAATGCATTAAATGAAAACAAAATAAAAGAAATAGAGATAACTGTTTAATAGCAAAACAGCAGGTACCTACACTTTTGCTCGGTGCATTTTTTTTAAATATGCAATATTGCTTGAGAGTTTTTTTTTCTTTTTTTTATCCATGTTATGTAATAAATATAAATATACTAAAGTGTGCATTATTTTTATCAATTCCTGCTTTTATTTAGTAGATTTTTTTAAATTTTACAAGTTTTGACATAGGGTACCTTCACTTCTGCTCGTATGTTAGATTTGGGTAAGTTTTTGTGTCCCAAAAATAAAATTGAAGATGCCTTGAAGTATAAATTGTTAACTTCACCTTGGAAACCCGAAAAAAACATTTACTTTCCCTATAACGGACACCAAAAGGAAAATTAAATTTCAAATTAATTGGTTTGATAAATTCCCATGGCTAGTTTATACGACAAAGGGGGAACAAGGTGCCTTATGTAAATATTGTGTACTATTCTCCAAAGAATGTGCGGGTAAAGGCTGTCATCAAAATCTGAAAACCCTAGTTACAAACCCTTATAACAAATATAAAAATGCAATAGGGGATTTCAAACACCACAGTGGATGTCAATACCATAAAATGTGTATGTTAGCAGCTGATAACTTTATAAATGTGCACAAACGTTCACAAAAGAGCATAAGTCAACTTGATACTGGTCGTGCTTTTCAAATTTCAGAAAATAGGAAAAAACTGGTTCCTATTGTTGAAACTATTAAGATTTATGGACGGCAAGAATTGGCCTTAAGAGGGACACGTGACTCTGGTCCAATAAAATTTAATGAGCCAGAACCCAATGTAAACGATGGTAACTTTCCGGCTTTGCTACGGATGCGAAGCAAATGCGGTGATGCAAATTTAAAAAAATATTTTGAATGTTTGTCGTTAACTGCTACATATTTAAGCCCAACTATTCAAAACGAATTAATTGCTGTGTGTGGGGAAATCGTTCAGAAAAAAATAGTTCAAACTATCAATTCTGCAGAGTGTTTCGCAGTTCTAGCTGATGAAACTACTGACATCTCACGTAAGGAGCAAATGTCAAGTTGTGTTCGATACGTTGATTATAAAGACGAAATTTTTATCTTGCGTGAAGATTTTTTGACATTTATTCATGTGGAAAACACTACTGGAAAATATTTAGCCAGAACAATTCTGTCTGCACTTCAAAACATGGGCATAAATTGCAGAAACTTGATTGGACAAGGGTACGATGGTGCTTCTGCTATGAAAGGCAGTTTTAACGGAGTTCAAGCTATAGTATGCGAGTCTCATCCAGAAGCCTTATACGTGCATTGTAGCGCACAATTTCTTAACCTGGCTTTAGGGCATTCTTGCCAAATTCAGCCTATTCGCAACACTATTGGTACCATAAAATCCGTTGGAATTTTTTTTAAACTTTCTTCAAAGCGCACACATTTGTTGCAGGAAATGATTAAACAAAATTATCCTCAAAATAAATGGAAAAATTTAACAGCAATGTGTGAAACACGCTGGGTGGAAAACCATGATGGGTTGATGAGATTTAAGGAAATTTTCAAAGCGATAATTGATGCTTTGGAAGAGTTGTGTAGTGATAAGGACCCTGATACGTCATCGAAGGCGAGTTGCTTTTTAAGATCTATTTTAGCAAGTGATTTTGCAGTAAGTTTGTGTTGTTTGAGTGTTTTGTTTACATATACATTGCCACTTTGTAAAATCTTACAATCCCCTTCATGCGACTTAGTGTGAATTCGAACATGTCGAACTAATAACAAACACATTC
The DNA here is from genome assembly GCA_963971375.1 of Platycheirus rosarum. NCBI lineage: Eukaryota > Metazoa > Arthropoda > Insecta > Diptera > Syrphidae > Platycheirus > Platycheirus rosarum. The sequence continues at coordinate 101,816,314 of OZ020508.1, forward strand.
CAAGGAATACGTGAATATATCGTTCCGGAATTCAAAACAATTTTTGAGACTGCACAAAACTTAGTATGTGTTGTGGATGAAAAACTCCAAATTCCACAAATTGTTCAAGGCAACAGCACAGACAAAACGTGAGCACAACGGATCCTGAAACCTATTTTAGGATAAGTATAATGATTCCTCTTTTAGATGACTTTTTATGTCAGCTTAAAATAAGATTTGAAAATCATAGGTCCATACCTACCTCTTTGTGCATTTTAATTCCATCGATCCTTGGCAAATATGAACAAAATTACAACGAAGAAAACTTCAAATTTTATAGATCTTTTTTGGATTGGGACACTTTACAAGCTGAGTTTACGTTATGGAAGACAAAATGCCATAGACAAAAAGATACAGAGCGTTCAAGGAGTGCAATAACAGCTCTTGGGGAATGCAATAAGGATCTGTTTCCTAACATCCACAAGCTTCTCAAAATTTTGGCGACACTACCGGTTTCAACGTGTACACCGTAAAGAACATTTTCGACAATAAAACGTCTAAAAACTTACCTTAGAAATTCTACCGGCGAAGAAAGACTAACAGGATTGGCGTTAATGTCAATTCATCGACAGATTGAGATTGACACTGAGGAAGTTTTAGACATATTTGCAGCACAGAAGGCCAGAAGATTAAATTTAATTTTATAAAAATGATATACTTATATGTTATTTAATACTTTATTTTATAAAAAGATCTTAAAGAGTGATGATAAATGTACCTACCTAATAAATAATAACTTAAAATTATTTTAAAAAAATATTGGAAAAATCTTTTAGTTTTTTTTCAAAATTTGTTTGAGAGTTTTCTTGAAAAACTAAGTATGCATTTGTATTTTATTAGCAGTACTCTACCTAGGAAAAAATATTGAAAATCATTAAAGCAGTTTTTTTTAAACCGTTTTCTTTTTTAATTTTTGAAAAATATTTTGCAATTTTTTGAGTATTTCAATACATCGAAATCTGTAGTTCATCTGGAAAAAAATCTGAAAAAAATCGATATTCGCGTTTCCAACATATTCAAAAAATCTAAAAAGTTATGTATATGAATTTAATCATAAAAACCTTCCTAAATTTTAAATTTAATTGAAATCGGTTTTGTTGTTAGCGAGAAATTCTGATTTTAAAAAATCGGTTCAATAGGAGGTACTGTTTTAAGATAAATCTCGACTGTTTTATCAAAATCGTTAAGGCCATTTTTAGAAAAATAAAGTTTTAACAAACTGTTATATGACATTTACCATTGTTTTAGAGCTAAAATTCCAATTTCAACAACGCCTAGTGCGAGACTACTAAATAAACACTCTGAACCAAGTTTGCAAATCAGCCTATCCATTTAGGCTGCAGATCTGCAAACAGGCAGTCGGACGAACAGAATTTTCCAACACACTTTTGTCTACTTCCCTATCATCGCAATATCATGTTTATTTGTTATCTCAATTTTTTTTTTACGAATCCATAACTTGCCTTATACATAGAATAGTATCATTATCGCAATTAAAAGTCGTGTTTGGTGGATTTTGGGTTAATGGGCTATACTAATTTTATTTATTACATCTACAGAAAGGTACAGATTGATTGGTGTATGGAATAAGTATAACCCCCCCCCCCCCCAAAATAATTGTCTGCATACGGTCTTGCTTCCTCAAGCCATATTTCTCCTTTCGCTATTTCTTCCTCTCGTATAGAGTAGACAAGTACTCTTTCTTCCATCTGTTCCAGAAGTGTGCGAGCATAGGCTTACGCTCCTTCCACAATTGTATGCCCTTGGTGGTATTTGGCATCTCATTGTTTATAAATGGTAACAGTAACACAAGTGGCGCACCAACCAAAAAATGTCCCAGCGTTCTGGATCATCGCTTAATGGATGCAGCGGTCTTGAATTCAAGATGGCTTCTATCCCAGTAAGCAGTGTCAGAAACTGCTCATATGCCAAATTCTTGTCAAATGATATTTCATCGACTTCACCACTGCTTCGTATATGCCACCTTGTTGTGGTGCCGCATTCCATTCCGTCCCTTCCAAACTTAGGTGTTCGAATGTATCCTTCACTAGCCAACGCTCTTTTGCTTTCTGCAGTTCCTTCGCCGCACCGACAAATGCTGTACCATTGTCGCTATATAACCTTTCACACCTACCCCTTCTTGCTATGAATCGTTCGAAACAAGCAATAAACGCCACTGATGTAAGATTTGGAACCAAATATATATGCACTGCTCTTGTTTTGAGCCAAACAAAGACGGAAACCCAACATTTCAGCCTTATTATTTGCTCACCTGCTCTATCGATCATCTTTATCTCGAATGGACCTGCATAGTCTACGCCCGTATGTAGAAAGGCCTTTCCTGCTGTTATTCTCTCTGATGGCAAATCAGCCATCAATTGCATCTCAAAATGATGATTATACCGCACGCAAACCAAGCACTCAGCTTACTTCGGAGCCTCCGAATCCAGAACCTCTGACGTGTGCATCATGACCTGTACTGCTCCATGCTTCGTTGCTGTATGAGCATTGTCCATGATCAACTAAGCCAATCGAGAATCATTTGGCACAATAGCTGGATGCCTTCTCTCGTATTCCATCGATGCTCTTTCCTCTCTTCAGAGGACGGTTGGCCAGGTACCGCTGTATCTCCTGCACTGTCACCTGCTTCCTGCTTCCGAGGTGTCGTCAGCCATTCCGGCCCACACAACCACAACAGCCGGGTTATCTTTCATTCCAACATGTTTCCACCTTTTTATTTCGGTGTTTGTTTGTAAAGACGAGATCTTATTCGCTACAAATGTTTTAAAATTGCATGGTAATTTATTTATCCAATGCAGCGCTACGAGTGAATCTGTCCAGAGATCATACTCGATATCTTCCCATTCCATTGTTTTAATAACGCTTACAATAAGCCGTCCCAATAACTCCGCTATTGGCAACTCCAAGAGCGGTATTGGCACTGTTTTAAGTAGTGCAACCCGCATTAGCTGTGATGAGATCTGCTGTAATCCTGCCGCCTATACGTATCGTTTTCAGGTAAATTATCGCTCCATATGCCCTTTCGGAAGCATCCGAGAACCCATGTATCTCTTTCTGTACTTTTTCTGAGAACGAATTCTCACGTTCCACGAGCCCATTAGGATCGTAAAGTTGAGCGACACAGCTGACTACGCTTCTCTTTATTATTGCCTGCTGAGTCTCCGGTGTTTTCACTACAAACGTAAATTGATCTTTCTCAAGCAGCCACTTAACCCCCAGAACTGATGCTTTCTCGTCATCTTGGAGCATTATTGACCCTGTTCTTCATAATTCATGTCCTTCACAATAGCTTTGGAATTAGATTTCCATTTTCTAAGCTCAAAACCTGCCCCTTTTAAAACATGATCGATATCTTTTGATAACTTGATCGCCTTCTCTTCGGAATCAGCAACCGTGGTGCAGTCATCCATGTAAAAGTTCTGCTTAATTGCCTTTGCAGCTTTTGGAAACTCCTGCTCTGCCTCTCTTGCACATTCTATTAACACCCGTAAGGCATTATAAGCTGATGAGGTCATACCATAGGTGACTACTGTCAGCCAATATTCTCTCAATTTGTCCTGCGGGTTTTCTCTCCAGAATATACTCTACAAATTCTATTGATCCTTCGCTACTTTTACCATTCTGAACATCATTTTAATAAATACACTAATAGCGATACGATGCCCGCGGATATGCATTAAAATCTCGTGCAGATCCTTCTGTAGTTTTTCTCCGAGCAGTTGCACTTCATTAAATGAAATGCCCTTATTTGTCCTGCAGCTCGCCTCAAATACGAGCCTATGGGGACGCAATGATGTAGTATATGGTATATGGTTTTGCTATGCACTGTGCCTGTCACTGGTGTCATGTATCCTGCTTCTTCATATTCTCTCATAAACTCTGTATACTTCTGTTTCAACTCAGGATCTCCTGCCAACCTTCTCTCCAAAGCAAAGAACCTACGCTTTGCTATAAGCTCTGAACTTCCAAGTTCTTTCTCGGATTCCTTTAAAGGAATCGTCACAACAAACCTGCCAGAATCATCACGTGAAAATGTGTTGATGAAATTCTGTTCTACCTGCCCATGCTATTTTGACCTGCTTTATGATATTTCTGTCATCCAATTGCCATAACCGCTTAAGCGATTCATGATGTTGATTTTTATCCATACACATTACATGCGAGACCTACTCATTGCTCATGCTATCTTTCTCACTTCCATACTCTCCTAGTATTATTCTACCGAAAACAGTTTCCATCTCCAGGACACCACTTCGTCGATGTTCTAGCACAGAAATAAATGCTTCTGCTATGAACCTGCACCCTAGCAATAAATCTTAAGGGCCTGCTTTCCAATAATCTGGGTCAGCAAGTAGATATGCTGTAGCAATGTTCATCTGTGGCGATTTCAAGTGGATGCCATTTAACCTCCTCAGGCAGAATCCAAAAGTCCTGCTCTGTTGAAACCTGCGACTTAATCTAAGCATGGTCTTGTATTTGATGTCGAAGGCTCGGCTTCGACACCAATCATTCTTCTTGCCATCTGCATCTTTGCAAAGCTAGTCTTTGAGCAAGCTGGTAACTCACTAGATTGGGCTGTGCGCCCGTTTCTAAAAGTGCTCTTATCGGCCCATACTTCCTGCTGTCCATCTCGATTCTTACCTTTGCCGTAGGCATCAAAGTTACTCTCCCTTGCTCTTGCTATAATTGAAGGACGTTAAGTAAATTTTATTCATACTTTTATATTTGTTTTTAGAAGGCAAACGCCTGGCTCTCTTGAAATCCCCCCAGGACATCACCTCATCGAAATCACTTCCTGCTTCCTCTCTTCCTGTTATTCCTGCTGCTTCTTCCGTCCTGTCTTTGTTCCACCGAGGGCGCTTCTTGGGGGGGACCATTAGTCAATCCGCCTTCGGCTTGTTCTCGCTTGGCTGATTCCTTCTCTTCTTCCCCTTTTCCTGCATATGTAAAATTGTTTCTGCACCCTTCCTAATCTCATTCATAGGGCACAGCACACAATTGTGCATTTGTTTTCCATCGACAACACGGCCCTTGGAAGCAGTCCTTTAGAAAATGGCCAGTCTTAAGGCAATTGGTGCAGAGTGCCTTTTCCCTCACGAGGTTCTGTTTGGCATGTAAGCTCAGTACTGCAAAACTCTGGACAACGCCACATTGGATGGTCTAAAGATTTGCATGAGTGACAAGGCAACAGTCTCTTATCACCTGGTGCTCCCGCTCTTCGGGAATTACTGCCAGATGCTCGCATGTTCTCCTGCCTGCTTGAAGCCGGCCGCGCCTGAAGTTGTGACAAAAGCTGTTCAAGTTTCCTGCCCCCTGGTCCGCTCAATGCCTTGGCACGTTTGTCCAAAAAAACACAGAATTCATTTGAAGTGGGTTCTTCAGAAGTGTGCACTTCTTCCCACTTACAGGTCGTCTCCGGTTCCAACTTCTCATGAAGGATATGAATAATAATCATATCCTATTGATCCATTGGGATTCCCTGCGCTGCCAACTGGCGAAGTGTCTCTGTCTCGATATCAAACTAAACAAAAAAGTATTGAATTTAAAAAACAAGGTTTCTTCTTTATTTTGATAATTATATTTAATAAACTTTATGATAAGAGAAAAACGAGGTGGCATTGACTTGATCGAAAAAAAATAGACGATCGAATCACAAAAGAAAAATACAAAAAATAACATTTGCATCAATTGGCAGCTGAACCGTAAGCCGATTATATGGAAAAAAGCATTGGCAGATAACAATTGTTAATTTTTAACAATCATAACATTTTGTCTAAGCATTCCGCCTACCTCGTTGCCTTCAAGAGGTGACGAAATTAATTTTAAACAAGAGAACACAAAAAAAAATAATTTAAGATATTATTCAATGAGTAAATAACGACTTAATAACATAATTACAATATTGTAATCATGGAAAGTATCGAAAATGGTTAGCTACTAATAACATAATTATAAAACTATAATTAAGCAAGTATAAGTTACGTCAGCTGTATAATAGGTAGGGGACATAATTTAACGGTAGGCCTTTTGAATATGGAATTTTTAGTCTTTACTGTAACTACACGAGTTAACCCATCACGTCCAGGGTGGAGCTCCAAAATTCGTCCAAGCAGACATTTAGCAGGAGGATCGTTGTCTGTTGAACACTGGTAGGTCTGCATGGGAGCAGTTTCATGATGAGCTTGAGGATGTTCTGCGGCTTGACCAGAGATTATCCAACCAAGGCCAGTGCGCCTAGCAAATGGCGATCCGGGTGGTCCTTTCACAAGTTCAGGTTCAAAGAGATGAGAGTAGAGATCAATTCCAATAACAAAGTCTATTTTTTCTGGATCGAGATACGATGGGTCAGCAAGCGTGAGCCCGCTAAGATGAGGCCAACCGTTTTGTTCGGTTTCTAAGGAAAGAATATCTGCCGTCGGCTTTGGTATTATATATGCTGTTTCGTCCCACTCAAGAGGAGATCTAAAGTAAGGCTTCAAAGTAAAGTTGACTATACCTTTCGTTGTTCCAGATAATTGAGCACCAATTCCATAAAGTGGAATGTATGCCCTTTGTCTTTGGAGATGCAGTTGGTATGTTCCAGACTCACTTATGATTGTAATTTGAGAGCCAGGATCAATTAGGGCACGAAATTGGAGTTCCAATCCTTCTGAGGAGCTAAGTCGGACAAGAGCTGTTGCCAGTAACGTTCTAACATGTCGTTTTATAGATTGCGGTATAGGTTGATGGGACAATGCAGAAGCAATGTCACTCTGTTGACTAGGACTGACCTGATTTTTTGTATCAGTATTCGATGTTGTTCATGTTGATGCGGTGGACGGTGTTGGTTGTGAGTGAGATACCGATCTATGAATAGAAGTGTGATGTTGTTTCTCACATAGGAGACACCGCTTCGATGAACGGCAAGCAGCTAAGCGATAGGGGCCAAGGCAATTAAAACAAATGCCCTTTTCTACGAGGAATTCAAGACGTTGATTTGCTTTTAAATTTATATATGCTGTGCAAGCAGATAGGTAGTGTGCTTTGTTACACATATAACATTTCTGATTAAACGTAGCACGTTGAGAACATTGTGAAGTTCCATGTGTCTTCTCGATGGAAGCTACATGTACTTTTGCAGACTAGTTTTTCGATGAATGGCTTTCAGATTTTCTTACTTTGTTGACTGAGACAACTGTACTTCGATTTTCAACGGTTTTAAGACCACGAATTCTACTTCCGAGAAACGTTTCAAGATCTAAGAAAGAGGCAGGGTCTGTTGAAAATCCACGATGATATAAACTATGATATAGTCTCAGTGTGGTGAGCAAAATCGCATCGTCACCTCCCTGCGGTGCCCGATGGATAGCCGAAAGGTGAACTAACGACGAGCGTTGGATCCATCGGATCCATTGGTTGTAGATACCTGAGTTCTCATCTTAGGAACTAGGAGCAGGAGGATACGCTCTGAACATCCAACCAACAACACGATCTACACGTCATGCACAGGCCTCACAAGCCGGTCATGAAAGGGAAAATTTATTGTGATGAAAAATTCAAGATATGCCTCGGATGACCAAACCAACAACGTTGACGACCCCCCCCCCCCCGCAAACGAAAAACGGCAACGATTTACGTATATGCACTTGGAACGTGCGTACGTTGAACAGGCCGCGCAAGGCCGAGCAGCTAGCTGAGACCCTCGCCAGTTTCCAAGCTGATGTAACAGCCCTCCAGGAGATGCCAGGTCCATCCCTGGCCTGAGAAAAACAGAAGACTGTAACTTCTACTATGGGAAATGCTACCTTGATGGGAAATCGCTCTTGCTTGGATGCGGATTCGCTGTCAGAGGAAGACTAAGGCAAAAAGTCTTGAGCTTTCGCGAAGTCAGCGAGAGAGTGACAACGATCCGCATTAAGGCCAAATTCCACCACCTGAGCCTCATAAGCGCCCATGCCCCTACAGAAGAGAAAGTCAACGCTACCAAAGAAAGTTTCTACGAGCTCCTCGCCAAAACTTATGAGCAATGCCAAAATTGGGAGGGAGGACATCTTTGGTATGACGATCGGAAAACACAGCCTGCACGACACCACTTCCGATAACGGACTCAGGCTCATCGATTTTGCAGCTGTTTTAACATTGTGCTTGAAATACGGAGCACCCATGCCAGTACATCGGACGCGATAGGAAGAACAAAGCGAGCAATAACCGGTGCTTTCACTACTATGGAGTCAGCAGCAAGCAGAATGGGGCTGAAAATAAACGAGGACAAGACGAAGTATATGCTTTCATCAACAAAAGCCCAATCCCACCACCGGCTTGGTGAAAATGTGACCATTGATATGTATAACTTCGAGGTAGTCAGTCAATTTGTCTACCTGGGTACTGCTGTAAACTCGGTCAACAACATCAGCGCTGAAATCAAACGCGGACTAACTCTTGCTAATCGCTGTTTCTTTTTTGGCTGAATAAGCAATTGAGGAATAAAGCCCTATCGAGAAGAACCAAGGAGACACTATATAAAACACTCATCATACCGGTCCTGCTATATTGTGCAGAAGCATGGTAGTGTGCTTTGTTACACATATAACATTTCTGATTAAACAAAGCACGTTGAGAACATTGTGAAGTTCCAGGTGTCTTCTCGATGGAAGCTACATGTACTTTTGCAGTCTAGTTTTTCGATGAATGGCTTTCAGATTTACTTACTTTGTTGACTGAGACAACTGTACTTCGATTTTCAACGATTTTAAGACCACGAATTCTACTTCCGAGAAACGTTTCAATATCTAAGACAGAGGCAGGGTCTGTTGAAGATCCACGATGATATAAACTATGATATAGTCTCAGTGTGGTGGGCAAAATCGCATCGTCACCTCCCTGCGATGCCCGCTGGATAGCCGAAAGGTGAACTAACGACGAGCGTTGGATCCATCGGATTCATTGGTTGAAGATACCTGAGTTCTCATCCCAGGAACTAAGAGCAGGAGGATACGCTCTGAACATCCAACCAACAACACGATCTACACGTCATGCACAGGCCTCACAAGCCGGTCATGAAAGGGAAAATTTATTGTGATGAAAAATTCAAGATATGCCTCTGATGACCAAACCAACAATGTTGACGACCCATCCGCAAACGAAAAACGGACAACAATTTACGTATATGCAGTTGGAACGTGCGTACGTTGAACAGGCCGCGCAAGGCCGAGCAGCTAGCTGAGACCCTCGCCAGTTTCCAAGCTGATGTAACAGCCCTCCAGGAGATGCGATGGGATGGACCTGGCCTGAAGACTGTAACTTCTACTATGGGAAATGCGGATTCGCTGTCAGAGGAAGACTAAGGCAAAAAGTCTTGAGCTTTCGCGAAGTCAACGAGAGAGTGACAACGATCCGCATTAAGGCCAAATTCCACCACCTGAGCCTCATAAGTGCCCATGCCCCTACAGAAGAGAAAGTCGACGCTACCAAAGAAAGTTTCTACGAGCTCCTCGCCAAAACTTATGAGCAATGCCCCAAAAATGACATTAAAATCCTCTTAGGAGACTTTAATGCCAAAATTGGGAGGGAGGACATCTTTGGTATGACGATCGGAAAACACAGCCTGCACGGCACCACTTCCGATACCGGACTCAGGCTCATCGATTTTACAGCGGGAAAAAACATGGTGCTGAGTAGCACGCGATTCCCACGTCCGACATCCACAAAGGCACATGCGATCCCCAGATGGTCGAACCTGCAACCAAATTGACCATGTTGCGATTGACGGAAGGCACTCCTCCAGCATTTTGAATGTCCGTACATTCCGAAGAGAAAACATCGATTCGGACCACTACCTAGTCGGTGCGAAGCTTAGAGTACGGATCTCAATGGAAGCTCTCAGGCGAACACCAACTACGCCGAGGAAATTCAATGTTGGAAAACTTCAATCGGAAGAAACCGCGTATCCCCTGAGCTTGCGAGAAATTCTTCGACTGATGATATGAACCCGGAAGACCAATGGCAGCTATGTCAACAAGCCATAAGAAATGCTGCGTCAGAGGTATTAGGTTTCTCACAGCCTCCCCCTAAAAACCCTTGGTTCGACTACGAATGTGCTCAGGCAAACAAAGCTAAAACGGAGGCATACAAGCCGTGGCTCCAGAGAGATACGAGAGCCACCAGAAATCTCCGCGAAGTCGAGGAGATTCAGAGATGTTTTTGCAGAAAAGAGGTGCGAAACTTCTACAGAAGAGTGAAACAGTCTACATCAGGTTTCACAAGTCGCCCTGGGCCCTGCAAAGATCACGGTGGAAACACCATTGTGGAAACGCAGGCGATGTTAGCCATCTGGAGAGACTACTTTAACCAGTTGTTAAATGGCGATGACAGCCAAGATCCCGCCCAAGATCAACTTGTACCAGTTAATCTAGATGACGACCACGAACTGCACCCGCCCGACCAAAATGAGATCAAAGTAGCCATCACCAGGCTAAAGATGAACAAAGCAGCTGGATACGATGGTCTACAAGCGGAACTTTTTAAGCACGCTGGAGATTACCTGGTACACCAACTCATCAGCAAAATATGGTCGGAGGAAAGTATGCCCGATGAGTGGAACCTCAGTACCATCTGCCCGATCCACAAAAAAGGAGACCGCCTAACCTGCGCCAACTATAGAGGCATAAGCGTTTTGAACATCGCCTATAAGATTCTTTCTAGCGTTTTATGTGAGCGTCCAAAGCCGTTTGCTGATGATCTAATAGGTCCTTATCAATGCGGCTTCAGACCTGGAAAATCTACCACCGACCAGATATTCACATTACGCCAGATCTTGGAGAAAACCCAAGGATATAACATCGACACTCACCACCTGTTCGTCGATTTTAAAGCAGAAAGAAAAGTTCTGCGTACGATCTATGGTCCTATTTGCGTAAACCCAGAAGACAACATTTGGCGACGAAGATACAACGACGAACTATACGAGCTGTACAGCGACATAAGCTTAGCCAGAAAAATTAGAGTCCAACGACTAATATGGCTGGGCCATGTAGACCGAATGGACACCAACGCTCCAGCGAGGAAGTCTTCAAAGCCAAACCAGAGGGAGTCAGAAGCCAAGGTTGACCTCATCTTCGATGGAGCGACCACGTAGAAGGAGACCTCCGCCAACTTGGAGTGCGAAATTGGAGACAGCAGACAAGGGATCGAGCCAGCTGGAGGGGCGTAATGAACAAGGCCTAGGAGCACCACGCTCTAGTTGAGCCAACATAAGTAAGTATAGTCTCAGTGTTGAATAAGAGCACCAAGTAAATTTAATACCACAATAGATTCCTTAACGATAGCGAGTTGAGTTTTGAGGTCACTTGCAGATCTTCTTTGAATTGGTTTAAGCTTGAAGATATTATCGAGATGCGTGTCAACAAGTAACCTTTTGTTTTCGCAGCTATACATCAAGATATCCCAGGCACGTGCAAAATTCTCACTTGAAACTGATATATTTGCGAAAAGAAGTGCAGCTTCGTCTTCTAAACTTGTTTTTTAATAGTGGAACTTTTTTTCTTTTGAGAGTTGAGTACTGTTTCCAACCATTGACGTGAAAAGGTCATGGAAACTGCTCCAATTTTAATAATCCCCTCTAAAGGAAGGTAATTCAATATAAGAAAGTGAACGTACCTGATTAGAATTCGTTCGTGCAAAAGCCTTCGTAATTTCGTCTGGTAGAGAATTAACTAGTTGCTGCATCATATGAGTCATAATGGCTCGGGAGTCTGCATATTTTTCCTCACATTTACAATAAAGTAAGAATTTCCTCTGATAGCGTTTGTGAGACGTTCATGTCCCGAAGAAAACTTTTCCCAATTGCTATCGAGAATTTTTATTCGAGTTTGTATTTGCGATTTATTAATTTTTGCAGTTCTCCTGCTCTTGATGCAAGCATAGACGGAAGCTTAAAAAAGTTACTGAGTAACTGTCTGCAGGTAGCGTATTTTTTGGTGAAAATATTGTTCATACGTTGCCATGCCTCACAATAATTTTTCTTAGTGAGCTGCCATTCGCCGAGGGTCCTCGCTGCTTTTCCCGATAACGATGCTTTTAAATAGGCGAACTTAAAAGCAGGCGCTATTTTGTCGTTATCATCAATCGCTGCAATAAAGCGATCCTGAAAACCCTGCGACTTGGTGATATCGCCATCGAACGGGCCCCAGGTATTCTTTACGTCATGTTGGTCGAATGGAAGGCTTATCTGGACTTGCATGGGATGTTCTGCTCCACCTGCTTTACCTGCTCTCCATCTTAATACTTTAATATAATTTCCCAGTATGCAATGCAAAAAAAATATAAAAAATAATAAAAAAAATAGTTTGCAGTAGGTACTTTAATATAATTTTTCAGTATGCAATGAAAAAATATATAAAATAATAAAAAAATTATTTGCAGTAGGTACTTTAATATAAAATTTCCCAGTATGCAATATGAAAATAATATAAATATAACAAATAACAATAAGTCGGCAAGTCGTTGCTTCTTTTGTTGTCGTAATTTCATAATTTATACCCCTCTATTTTAGAAAATATAAATTGCATCAACATTGCTCTTGTCGCTCATATTCCTGCCTAATGATTTGATTCTTACTCACATTTTATTCATTATTTCATTATTTCCAACTTTTCAGAACTCAAAGTGTTCTGAAGTATTTTTTCCTGCCGCTTACAAGCTTTCCCTCTCTAAAAAACTAGCACCGTCGTGCTTTGAGTTTTTTCCTGCTCCAGCTATGTTTCCTCTTTTTTTTAATAATTAACTATTATTTTATAATGCTTCATGGCAACTGGAGCATTTGCACTCCAGTTCCTCCTTCACCCCTTCTCTTACATATTTGGTAACTCGCACAAATGTGCTTTGAGTTCCACTCGCCCCTGCTCTTATATTTGGTAACTCTCACAAATGTGCTTTGAGTTCCATTCGCCCCTGGTCTTATATTTGGTAACTCGCATAAATGTCCTTTGAGTTCCACTCGCCCTGCTATGGTTCACAATAAATAGCTTGTCAAGAGAAAAAAAAGAGGTAACAAAAAAAACTTAACACAAGTTACCTAGAAAAAAAATAAAATGTTCAATCCATATAAACAACAAAGCAGCAACATCACCGTAATTTATCAAGTTAATATTGAAATTAAAGAAAATAAAATTTCGGAAAAAAGGAAAAAGGTATGGAAATATATCACGCACGCACCAAAGGAGGAAAAAAAATACCAACCACACCTATATGCATAAATTCTCCTTTCCATACAAAAACCAGATCGACCCCTGCCCCAACACACTGGCTATCCCTGCTCATTCACATTTTTACTTTTAAAATAAAAACCAAATCACTCATCGACACTGCACATAAAAAAATACCGATACGGCGCACTTATAATGCAAAGAGGAGATAGTTAAAGGCTCCCATAGAGAAGAGGATACTGCCAAAACTCTCACCTACAACTATTTGGCTGTTGAGGAACGAGAGGAGAAGCACCAAAGTAGTCAGAAAAGCTCTATTCGCACAAAACGTAAAGGAAGTTGGTCCAGAAAAAAATATACAAAAAAAAGAAAATCAAATCAAAGCGGAAACGGGCGAAGATCGAAAACGCAAGTGGAAATTTAAGATCTATTCAGATTTCGAAGATAAAAGTGCAACCGAGTTTATCTAGCACAACTGCCGCTATCAATCGGCTGGCATTCTCATCAAATTTGGAGGAAATAATTATGAATTCGCCACTGGATACCCAACAAACACCAGGTTGCCAAGAAGAAGCATCCAATAATATAAAAGGAAAAGAGCGGAAGGCTAAGAAAGCACATTCAGTGGTGTCGCCAAAGTCTGCATTTGAAAAACCATATATACAAACAGTACCTCTGGAATTGCCACCCGCCAAAAAAAGACTATCAACTTATTTGTGGCCGAAATTGTCTGAGATGCAATAGTATTCCGGATGGGTTCAAGATGTTGTCAACATCTTCAGGTGATGAATCTAGTCAAGCCAGTCAAGCAAGTCAAGTTGCATTGTAGCACACTTATTTATTTTTTTTTTTTTATAATTAACGCGCGCACAAGGGACTATTTGTTTCCCTTTTATTGTAACACACTGCGCGGGCATTAGGAAGATATTGAGGGGAGAGATAGGAGGTGTCGATTAACATTGGTTTTGAATGTTTGCACATTGAAATGGCAAGGGAAAATCTCGCCGGGTAAACCATTCCAAAGTCGTGTTGTACGGCTAAAAAAAAATTCTCTATATTTACGGTACGTCCGAAATTGGGCTCAAGGGTGAACTGATGGGCATTTGTAGCAAGACGAGTATTACGGGCGAAACTTTTAAGGGGAGGAATGCAGCTGGCTACCTCGAGTGAATATTTTTTATAAAAGAAACGATAAAATAAGGAACGATATGAAACATTGCGTCGGTGTTCGAGAGGGGCAATTGTTTCAGCGGCAGTCCTATTTCCTATCAATCTTAACGCTCTATTTTGTATTCTATCAAGCAAGTGAAGCGATGTTTGTGAAGCACCTGCCCAGAGGTGGGAGTTATACTCGAGTTTAGGGCGTATAAACGCTTTATTAATTGTAGCCAGATCAGAAGGGCAAAAATACTTTTTTCACCGATACAGAAAACCTAAGCACTTAGCAGCATTTTTAGCGATTTCAAATATATGGTCGTTCCAACGGAGGTCATCGTTGACACACATACCGAGTACTGAGAGCTTTTCGGTTTCTTCGATGTAAGTGCCATTCATGGACAATGGCATTGGGGGTATGTTTAGCTTTAACGACAGAAGACAGCATTGAGTTTTCGAAGCATTAAACTCCACACGATTCCTATTACCCCATTTAACAATGCTGTATAAATCGGAGTTTAATGAGCTTGACACCGTTGCAATTGTACGTCCGAAGGCGAAGGACGTGAATTATCGAACGAATATGAAAAGCTGAGGGTAGAGTCGTCAGCAAAACAGTTAAGTGGATTAGAAGTAACAGACAGAAGATCATTTATAAAAATGAGGAAAAGAGTCGGAGACAGAACAGAGCCCTGGGGCACACCAGCATTTGTTTTATGGGAATCAGACTTGAATCCGTCCAATACAACTTGTATTGAACGGTCCAGAAGATAGCTTCTAATCCAACGAACAAGAGTATTATCGATCCCAAAAGCATGCATTTTCGATAAGAGAGCTTCATGCCAAACTCTATCAAATGCCTTGGAGATATTAAGAGCAATAATCTTCCTTTCACCAAAGCGATGTAAAGATTTGTTCCACTGTTCGGTGAGATATGCCATCAGACCACCAGTGGAACGGTTGCTGCGGAAGACATACTGACGGTCATGGAGAAGCTTTCGATCTTCGAGATATTCCTTAAGCTGACGGTTAATCAGTGTTTCCATGACCTTAGAAAGAAGGGATGTCAGTGCTATGGGTCGGTAGGAGGAGGGGGAGGATGGGTTTCCTTAGGGACAGGCTGGACAACTGCTGTTTTCCATCTTCTAGGAAAGATTCCAAAAGAGTAGGAGCGATGGAAAAGCTTACGCAGTGGCTTTGCCAGTGTGAAGAACACCTCTTCAGAAGAATCGGGGGTATACCATCCGGGCCAGCGGATTTGTGATATCGAGATCTTTGAGAACTCTTGCTACTGTACGAGTGCAGAAAAAAATCTGTCCCATGGAAAAATTTACATTCTCAAGTACAGGAGGGGCAACGTTGCTATGCGGCAGCGTGGAGCTGGCAGCGAAATGGGCGGCGAGCAAGTTTGCCTTCTCTGAAGAGTAAACAATTGGTTTGTTACTGACGATGAGCGTTGGAACCGAAGATGTTGAGGAGTTTTTAATATTTTTTACAAATGACCAAAAATTTTTACTGCCTTTGGGACACTGCATAATTTTTTGCCGTAATTTTTGGTCATGCAAAAATTTGGTTCTTACAATAACGGAGTTGCATGAGTTTCTTGCTTGTTTGTGCTTTTTCCGATTTTCCTCTGTAGGGTTGGCTTTGTAAGTACGGAAACTTACTTCTTTGAGCCTGATAGCTTCTTTACACTCAGAATCAAACCAAGGCTTTTCTTTAGGTTTGATGCTTTTTACTCTGTTAGGAATAAAAGCACGCATCCCTAGAAGAATCACATTTGTGATCATTTCAGCACTGGCATCAATGTCACTATCGAGGAAGCATAGTGACCAGTTAAAGTTTCGGAAAAAGAAATTCAGGCCGTCCCAGTTGGCTTTCTCGTATTGCTAAACGATCCTGGTGGCAAGTTTTTATTTAACTGGATGGGTGGAGGATGAGAAATTAGCTGAAATGACACAATGGTCTGAAGTGCCAAATGGAGAAGTTACACTTATGGTATATTTATCAGGGTGAGAAGTAAGAAACAAGTCAAGAGTATGGGCGGCTTGCCCAGCAACATCCGGTATACGCGTTGGCACATCGATCAGTTGGGTAAGGTGATGTAACCCGGCAAAGAGCTCTACATACCTTCCTTCGGGTGTTGTCTGACCAGAATAGCGGAGCCAATTGGAATTGTGTACATAGAAATCGCCCGCAATAACGATTTCAGTGCGAGGACAAAGGGAAACAATTTTCGAGATAGAATCAGACAGCGCATCAAACTCGTTACAAGTCGAATTGCTGTCGAGATTTGGACTCCTGTATATAAAACAATAATGAATGACATGCTTGCGGACAGTGAATTTTAGCCACAAGAAGTTAAAGTCCGTGTTGGAACATTGCCTATATTGGGGAAGGCTCTGGCAACATAACATAGACCACGAGACCATGATGGGAAAAGAGTAATGGCACCAAGCTATACCCATATAGAGCAAACTCTGATAAATCAGTATTTACTCCAACCTGGGTTTCACTTAATGCCAAAACAGCTGGCCTGTATTGAACAGTGTAGACGTACAGGTGAAAGAAATTCTTTCTTATACCACGAACATTGGAATACATGACACAAAAATCACTTATCATTTAAAAATACTTACACACAAAACACAATTCTGACTAAGTCGAACCATGCAGTGAAAATCCAAATTAATCTCTGTAATAAACAAACTGTTAGGTGTTATGCCCATAAGACAGCTTGCATACAAAAAATCAATTTAAATATTCAGCACAATAGGACAAACTCAGATGCCCTTATCCATTTACCGCAAGCATACGATGCCTACAGTAGATAAGAATAGGCAGTTAAGCTAAGCACAAAGGGTTGGGACAGATAAGAGGATAATTTGATTTGTTATGCAAGTGTGTATTATTTTTTTTTCTTCCACAGCGCGAATGGGCATCTTATCGTCTTCCAACGACGCGAGTGGATATTGTTATTTTCTTTACAGCACACGCGAGGGGGTTTTGCAAATTTCTCAAACGAGTGTGTAATATTATTTTTTTTTAACACTCGCGATAACAATGCGCAATAATTTTTTTTTTGACTTTTGTTTAAAATTATTTGTGCGCGCACCTCGACCCGACGTCCGAGAGTTCTGCCCAAGAATTGATTTTACTTTATGAATTTCTCACGCGTGGAATTGACTACATTCGAAGAAGCTGCGAGTAACATCTACAGGAAGATTGCTATGGTTATTGGTTGAACAACAATCATTGGGCGGATCACTGTGTGACATAAAGAAACATCCGACCGGCTGTTCCCGTACCGAAGGCTACTACAATCTTAACGTCAAAGACAAGGCCAAGCACTTATACCATCACCCTAAAGCGGCATATAGACACGTCAAAATCTCATCAAGCATTGGAGGAGGAGGAGTGTAAGTAAATTCTGCTGTACATTGCATATACACACTTCAAGCATAAATCTTTAATCATTCATTTTACGTACGTTTCTTATCGTTCGCTTTGTATTTTGTTTAGTTCAAGTATTTTGCCTCGTCTCTGTCCTGAATAAAAACACATCTTTAAACAAAAATCAAAAAGTTTTGATATTACATCAAGCAGACACACAACATATGCATGTGATATTTTCACAAACACAATCTCCCATGTTTGATGAGATTTTGACCTGTGTGATAAAGTAAATATATTATAAGGAGGAAAATATTTCGTACGTTCCATCCTCCAACACCCTTAAATTTCGGTGTAATGATAACACATCGGACGACTGTGATTTCTCCGATCTAAGTGGACTCTCCGAAGTGTAAGGCAATGAATAGAAGCCAGTTGCAGCAACAAAACCCACCAATTGCGTAAAAAACAAATCCATTCGGGTGCGAATCCGTGCGATCTATTATCGCAGATTCTGCCAAAAAGAGGTAAAATAAAAATCTTTTTTGTTCAATCAATTTTGTATTAATTCTTATAGATCAAAGAAATTTGGCTCCAACGGCTGACGATAGTACATTTCAATTCATTCCAAATTCAGCACAGACTCCCGATGGCACATACAATATTTAACCTCTTAACAACAAAATTCAACCACAATTTTCTCCATCTACAATGCGAAAAAATTCAGAAAACAGAATGAAAAACTAACAACAACAACATGCAATAACAGAGTCCATAGATGTTGTATGTATTGGAATTTCGACAACAGAAACCGTGAAACAAAATTATAATTATTACTGAAGAAATTCTTTTTTTTTTTTTTTATAATTAACGCGCGCACAAGGGACTACTTGTTTCCCTTTTAATGTAACACACTGCGCGGGCATTAGGAAGGTAGGGAGGGGAGAGATAGGAGGTGTCGATTAACATTGGTTTTGAATGTTTGCACATTGAAATGGCAAGGGAAAATCTCGCCGGGTAAACCATTCCAAAGTCGTGTTGTACGGCTAAAAAAAGAATCTCTATATTTCACGGTACGTCCGAAATTGGGCTCAAGGGTGAACTGATGGGCATTCCTTGCAAGACGAGTATTACGGGCGAAACTTTTAAGGGGAAGAATGCAGCTGGCTACCTCGAGTGAACATTTTTTATAAAAGAAACGATAAAATAAGGAAAGACATGAAACATTGCGTCGGTGTTCGAGAGGGGCAATTGTTTCAGCGGCAGTTCTATTTCCTATCAATCTTAACGCTCTATTTTGTATTCTATCAAGCAAGTGAAGCGATGTTTGTGAAGCACCTGCCCAGAGGTGGGAGTTATACTCGAGTTTAGGGCGTATAAACGCTTTATAAATTGTAGCCAGATCAGATGGGGAAAAATACTTCTTTCACCGATACAGAAAACCTAAGCACTTAGCAGCATTTTTAGCGATTTCAAATATATGGTCGTTCCAACGAAGGTCATCGTTGACACACATACCGAGTACTGAGAGCTTTTCGGTTTCTTCGATGTAAGTGCCATTCATGGACAATGGCATTGGGGGTATGTTTAGCTTTAACGACAGAAGACAGCATTGAGTTTTCGAAGCATTAAACTCCACACGATTCCTATTACCCCATTTAACAATGCTGTATAAATCGGAGTTTAATGAGCTTGACATACAGCACCGTTGCAATTGTACGTCCGAAGGCGAAGGACGTGAATTATCGAACGAATATGAAAAGCTGAGGGTAGAGTCGTCAGCAAAACAGTTAAGTGGATTAGAAGTAACAGACAGAAGATCATTTATAAAAATGAGGAAAAGAGTCGGAGACAGAACAGAGCCCTGGGGCACACCAGCATTTGTTTTATGGGAATCAGACTTGAATCCGTCCAATACAACTTGTATTGAACGGTCCAGAAGATAGCTTCTAATCCAACGAACAAGAGTATTATCGATCCCAAAAGCACGCATTTTCGATAAGAGAGCTTCATGCCAAACTCTATCAAATGCCTTGGAGATATCAAGAGCAATAATCTTACTTTCACCAAAGCGATGTAAAGATTTGTTCCACTGTTCGGTGAGATATGCCATCAGATCACCAGTGGAACGGTTGCTGCGGAAGACATACTGACGGTCATGGAGAAGCTTTCGATCTTCGAGATATTCCTTAAGCTGACGGTTAATAAGTGTTTCCATGACCTTAGAAAAAAGGGATGTCAGTGCTATGGGTCGGTAGGAGGAGGGGGAGGATGGGTCACCTTAGGGACAGGCCGGACAACTGCTGTTTTCCATCTTCTAGGAAAGATTCCAAAAGAGTAGGAGCGATGGAAAAGCTTACGCAGTGGCTTTGCCAGTGTGAAGAACACCTCTTCAGAAGAATCGGGGGTATACCATCCAGGCCAGCGGATTTGTGATATCGAGATCTTTGAGAACTCTTGCTACTGTACGAGTGCGGAAAAAAATCTGTCCCATGGAAAAATTTACATTCTCAAGTACAGGAGGGGCAACGTTGCTATGCGGCAGCGTGGAGCTGGCAGCGAAATGGGCGGCGAGCAAGTTTGCCTTCTCTGAAGAGTAAACAATTGGTTTGTTACTGACGATGAGCGTTGGAACCGAAGATGTTGAGGAGTTTTTAATATTTTTTACAAATGACCAAAAAATTTTACTGCCTTTGGGACACTGCAAAATTTTTTGCCGTAATTTTTGGTCATGCAAAAATTTGGTTCTTTCAATAACGGAGTTGCATGAGTTTCTTGCTTGTTTGTACTTTTTGCAATTTTCCTCTGTAGGGTTGGCTTTGTAAGAACGGAAACTTACTTCTTTGAGCCTGATAGCTTCTTTACACTCAGAAACAAACCAAGGCTTTTCTTTAGGTTTGATGCTTTTTACTCTGTTAGGAATAAAAGCACGCATCCCTAGAAGAATCACATTTGTGATCATTTCAGCACTGGCATCAATGTCACTATCGAGGAAGCATAGTGACCAGTTAAAGTTTCGGAAAAAAATATTCAGGCCGTCCCAGTTGGCTTTCTCGTATTGCCAAACGGTCCTGGTGGGAAGTTTTTCTTTAACTGGATGGGTGGAGGATGAGAAATTAGCTGAAATGACACAATGGTCTGAAGTGCCAAATGGAGAAGTTACACTAATGGTATATTTATCAGGGTGAGAAGTAAGAAACAAGTCAAGAGTATGGGCGGCTTGCCCAGCAACATCCGGTATACGCGTTGGCACATCGATCAGTTGGGTAAGGTGATGTAAACCGGCAAAGAGCTCTACATACCTTCCTTCGGGTGTTGTCTGACCAGAATAGCGGAGCCAATTGGAATTGTGTACATTGAAATCGCCCGCAATAACAATTTCAGTGCGAGGACAAAGGGAAACAATTTTCGAGATAGAATCAGAGAGCGCATCAAACTCGTTACAAGTCGAATTGCTGTCGAGATTTGGACTCCTGTAAATAAAACAATAAAAACAATAAAACAGTCGTACGAGGATCTTACGCTAACATATTAGAAGACAAAAAAAGAGTGCTGTTTGAAGAAGATTTAAGGAAGGCAACTAACTCAAGTTTCTGCTGTTATTATGCTTCCTGCTTAGAAAACATACATCAGGTACCAGAATATAAGCCGGCTCCCTACTTAAATAATTTTTTTAAACCGTCTGTACATAAAGTCATGGCACAAATACGATGCGCCAACAGGTATGCCCATAGGATCTTGTTGCACGGTGATAGGCACAGTTTTGACCCAATGAACATATGTACGATTTGTAACACGCATGAAGATGACACAATAGAACATTTCCTCTTAAGATGCCCAATATTCAATGCAATGAGAAACCACTACCTAATTCCTAACAGATTGTTCGACTTAAACAGCATAATTGCTTCTGAAAATGAAAACATTACAATTGACATTTATAAATATGTACTTAACTCGCTCAAACTAAGAGCCTTTATATTAAATGAATAACTAACCCAGGTTTCATATTAACTAATCAATTAACACATACATAATGTACATACCTTCCTTCTTATTAAGATATCAACTCAAAAAAAAAAAAAAAAACTAACTTTATAATAAAAAATATTTTATGAGTATCTGATAATGACATATACATATTATTATACTGCCAATCAATTTGTAAAAGCAAAGCTTATAAACAAATAAATATATCTATCTATCTATCTAATAAAACAATAATGCATGACATGCTTGCGGACAGTGAATTTGAGCCACAAGAAGTTAAAGTCCGTGTTGGAACATTGCCCATATTGGGAAAGGCTCCGGCAAGCAATATCACTTCTAACATAGACCACGAGACCATGATGGGAAAAGAGTAATGGCACCAAGCTATACCCATGTAGAGCAAACTCTGATAAATCAGTATTTACTCAAACCTGGGTTTCACTTAATGCCAAAACAGCTGGCCTGTATTGAACAGTGTAGACGTACAGGTGAAAGAAATTCTTTCTTATACCACGAACATTGGAATACACGACACAAAAATCACTTATCATTGAAAAATACTTACACACAAAACACAATTCTGACTAAGTCGAACCATGCAGTGAAAACCCAAATTAATATCTGTAATAAACAAACTGTCTTAGGTGTTATGCCCATAAGACAGCTTGCATACAAAAAATCAATTTAAATATTCAGCACAATAGGACAAACTCAGATGCCCTTATCCATTTACCGCAAGCATACGATGCCTACAGTAGATAAGAAAGAGGCAGTTAAGCTAAGCACAAAGGGTTGGGACAGATAAGAGGATAATTTGATTTGTTATGCAAGTGTGTATTATTTTTTTTTCTTCCACAGCGCGAATGGGCATCTTATCGTCTTCCAACGACGCGAGTGGATATTGTTATTTTCTTTACAGCACACGCGAGGGGGTTTTGCCACTTTCTCAAACGAGTGTGTAATATTATTTTTTTTAACACTCGCGATAACAATGCGCAATAATTTTTTTTTTGACTTTTGTTAAAATTATTTGTGCGCGCACCTCGACCCGACGTCCGGCCTCTATGAGCTTAAGATCGACACTGATTTGCTATTTTTATATTTGCTACCGCCTATAAGTCGGACGGCAGCGACATCAAATCCATAACGTCGTCAGACTCCATTAAACAAAATTACTATCTGGTTCACGATTACGGATATACATCGCAGCCAGCTGTTAAGGCAGATGTTACGTAACCATAAGTTTTCAATTCTAGTGCTCCAGTGAAATATGGTGCAGGTCGACCAAGAAAAGGCTTAATTCAGGCACAAAAGAAAAAGGATGAAAAAAGGCCTGTTTTCTTGTTCTGCCCAAGAAATGATTTTACTTTATGAATTTCTCACGCGTGGAATTGACTACATTCGAAGAAGCTGCGAGTAACATCTACAGGAAGATTGCTATGGTTATTGGTTGAACAACAATCATTGGGCGGATCACTGTGTGACATGAAGAAACATCCGACCGGCTGTTCCCGTACCGAAGGCTACTACAATCTTAACGTCAAAGACAAGGCCAAGCACTTATACCATCACCCTAATGCGGCATATAGACACGTCAAAATCTCATCAAGCATTGGAGGAGGAGGAGTGTAAGTAAATTCTGCTGTACATTGCATATACACACTTCAAGCATAAATCTTTAATCATTCATTTTACGTACGTTTCTTATCGTTCGCTTTGTATTTTGTTTAGTTCAAGTATGTTGCCTCGACTCTGTCCTGAATAAAAACACATCTTTAAACAAAAATCAAAAAGTTTTGATATTACATCAAGCAGACACACAACATATGCATGTGATATTTTCACAAACACAATCTCCCATGTTTGATGAGATTTTGACCTGTGTGATAAAGTAAATATATTATAAGGAGGAAAATATTTCGTACGTTCCATCCTCCAACACCCCCAAATTTCGGTGTAATGATAACACATCGGACGACTGTGATTTCTCCGATCTAAGTGGAATCTCCGAAGTGTAAGGCAATGAATAGAAGGCAGTTGCAGCAACAAAACCCACCAATTGCGTAAAAAACAAATCCATTCGGGTGCGAATCCGTGCGATCTATTATCGCAGATTCTGCCAAAAAGAGGTAAAATAAAAATCTTTTTTGTTCAATCAATTTTGTATTAATTCTTATAGATCAAAGAAATTTGGCTAAAACGGCTGACGATAGAACATTTCAATTCATTCCAAATTCAGCACAGACTCCCGATGGCACATACAATATTTAACCTCTTAACAACAAAATTCAACCACAATTTTCTCCATCTACAATGCGAAAAAATTCAGAAAACAGGATGAAAAAATAACAACAACAACATGCAATAACAGAGTCCATAGATGTTGTATGTATTGGAATTTCAACAACAGAAACCGTGAAACAAAATTATAATTATTACTGAAGAAATTCTTTTTCTTTTTTTTTATAATTAACGGGCGCACAAGGGACTACTTGTTTCCCTTTTAATGTAACACATTGCGCGGGCATTAGGAAGATATTGAGGGGAGAGATAGGAGGTGTCGATTAACATTGGTTTTGAATGTTTGCACATTGAAATGGCAAGGGAAAATCTCGCCGGGTAAACCATTCCAAAGTCGTGTTGTACGGCTAAAAAAAGAATCTCTATATTTCACGGTACGTCCGAAATTGGGCTCAAGAGTGAACTGATGGGCATTCCTAGCAAGACGAGTATTACGGGCGAAACTTTTAAGGGGAGGAATGCAGCTGGCTACCTCGAGTGAACATTTTTTATAAAAGAAACTATAAAATAAGGAAAGACATGAAACATTGCGTCGGTGTTCGAGAGGGGCAATTGTTTCAGCGGCAGTTCTATTTCCTATCAATCTTAACGCTCTATTTTGTATTCTATGAAGCAAGTGAAGCAATGTTTGTGAAGCACCTGCCCAGAGGTGGGAGTTATACTCGAGTTTAGGGCGTATAAACGCTTTATAAATTGTAGCCAGATCAGATGGGGAAAAATACTTCTTACACCGATACAGAAAACCTAAGCACTTAGCAGCATTTTTAGCGATTTCAAATATATGGTCGTTCCAACGGAGATCATCGTTGACACACATACCGAGTACTGAGAGCTTTTCGGTTTCTTCGATGTAAGTGCCATTCATGGACAATGGCATTGGGGGTATGTTTAGCTTTAACGTCAGAAGACAGCATTGAGTTTTCGAAGCATTAAACTCCATACGATTCCTATTACCCCATTTAACAATGCTGTATAAATCGGAGTTTAATGAGCTTGACATACAGCACCGTTGCAATTGTACGTCCGAAGGCGAAGGACGTGAATTATCGAACGAATATGAAAAGCTGAGGGTAGAGTCGTCAGCAAAACAGTTAAGTGGATTAGAAGTAACAGGCAGAAGATCATTTATAAAAATGAGGAAAAGAGTCGGAGACAGAACAGAGCCCTGGGGCACACCAGCATTTGTTTTATGGGAATCAGACTTGAATCCGTCCAATACAACTTGTATTGAACGGTCCAGGAGATAGCTTCTAATCCAACGAACAAGAGTATTATCGATCCCAAAAGCACGCATTTTCGATAAGAGAGCTTCATGCCAAACTCTATCAAATGCCTTGGAGATATTAAGAGCAATATTCTTACTTTCACAAAGCGATGTAAAGATTTGTTCCACTGTTCGGTGAGATATGCCATCAGATCACCAGTGGAACGGTTGCTGCGGAAGCCATACTGACGGTCATGGAGAAGCTTACGATCTTCGAGATATTCCTTTAGCTGACGTTAATCAGTGTTTCCATGACCTTAGAAAGGAGGGATGTCAGTGCTATGGGTCGGTAGGAGGAGGGGGAGGATGGGTCACCTTTCTTAGGGACAGGCTGGACAACTGCTGTTTTCCATCTTCTAGGAAAGATTCCAGAAGAGTAGGAGCGATGGAAAAGCTTACGCAGTGGCTTTGCCAGTATGGAAGAACACCTCTTCAGAAGAATCGGGGGTATACCATCCGGGCCAGCGGATTTGTGTATATCGAGATCTTTGAGAACTCTTGCTACTGTACGAGTGCGAAAAAAAATTTTGGTCATGCAAAAATTTGGTTCTTTCAATAACGGAGTTGCATGAGTTTCTTGCTTGTTTGTGCTTTTTGCGATTTTCCTCTGTAGGGTTGGCTTTGTAAGAACGGAAACTTACTTCTTTGAGCCTGATAGCTTCTTTACACTCAGAATCAAACCAAGGCTTTTCTTTAGGTTCGATGCTTTTTACTCTGTTAGGAATAAAAGCACGCATCCCTAGAAGAATCACATTTGTGATCATTTCAGCACTGGCATCAATGTCACTATCGAGGAAGCATAGTGACCAGTTAAAGTTTCGGAAAAAAATATTCAGGCCGTCCCAGTTGGCTTTCTCGTATAGCCAAACGGTCCTGGTGGGAAGTTTTTCTTTAACTGGATGGGTGGAGGATGAGAAATTAGCTGAAATGACACAATGGTCTGAAGTGCCAAATGGAGAAGTTACACTAATGGTATATTTATCAGGGTGAAAAGTAAGAAACAAGTCAAGAGTATGGGCGGCTTGCATACATCCGGTATACGCGTTGGCACATCGATCAGTTGGGTAAGGTGATGTAACCCGGCAAAGCGCTCTACATACCTTCCTTCGGGTGTTTTCTGACCAGAATAGCGGAGCCAATTGGAATTGTGTACATTGAAATCGCCCGCAATAACGATTTCAGTGCGAGGACAAAGGGAAACAATTTTCGAGATAGAATCAGACAGCGCATCAAACTCGTTACAAGTCGAATTGCTGTCGAGATTTGGACTCCTGTAAATAAAACAATAAAAACAATAAAACAGTCGTACGAGGATCTTACGCTAACATATTAGAAGACAAAAAAAGAGTGCTGTTTGAAGAAGATTTAAGGAAGGCAACTAACTCAAGTTTCTGCTGTTATTATGCTTCCTGCTTAGAAAACATACATCAGGTACCAGAATATAAGCCGGCTCCCTACTTAAATAATTTTTTTAAACCGTCTGTACATAAAGTCATGGCACAAATACGATGCGCCAACAGGTATGCCCATAGGATCTTGTTGCACGGTGATAGGCACAGTTTTGACCCAATGAACATATGTACGATTTGTAACACGCATGAAGATGACACAATAGAACATTTCCTCTTAAGATGCCCAATATTCAATGCAATGAGAAACCACTACCTAATTCCTAACAGATTGTTCGACTTAAACAGCATAATTGCTTCTGAAAATGAAAACATTACAATTGACATTTATAAATATGTACTTAACTCGCTCAAACTAAGAGCCTTTATATTAAATGAATAACTAACCCAGGTTTCATATTAACTAATCAATTAACACATACATAATGTACATACCTTCCTTCTTATTAAGATATCAACTCAAAAAAAAAAAAAAAAACTAACTTTATAATAAAAAATATTTTATGAGTATCTGATAATGACATATACATATTATTATACTGCCAATCAATTTGTAAAAGCAAAGCTTATAAACAAATAAATATATCTATCTATCTATCTAATAAAACAATAATGAATGACATGCTTGCGGACAGTGAATTTGAGCCACAAGAAGTTAAAGTCCGTGTTGGAACATTGCCCATATTGGGAAAGGCTCCGGCAAGCAATATCACTTCTAACATAGACCACGAGACCATGATGGGAAAAGAGTAATGGCACCAAGCTATACCCATGTAGAGCAAACTCTGATAAATCAGTATTTACTCCAACCTGGGTTTCACTTAATGCCAAAACAGCTGGCCTGTATTGAACAGTGTAGACGTACAGGTGAAAGAAATTCTTTCTTATACCACGAACATTGGAATACACGACACAAAAATCACTTATCATTGAAAAATTTGGAAATTTGGCTAAAACGGCTGACGATAGAACATTTCAATTCATTCCAAATTCAGCACAGACTCCCGATGGCACATACAATATTTAACCTCTTAACAACAAAATTCAACCACAATTTTCTCCATCTACAATGCGAACAAATTCAGAAAACAGGATGAAAAAATAACAACAACAACATGCAATAACAGAGTCCATAGATGTTGTATGTATTGGAATTTCAACAACAGAAACCGTGAAACAAAATTATAATTATTACTGAAGAAATTCTTTTTCTTTTTTTTTATAATTAACGGGCGCACAAGGGACTACTTGTTTCCCTTTTAATGTAACACATTGCGCGGGCATTAGGAAGATATTGAGGGGAGAGATAGGAGGTGTCGATTAACATTGGTTTTGAATGTTTGCACATTGAAATGGCAAGGGAAAATCTCGCCGGGTAAACCATTCCAAAGTCGTGTTGTACGGCTAAAAAAAGAATCTCTATATTTCACGGTACGTCCGAAATTGGGCTCAAGAGTGAACTGATGGGCATTCCTAGCAAGACGAGTATTACGGGCGAAACTTTTAAGGGGAGGAATGCAGCTGGCTACCTCGAGTGAACATTTTTTATAAAAGAAACTATAAAATAAGGAAAGACATGAAACATTGCGTCGGTGTTCGAGAGGGGCAATTGTTTCAGCGGCAGTTCTATTTCCTATCAATCTTAACGCTCTATTTTGTATTCTATGAAGCAAGTGAAGCAATGTTTGTGAAGCACCTGCCCAGAGGTGGGAGTTATACTCGAGTTTAGGGCGTATAAACGCTTTATAAATTGTAGCCAGATCAGATGGGGAAAAATACTTCTTACACCGATACAGAAAACCTAAGCACTTAGCAGCATTTTTAGCGATTTCAAATATATGGTCGTTCCAACGGAGATCATCGTTGACACACATACCGAGTACTGAGAGCTTTTCGGTTTCTTCGATGTAAGTGCCATTCATGGACAATGGCATTGGGGGTATGTTTAGCTTTAACGTCAGAAGACAGCATTGAGTTTTCGAAGCATTAAACTCCATACGATTCCTATTACCCCATTTAACAATGCTGTATAAATCGGAGTTTAATGAGCTTGACATACAGCACCGTTGCAATTGTACGTCCGAAGGCGAAGGACGTGAATTATCGAACGAATATGAAAAGCTGAGGGTAGAGTCGTCAGCAAAACAGTTAAGTGGATTAGAAGTAACAGACAGAAGATCATTTATAAAAATGAGGAAAAGAGTCGGAGACAGAACAGAGCCCTGGGGCACACCAGCATTTGTTTTATGGGAATCAAACTTGAATCCGTCCAATACAACTTGTATTGAACGGTCCAGGAGATAGCTTCTAATCCAACGAACAAGAGTATTATCGATCCCAAAAGCACGCATTTTCGATAAGAGAGCTTCATGCCAAACTCTATCAAATGCCTTGGAGATATTAAGAGCAATATTCTTACTTTCACAAAGCGATGTAAAGATTTGTTCCACTGTTCGGTGAGATATGCCATCAGATCACCAGTGGAACGGTTGCTGCGGAAGCCATACTGACGGTCATGGAGAAGCTTACGATCTTCGAGATATTCCTTTAGCTGACGTTAATCAGTGTTTCCATTACCTTAGAAAGGAGGGATGTCAGTGCTATGGGTCGGTAGGAGGAGGGGGAGGATGGGTCACCTTTCTTAGGGACAGGCTGGACAACTGCTGTTTTCCATCTTCTAGGAAAGATTCCAGAAGAGTAGGAGCGATGGAAAAGCTTACGCAGTGGCTTTGCCAGTATGGAAGAACACCTCTTCAGAAGAATCGGGGGTATACCATCCGGGCCAGCGGATTTGTGTATATCGAGATCTTTGAGAACTCTTGCTACTGTACGAGTGCGAAAAAAAATTTTGGTCATGCAAAAATTTGGTTCTTTCAATAACGGAGTTGCATGAGTTTCTTGCTTGTTTGTGCTTTTTGCGATTTTCCTCTGTAGGGTTGGCTTTGTAAGAACGGAAACTTACTTCTTTGAGCCTGATAGCTTCTTTACACTCAGAATCAAACCAAGGCTTTTCTTTAGGTTTGATGCTTTTTACTCTGTTAGGAATAAAAGCACGCATCCCTAGAAGAATCACATTTGTGATCATTTCAGCACTGGCATCAATGTCACTATCGAGGAAGCATAGTGACCAGTTAAAGTTTCGGAAAAAAATATTCAGGCCGTCCCAGTTGGCTTTCTCGTATAGCCAAACGGTCCTGGTGGGAAGTTTTTCTTTAACTGGATGGGTGGAGGATGAGAAATTAGCTGAAATGACACAATGGTCTGAAGTGCCAAATGGAGAAGTTACACTAATGGTATATTTATCAGGGTGAAAAGTAAGAAACAAGTCAAGAGTATGGGCGGCTTGCATACATCCGGTATACGCGTTGGCACATCGATCAGTTGGGTAAGGTGATGTAACCCGGCAAAGCGCTCTACATACCTTCCTTCGGGTGTTGTCTGACCAGAATAGCGGAGCCAATTGGAATTGTGTACATTGAAATCGCCCGCAATAACGATTTCAGTGCGAGGACAAAGGGAAACAATTTTCGAGATAGAATCAGACAGCGCATCAAACTCGTTACAAGTCGAATTGCTGTCGAGATTTGGACTCCTGTAAATAAAACACAAATGAATGACATGCTTGCGGACAGTGAATTTGAGCCACAAGAAGTTAAAGTCCGTGTTGGAACATTGCCCATATTGGGAAAGGCTCTGGCAAGCAATATCACTTCTAACATAGACCACGAGACCATGATGGGAAAAGAGTAATGGGACCAAGCTGTACCCATGTAGAGCAAACTCTGATAAATCAGTATTTACTCCAACCTGGGTTTCACTTAATGCCAAAACAGCTGGCCTGTATTGAACAGTGTAGACGTACAGGTGAAAGAAATTCTTTCTTATACCACGAACATTGGAATACACGACACAAAAATCACTTATCATTTAAAAATACTTACACACAAAACACAATTCTGACTAAGTCGAACCATGCAGTGAAAACCCAAATTAATATCTGTAATAAACAAACTGTCTTAGGTGTTATGCCCATAAGACAGCTTGCATACAAAAAATCAATTTAAATATTCAGCACAATAGGACAAACTCAGATGCCCTTATCCATTTACCGCAAGCATACGATGCCTACAGTAGATAAGAAAGAGGCAGTTAAGCTAAGCACAAAGGGTTGGGACAGATAAGAGGATAATTTGATTTGTTATGCAAGTGTGTATTATTTTTTTTTCTTCCACAGCGCGAATGGGCATCTTATCGTCTTCCAACGACGCGAGTGGATATTGTTATTTTCTTTACAGCACACGCGAGGGGGTTTTGCCACTTTCTCAAACGAGTGTGTAATATTTTTTTTTTAACACTCGCGATAACAATGCGCAATAATTTTTTTTTGACTTTTGTTAAAATTATTTGTGCGCGCACCTCGACCCGACGTCCGGCCTCTATGAGCTTAAGATCGACACTGATTTGCTATTTTTATATTTGCTACCGCCTATAAGTCGGACGGCAGCGACATCAAATCCATAACGTCGTCAGACTCCATTAAACAAAATTACTATCTGGTTCACGATTACGGATATACATCGCAGCCAGCTGTTAAGGCAGATGTTACGTAACCATAAGTTTTCAATTCTAGTGCTCCAGTGAAATATGGTGCAGGTCATAAATCTTTTATCATTCATTTTACGTACGTTTCTTATCGTTCGCTTTGTATTTTGTATAGTTCAAGTATGTTGCCTCGTCTCTGTCCTGAATAAAAACACATCTTTAAACAAAAATCAAAAAGTTTTGATATTACATCAAGCAGACACACAACATATGCATGTGATATTTGACGATAGAACATTTCAATTCATTCCAAATTCAGCACAGACTCCCGATGGCACATACAATATTTAACCTCTTAACAACAAAATTCAACCACAATTTTCTCCATCTACAATGCGAAAAAATTCAGAAAACAGAATGAAAAAATAACAACAACAACATGCAATAACAGAGTCCATAGATGTTGTATGTATTGGAATTTCAACAACAGAAACCGTGAAACAAAATTATAATTATTACTGAAGAAATTCTTTTTCTTTTTTTTTATAATTAACGGGCGCACAAGGGACTACTTGTTTCCCTTTTAATGTAACACATTGCGCGGGCATTAGGAAGATATTGAGGGGAGAGATAGGAGGTGTCGATTAACATTGGTTTTGAATGTTTGCACATTGAAATGGCAAGGGAAAATCTCGCCGGGTAAACCATTCCAAAGTCATGTTGTACGGCTAAAAAAAGAATCTCTATATTTCACGGTACGTCCGAAATTGGGCTCAAGAGTGAACTGATGGGTATTCCTAGCAAGACGAGTATTACGGGCGAAACTTTTAAGGGGAGGAATGCAGCTGGCTACCTCGAGTGAACATTTTTTATAAAAGAAACGATAAAATAAGGAAAGACATGAAACATTGCGTCGGTGTTCGAGAGGGGCAATTGTTTCAGCGGCAGTTCTATTTCCTATCAATCTTAACGCTCTATTTTGTATTCAATGAAGCAAGTGAAGCGATGTTTGTGAAGCACCTGCCCAGAGGTGGGAGTTATACTCGAGTTTAGGGCGTATAAACGCTTTATAAATTGTAGCCAGATCAGATGGGGAAAAATACTTCTTACACCGATACAGAAAACCTAAGCACTTAGCAGCATTTTTAGCGATTTCAAATATATGGTGGTTCCAACGGAGGTCATCGTTGACACACATACCGAGTACTGAGAGCTTTTCGGTTTCTTCGATGTAAGTGCCATTCATGGACAATGGCATTGGGGGTATGTTTAGCTTTAACGACAGAAGACAGCATTGAGTTTTCGAAGCATTAAACTCCATACGATTCCTATTACCCCATTTAACAATGCTGTATAAATCGGAGTTTAATGAGCTTGACATACAGCACCGTTGCAATTGTACGTCCGAAGGCGAAGGACGTGAATTATCGAACGAATATGAAAAGCTGAGGGTAGAGTCGTCAGCAAAACAGTTAAGTGGATTAGAAGTAACAGACAGAAGATCATTTATAAAAATGAGGAAAAGAGTCGGAGACAGAACAGAGCCCTGGGGCAAACCAGCATTTGTTTTATGGGAATCAGACTTGAATCCGTCCAATACAACTTGTATTGAACGGTCCAGGAGATAGCTTCTAATCCAACGAACAAGAGTATTATCGATCCCAAAAGCACGCATTTTCGATAAGAGAGCTTCATGCCAAACTCTATCAAATGCCTTGGAGATATTAAGAGCAATAATCTTACTTTCACCAAAGCGATGTAAAGATTTGTTCCACTGTTCGGTGAGATATGCCATCAGATCACCAGTGGAACGGTTGCTGCGGAAGCCATACTGACGGTCATGGAGAAGCTTACGATCTTCGAGATATTCCTTAAGCTGACGTTAATCAGTGTTTCCATGACCTTAGAAAGGAGGGATGTCAATGTTATGGGTCGGTAGGAGGAGGGGGAGGATGGGTCACCTTTCTTAGGGACAGGCTGGACAACTGCTGTTTTCCATCTTCTAGGAAAGATTCCAGAAGAGTACAAGCGATGGAAAAGCTTACGCAGTGGCTTTGCCAGTGTGGAAGAACACCTCTTCAGAAGAATCGGGGGTATACCATCCGGGCCAGCGGATTTGTGTATATCGAGATCTTTGAGAACTCTTGCTACTGTACGAGTGCGAAAAAAAATTTTGGTCATGCAAAAATTTGGTTCTTTCAATAACGGAGTTGCATGAGTTTCTTGCTTGTTTGTGCTTTTTGCGATTTTCCTCTGTAGGGTTGGCTTTGTAAGAACGGAAACTTACTTCTTTGAGCCTGATAGCTTCTTTACACTCAGAATCAAACCAAGGCTTTAAGTTTGATGCTTTTTACTCTGTTAGGAATAAAAGCACGCATCCCTAGAAGAATCACATTTGTGATCATTTCAGCACTGGCATCAATGTCACTATCGAGGAAGCATAGTGACCAGTTAAAGTTTCGGAAAAAAATATTCAGGCCGTCCCAGTTGGCTTTCTCGTATTGCCAAACGATCCTGGTGGGAAGTTTTTCTTTAACTGGATGGGTGGAGGATGAGCAATTAGCTGAAATGACACAATGGTCTGAAGTGCCAAATGGAGAAGTTACACTAATGGTATATTTATCAGGGTGAGAAGTAAGAAACAAGTCAAGAGTATGGGCGGCTTGCCCAGCAACATCCGGTATACGCGTTGGCACATCGATCAGTTGGGTAAGGTGATGTAACCCGGCAAAGAGCTCTACATACCTTCCTTCGGGTGTTGTCTGACCAGAATAGCGGAGCCAATTGGAATTGTGTACATTGAAATCGCCCGCAATAACGATTTCAGTGCGAGGACAAAGGGAAACAATTTTCGAGATAGAATCAGACAGCGCATCAAACTCGTTACAAGTCGAATTGCTGTCGAGATTTGGACTCCTGTAAATAAAACAATAATGAATGACATGCTTGCGGACAGTGAATTTGAGCCACAAGAAGTTAAAGTCCGTGTTGGAACATTGCCCATATTGGGGAAGGCTCTGGCAAGCAATATCATTTCTAACATAGACCACGAGACCATGATGGGAAAAGAGTAATGGCACCAAGCTATACCCATGTAGAGCAAACTCTGATAAATCAGTATTTACTCCAACCTGGGTTTCACTTAATGCCAAAACAGCTGGCCTGTATTGAACAGTGTAGACGTACAGGTGAAAGAAATTCTTTCTTATACCACGAACAAAAAAAATACTTACACACAAAACACAATTCTGACTAAGTCGAACCATGCAGTGAAAATCCAAATTAATCTCTGTAATAAACAAACTGTCTTAGGTGTTATGCCCATAAGACAGCTTGCATACAAAAAATCAATTTAAATATTCAGCACAATAGGACAAACTCAGATGCCCTTATCCATTTACCGCAAGCATACGATGCCTACAGTAGATAAGAAAGAGGCAGTTAAGCTAAGCACAAAGGGTTGGGACAGATAAGAGGATAATTTGATTTGTTATGCAAGTGTGTATTATTTTTTTTTCTTCCACAGCGCGAATGGGCATCTTATCGTCTTCCAACGACGCGAGTGGATATTGTTATTTTCTTTACAGCACACGTGAGGGGGTTTTGCAAATTTCTCAAACGAGTGTGTAATATTATTTTTTTTTAACACTCGCGATAACAATGCGCAATAATTTTTTTTTTGACTTTTGTTAAAATTATTTGTGCGCGCACCTCGACCCGACGTCCGGCCTCTATGAGCTTAAGATCGACACTGATTTGCTATTTTTATATTTGCTACCGCCTATAAGTCGGACGGCAGCGACATCAAATCCATAACGTCGTCAGACTCCATTAAACAAAATTACTATCTGGTTCACGATTACGGATATACATCGCAGCCAGCTGTTAAGGCAGATGTTCCGTAACCATAAGTTTTCAATTCTAGTGCTCCAGTGAAATATGGTCCAGGTCGACCAATAAAAGGTTTAATTCAGGCACAAAACAAAAAGGATGAAAAAAGGCCTGTTTTCTTGTTCTGCCCAAGAAATGATTTTACTTTATGAATTTCTCACGCGTGGAATTGACTACATTCGAAGAAGCTGCGAGTAACATCTACAGGAAGATTGCTATGGTTATTGGTTGAACAACAATCATTGGGCGGATCACTGTGTGACATGAAGAAACATCCGACCGGCTGTTCCCGTACCGAAGGCTACTACAATCTTAACGTCAAAGACAAGGCCAAGCACTTATACCATCACCCTAAAGCGGCATATAGACACGTCAAAATCTCATCAAGCATTGGAGGAGGAGGAGTGTAAGTAAATTCTGCTGTAAATTGCATATACACACTTCAAGCATAAATCTTTAATCATTCATTTTACGTACGTTTCTTATCGTTCGCTTTGTATTTTGTTTAGTTCAAGTATGTTGCCTCGTCTCTGTCCTGAATAAAAACACATCTTTAAACAAAAATCAAAAAGTTTTGATATTACATCAAGCAGACACACAACATATGTATGTGATATTTTCACAAACACAATCTCCCATGTTTGATGAGATTTTGACCTGTGTGATAAAGTAAATATATTATAAGGAGGAAAATATTTCGTACGTATCCTCCAACACCCCCAAATTTCGGTGTAATGATAACACATCGGACGACTGTGATTTCTCCGATCTAAGTGGAATCTCCGAAGTGTAAGGCAATGAATAGAAGGCAGTTGCAGCAACAAAACCCACCAATTGCGTAAAAAACAAATCCATTCGGGTGCGAATCCGTGCGATCTATTATCGCAGATTCTGCCAAAAAGAGGTAAAATAAAAATCTTTTTTGTTCAATCAATTTTGTATTAATTCTTATAGATCAAAGAAATTTGGCTCCAACGGCTGACGATAGAACATTTCAATTCATTCCAAATTCAGCACAGACTCCCGATGGCACATACAATATTTAACCTCTTAACAACAAAATTCAACCACAATTTTCTCCATCTACAATGCGAAAAAATTCAGAAAACAGAATGAAAAACTAACATCAACAACATGCAATAACAGAGTCCATAGATGTTGTATGTATTGGAATTTCAACAACAGAAACCGTGAAACAAAATTATAATTATTACTGAAGAAATTCTTTTTTTTTTTTTTTTTTTTATAATTAACGGGCGCACAAGGTACTACTTGTTTCCCTTTTAATGTAACACACTGCGCGGGCATTAGGAAGATATTGAGGGGAGAGATAGGAGGTGTCGATTAACATTGGTTTTGAATGTTTGCACATTGAAATGGCAAGGGAAAATCTCGCCGGGTAAACCATTCCAAAGTCGTGTTGTACGGCTAAAAAAAGAATCTCTATATTTCACGGTACGTCCGAAATTGGGCTCAAGAGTGAACTGATGGGCATTCCTAGCAAGACGAGTATTACGGGCGAAACTTTTAAGGGGAGGAATGCAGCTGGCTACCTCGAGTGAACATTTTTTATAAAAGAAACGATAAAATAAGGAAAGACATGAAACATTGCGTCGGTGTTCGAGAGGGGCAATTGTTTCAGCGGCAGTTCTATTTCCTATCAATCTTAACGCTCTATTTTGTATTCTATGAAGCAAGTGAAGCGATGTTTGTGAAGCACCTGCCCAGAGGTGGGGGTTATACTCGAGTTTAGGGCGTATAAACGCTTTATAAATTGTAGCCAGATCAGATGGGGAAAAATACTTCTTACACCGATACAGAAAACCTAAGTACTTAGCAGCATTTTTAGCGATTTCAAATATATGGTGGTTCCAACGGAGGTCATCGTTGACACACATACCGAGTACTGAGAGCTTTTCGGTTTCTTCGATGTAAATGCCATTCATTGACAATGGCATTGGGGGTATGTTTAGCTTTAACGACAGAAGACAGCATTGAGTTTTCGAAGCATTAAACTCCACACGATTCCTATTACCCCATTTAACAATGCTGTATAAATCGGAATTTAATGAGCTTGACATACAGCACCGTTGCAATTGTACGTCCGAAGGCGAAGGACGTGAATTATCGAACGAATATGAAAAGCTGAGGGTAGAGTCGTCAGCAAAACAGTTAAGTGGATTAGAAGTAACAGACAGAAGATCATTTATAAAAATGAGGAAAAGAGTCGGAGACAGAACAGAGCCCTGGGGCAAACCAGCATTTGTTTTATGGGAATCAGACTTGAATCCGTCCAATACAACTTGTATTGAACGGTCCAGGAGATAGCTTCTAATCCAACGAACAAGAGTATTATCGATCCCAAAAGCACGCATTTTCGATAAGAGAGCTTCATGCCAAACTCTATCAAATGCCTTGGAGATATTAAGAGCAATAATCTTACTTTCACCAAAGCGATGTAAAGATTTGTTCCACTGTTCGGTGAGATATGCCATCAGATCACCAGTGGAACGGTTGCTGCGGAAGCCATACTGACGGTCATGGAGAAGCTTACGATCTTCGAGATATTCCTTAAGCTGACGTTAATCAGTGTTTCCATGACCCTAGAAAGGAGGGATGTCAGTGCTATGGGTCGGTAGGAGGAGGGGGAGGATGGGTCACCTTTCTTAGGGACAGGCTGGACAACTGCTGTTTTCCATCTTCTAGGAAAGATTCCAGAAGAGTAGGAGCGATGGAAAAGCTTACGCAGTGGCTTTGCCAGTGTGGAAGAACACCTCTTCAGAAGAATCGGGGGTATACCATCCGGGCCAGCGGATTTGTGTTTATCGAGATCTTTGAGAACTCTTGCTACTGTACGAGTGCGAAAAAAAATGTTGGTCATGCAAAAATTTGGTTCTTTCAATAACGGAGTTGCATGAGTTTCTTGCTTGTTTGTGCTTTTTCCGATTTTCCTCTGTAGGGTTGGCTTTGTAAGAACGGAAACTTACTTCTTTGAGCCTGATAGCTTCTTTACACTCAGAATCAAACCAAGGCTTTTCTTTAGGTTTGATGCTTTTTACTCTGTTAGGAATAAAAGCACGCATCCCTAGAAGAATCACATTTGTGATCATTTCAGCACTGGCATCAATGCCACTATCGAGGAAGCATAGTGACCAGTTAAAGTTTCGGAAAAAAATATTCAGGCCGTCCCAGTTGGCTTTCTCGTATTGCCAAACGGTCCTGGTGGGAAGTTTTTCTTTAACTGGATGGGTGGAGGATGAGAAATTAGCTGAAATGACACAATGGTCTGAAGTGCCAAATGGAGAAGTTACACTAATGGTATATTTATCAGGGTGAGAAGTAAGAAACAAGTCAAGAGTATCGGCGGCTTGCCCAGCAACATCCGGTATACGCATTGGCACATCGATCAGTTGGGTAAGGTGATGTAACCCGGCAAAGCGCTCTACATACCTTCCTTCGGGTGTTGTCTGACCAGAATAGCGGAGCCAATTGGAATTGTGTACATTGAAATCGCCCGCAATAACGATTTCAGTGCGAGGACAAAGGGAAACAATTTTCGAGATAGAATCAGACAGCGCATCAAACTCGTTACAAGTCGAATTGCTGTCGAGATTTGGACTCCTGTAAATAAAACAATAATGAATGACATCCTTTCGGACAGTGAATTTGAGCCACAAGAAGTTAAAGTCCGTGTTGGAACATTACCCATATTGGGGAAGGCTCTGGCAAGCAATATCATTTCTAACATAGACCACGAGACCATGATGGGAAAAGAGTAATGGCACCAAGCTATACCCATGTAGAGCAAACTCTGATAAATCAGTATTTACTCCAACCTGAGTTTCACTTAATGCCAAAACAGCTGGCCTGTATTGAACAGTGTAGACGTACAGGTGAAAGAAATTCTTTCTTATACCACGAACATTGGAATACACGACACAAAAATCACTTATCATTTAAAAATACTTACACACAAAACACAATTCTGACTAAGTCGAACCATGCAGTGAAAATCCAAATTAATCTCTGTAATAAACAAACTGTCTTAGGTGTTATGCCCATAAGACAGCTTGCATACAAAAAATCAATTTAAATATTCAGCACAATAGGACAAACTCAGATGCCCTTATCCATTTACCGCAAGCATACGATGCCTACAGTAGATAAGAAAGAGGCAGTTAAGCTAAACACAAAGGGTTGCGACAGATAAGAGGATAATTTGATTTGTTATGCAAGTGTGTATTATTTTTTTTTCTTCCAACGACGCGAGTGGATATTGTTATTTTCTTTACAGCACACGCGAGGGAGTTTTGCAAATTTCTCAAACGAGTGTGTAATATTATTTTTTTTTAACACTCGCGATAACAATGCGCAATAATTTTTTTTTGACTTTTGTTAAAATTATTTGTGCGCGCACCTCGACCCGACGTCCGGCCTCTATGAGCTTAAGATCGACACTGATTTGCTATTTTTATATTTGCTACCGCCTATAAGTCGGACGGCAGCGACATCAAATCCATAACGTCGTCAGACTCCATTAAACAAAATTACTATCTGGTTCACGATTACGGATATACATCGCAGCCAGCTGTTAAGGCAGATGTTCCGTAACCATAAGTTTTCAATTCTAGTGCTCCAGTGAAATATGGTCCAGGTCGACCAATAAAAGGTTTAATTCAGGCACAAAACAAAAAGGATGAAAAAAGGCCTGTTTTCTTGTTCTGCCCAAGAAATGATTTTACTTTATGAATTTCTCACGCGTGGAATTGACTACATTCGAAGAAGCTGCGAGTAACATCTACAGGAAGATTGCTATGGTTATTGGTTGAACAACAATCATTGGGCGGATCACTGTGTGACATGAAGAAACATCCCACCGGCTGTTCCCGTACCGAAGGCTACTACAATCTTGACGTCAAAGACAAGGCCAAGTACTTATACCATCACCCTAAAGCGGCATATAGACACGTCAAAATCTCATCAAGCATTGGAGGAGGAGGAGTGTAAGTAAATTCTGCTGTACATTGCATATACACACTTCAAGCATAAATCTTTAATCATTCATTTTACGTACGTTTCTTATCGTTCGCTTTGTATTTTGTTTAGTTCAAGTATGTTGCCTCGTCTCTGTCCTGAATAAAAACACATCTTTAAACAAAAATCAAAAAGTTTTGATATTACATCAAGCAGACACACAACATATGCATGTGATATTTTCACAAACACAATCTCCCATGTTTGATGGGATTTTGACCTGTGTGATAAAGTAAATATATTATAAGGAGGAAAATATTTCGTACGTTCCATCCTCCAACACCCCCAAATTTCGGTGTAATGATAACACATCGGACGACTGTGATTTCTCCGATCTAAGTGGAATCTCCGAAGTGTAAGGCAATGAATAGAAGCCAGTTGCAGCAACAAAACCCACCAATTGCGTAAAAAACAAATCCATTCGGGTGCGAATCCGTGCGATCTATTATCGCAGATTCTGCCAAAAAGAGGTAAAATAAAAATCTTTTTTGTTCAATCAATTTTGTATTAATTCTTATAGATCAAAGAAATTTGGCTCCAACGGCTGACGATAGAACATTTCAATTCATTCCAAATTCAGCACAGACTCCCGATGGCACATACAATATTTAACCTCTTAACAACAAAATTCAACCACAATTTTCTCCATCTACAATGCGAAAAAATTCAGAAAACAGAATGAAAAACTAACAACAACAACATGCAATAACAGAGTCCATAGATGTTGTATGTATTGGAATTTCAACAACAGAAACCGTGAAACAAAATTATAATTATTACTGAAGAAATTCTTTTTTTTTTTATAATTAACGCGCGCACAAGGGACTACTTGTTTCCCTTTTAATGTGACACACTGCGCGGGCATTAGGAGATAGGGAGGGGAGAGATAGGAGGTGTCGATTAACATTGGTTTTGAATGTTTGTAGATCAGAATGGCAAGGGAAAATCCCGCCGGGTAAACTATTCCAAATTCGTGTCGTTCGGCTAAAAAAAGAAACCCTATATTTCACGGTACGTCCGAAATTGGGCTTAAGGGTGAACTGATGAGCATTCCTTGCAAGACGAGTATTACGGGAGAAACTTTAAAGGGGAGGAATGCAGCTGACTACTTCGAGTGAACATTTGTTGTAAAAGAAACGATAAAATAAGGAAAGACATGAAACCTTGCGTCTGTGTTCGAGAGGGGCAATTGATTCAGTGGCAGTTCTATTTCCTATCAATCTTAACGATCTATGTTGTATTCTATCAAGCAAGTGAAGCGATG
Source organism: Platycheirus rosarum (assembly GCA_963971375.1). NCBI lineage: Eukaryota > Metazoa > Arthropoda > Insecta > Diptera > Syrphidae > Platycheirus > Platycheirus rosarum. Next base: position 101,857,798 of record OZ020508.1, read on the forward strand.
TTTGTGAAGCACCTGCCGAGAGGTGGGAGTTATACTCGAGTTTAGGTATAAACGCTTTATAAATTGTAGCCAGATCAAATGGGGAAAAATACTTCTTACACCGATACAGAAAACCTAAGCACTTAGCAGCATTCTTAGCGATTTCAAATATATAGTCGTTCCAACGGAGGTCGTCGTTGACACACATACCGAGTACTGAGGGCTTTTCGGTTTCTTCGATGTAAGCGCCATTCATGGACAATGGCATTGGGGGTATGTTTAGCTTTAACGACAGAACACAGCATTGAGTTTTTGAAGCATTAAACTCCACACGATTCCTATTACTCCATTTGACAATGCTGTATAAATCGGAGTTTAATGAGCTACGTCCGAAGGCGAAGGACTTGAATTATCGAACGAATATGAAAAGCTGAGGGTAGAGTCGTCAGCAAAACAGTTAAGTGGATTAGAAGTAACAGACAGAAGATCAATTATAAAAATGAGGAAAAGAGTCGGAGACAGAACAGAGCCCTGGGGCACACCAGCATTTGTCTTATGGGAATCAGACTTGAATCCGTCCAATACAACTTGTATTGAACGGTCCAGGAGATAGCTTCTAATCCAACGAACAAGAGTATTATCGATCCCAAAGGCACGCATTTTCGATAAGAGAGCTTCATGCCAAACTCTATCAAATGCCTTGAAGATATCAAGAGCAATAATCTTACTTTCACCAAAGCGATGTAAAGATTTGTTCCACTTTTCAGGGAGATATGCCATCAGATCACCAGTGGAACGGTTGCTGCGGAAGCCGTACTGACGGTCATGGAGAAGCTTTCGATCTTGGAGATATTCCTTAAGCTGACGGTTAATCAGTGTTTCAATGACCTAAGAAAGAAGGGATGTCAGTGCTATGGGTCGGTAGGAGGAGGATAGGATGGGTCTCATTTCTTAGGGACAGGCTGGACAAATGCTGTTTTCCAACTTCTAGGAAAGATTCCAGAAGAGTAGGAGCGATGGAAAAGCTTACGCAGTGGCTTTGCCAGTGTGGAAGAACACCTCCTCAGAAGAATCGGGGGTATACCATCCGGGCCAGCGGATTTGTGTTTACTTCTTTGAGCCTGATAGCTTCTTTACACTCAGAATTAAACCAAGGCTTTTCTTTAGGTTTGATACTTTTTACTCTGTTAGGAATAAAAGCACGCATCCCTAGAAGAATCACATTTATGATCATTTCAGCACTGGCATCAATGTCACTATCGAGGAAGCATAGTGACCAGTTAAAGTTTCGGAAAAAAATATTCAGGCCGTCCCAGTTGGCTTTCTCGTATTGCCAAACGGTCCTGGTGGGAAGTTTTTCTTTAACTGGATGGGTGGAGGATGAGAAATTAGCTGAAATGACACAATGGTCTGAAGTGCGAAATGGAGAAATTACACTAATGGTATATTTATCAGGATGAGAAGTAAGAAACAAGTCAAGAGTATGGGCGGCTTGCCCAGCAACATCCGGTATACGCGTTGGCACATCGATCAGTTGGGTAAGGTGATGTAACCCGGCAAAGAGCTCTACATACCTTCCTTCGGGTGTTGTCTGACCAGAATAGCGGGGCCAATTGGAATTGTGTACATTGAAATCACCCGCAATAACGATTTCAGTGCGAGGACAAAGGGAAACAATTTTCAAGATGGAATCAGACAGTGCATCAAACTCGTTACAAGTCGAATTACTGTCAAGATTTGGACTCCTGTAAATAAAACAATAATGAATGACATGCTTGCGGACAGTGAATTTGAGCCATAAGAAGTTAAAGTCCGTGTTGGAACATTGCCCATATTGGGGAAGGCTCTGGCAAGCAATATCATTCCTAACATTGACCACGAGACCATGATGGGAAAAGAGTAATGGCACCAAGCTATACCCATGTAGAGCAAATTCTGATAAATCAGTATTTACTCCAACCTGGGTTTCACTTAATGCCGAAACAGCTGGCCTGTATTGAACAGTGTAGACGTACACGTGAAAGAAATTCTTTCTTATACCACGAACATTAGAATACACGACACGAAAATCACTTACCATTTAAAAATACTTACACACAAAACACAATTCTGACTAAGTCGAACCATGCAGTGAAAATCCAAATTAATTTCTGTAATAAACAAACTGTCTTAGGTGTTATGCCCATAAGATAGCTTGCATACAAAAAATCAATTTAAACATTCAGCACAATAAGACAAACTCAGATGCCCTTATCCATTTACCGCAAGCATTAGATGGTCATACGATGCCTATAGTAGATAAGTAAGAGGCAGTTAAGCACAAAGGTCTTGGGACAGATAAGAGGATAATTTGCTATGCGAATGCGTTTTATTTATTTTTTTTCCATAGCGCGAGTGGGCATCTTTTTTTTCCTCCAACGACGTGAGTGGATATTAATTTATTCCTTACAGCACACGCGAGGAGTTTTTTCGGTTTCTCTAACGAGTGTGTATTAATATTTTTTTAAAACACGCGATAACAATGCGCAATGATTTTTTTTTGACTTTTGCTTAATTATTTGTGCGCGCACCTCGACGTCCGGCCTCTACGAGCTTAATTTTAATATAATTTTAATTTTGGTGGGGCTAACGCCCCATTTATTAGCTTAATACAAGCTTAACTTAAACTTAACTAAAATTAAAAAATTATTAAACTAAATTAACTTATAAGGAGGAAAGATGATGTAAGAGCTGGGCTTTCAGACAAGGACTTGGAAGGTTGAAATCGAAAAGAGGAGAGATCGAATTGATTTTACTCAACATGCGGGTTAATGGTTCATGAGACCATAGGAAGTACGATGGGGAGGAAGGTAAAAAAGACGTGATGATCTTAAGTTGCGTGGGTTAGTGTTATACAAGATGAGATCAAAAAGTGAGGAACAGTCAGTGGCACCTGTAAGAATCCGATGAATGAAAATGATATCAAACACATTCCTACGGACTTTAAGGGGGTGTAGATTTATAATTTTGAGTCGGTCAAGGTAGGGTGGCAGAGATGAGAAGTTATTAGGGTCATAAAGACTTCGGAGAGCAAAGAGTAGAAAACGGCGTTGAACGCTCTCAATTCTGGAGATATGAACCGCGTGATAGGGGGCCCATACTTGCCCAGAAATTGCGAAAATTCTTACTGCACCAATTGACAAATGAATTGAGGTCATTTTGAAGCAGGAGACAATCACGACCAGAGGAGATTACTTTGAAAATTTAAGCATCAGCATAAAGAGAAAAAGAAGATGATTGGATTATCTTTTCAACATCATTAATGGCAAGGATAAATAAAAGAGATTTTGTCGAAAGCCTTGCTGAAATCTGTAGTGATGACGTCTACTTCGTAGCCCTTTTCCATGGCAGAGAGTGAAAATGTAACGAACTCAAAAAGATTAGTTGTGGTAGATCTTCCCTTACAACAACCATGTTGAGTTGAGGATATTAGAGACTTGAATTGGAAAGAAAGTGAGTCATACAGAATGCTTTCGAAGAGTTTGGGGATATGAGAAAGTTTGGCGATAGGCCGATAACTACAAACTTCGTTTTTGGGACCATTTTTATGAATTGGTGTGATAGTGGATATTTTCCATAAATCGGGGAAAGATCCGGTGGAAAGGGACAGTTGGAACAAGTTAGTAATATGAAGGACCAAACTCGAGCAACATTTTTTAAGTAAAATTGCAGGTATACCATCGGGACCAGGAGTATACTCGTCTTTAAGTTCAAGGATGCCATTTAGAACTAATGAAGTATCCATATAATTCGTATTTAAGGGGCCGGTATTAAAATGAGGAAGGTAGGAAAAATAAGATTTGTCAGGATCTAAGGTTTTTGGTGCAAAAGACTGTTTAAAGTAACTGGCGAAGAAATTGGCGATGGTAGATGAATCATTGGATGATTGGTTGTTGTAGAGAAGAGAGGAAGGGAAACCATCATTTTTCTTTTTAAAGTTAATAAACTTATAAAAAGATTTAGGATCCGTTATTAAATTTGCTTGGGTGTTGGAAGCAAAGTCATTGTAGAGCGTTTCATATAGATTCCAAAATTTATAAAATACTCCCAAGTAGTCAGAGTAATCGAGAAGTGAACGAGAGCGAAGATATTTAACCCAAAGCTTATTTCTCCTGTTTCGTAGCTAGCTCGCGTAGTTTATGAATGTACCACGGGGGAGAAGTTGAAAAATACCTCTTACGCGAAAAGGGATCATAAAAATTTATGCAAAACTGCACTTTTTCATAAAAAAGATTAGTTGCTTCATTAAATGACATATTTGTAAAATCGAATGAGGTATGGATGAGGTAGTCATTTATTTTTTTGAAATTAGCCTTATGATAGTTGAATGAACAGTTAGAAATATTAGGGAGAGTAGATGGAGAGGAAATGAAAAAAGAGAGAAGGAGAGGGGGGTGAAATCGATCAACTACAGATAATGGGATGGTGCTTTCTGAAACAGATTAGTTAATCGGGTCAGAGGTGAAGATAAGTTCGAGTTGCCGGCCCATGTAATTCTGAATTCCACTCACTTGGTAAAGGGCGGAATCAGAAAAACCGTCAACAAAAACAGATTCCTTGGATGAAACGGGATTGGCAGCGAAGGATGGTACATCATCAGAAATGTTCCACTGAAGTTGGGGAAGATTGAAGTCTCCAAAGATTAGAACTTCGTCTTGTGCTTCAGAAATAGCTAGGATTTCATCAATGGCATTAACAGCAAGCTTGTAAAATTCAACGGGTTAGCTAGGAAGAATGTAGAAACACACAAGGTATAGGGACTGATTTGGGAGTGATAGTTTAATGGATATGTAGTCGAGCATGTTTGAGGAAGAAGAAGAAACCAGGGTCGAATCGAACTTGTTATGGACAGCAATAAGGACGCCTCTGAACGGAGATTTAGGAAGAGACTCTTCGTCGTCGCGAAAAACATTAAAGAACGAAGGAAACAGCTCTTGACTTTTAATGTCTTTAGAAAGATTTGTTTCAGTAAGCGCAAAAACGTCATAGGATAGGGCTTGTGACTGTGAATACACAGAGTGTGTTTTAGAGCGAAGACCTCTTACATTTTGGTAATAAAGGGCAAGAGGGTGGTGATTGTAGAGTAGTTGGGGAGAGATAGTGTTAGGAGCGATAAATTTTATCAGAGTCGGAACGTACTCTATGAAGGTAGGAAATTCTTTTAGAATGAAGAAACGAAGAAAAGGCGGAGAGATCTTTGGAGATTTGTTTTGAGGATATGTTCAGAAGCTCGTGATATTTGTCGTATATCTGCCTTAATGGTACCATATCAGTAGGCAGACCTTCCTTTTTAATTGACGCTGACACATAACTTTTCGTTTTACCGTCTATGCCCAAATCGTCAGGTTTATCGTGGAGATAGGCTAGGTATAGGCGAATGTTGTCTAACAGTTTGTTATCTCTTAGTTTGGAAAGGGCATAACGGGACTCAGTGGAATCAGCAAGGGTCTGTTGAGTTAGTTTTACATTAGGTGGAATGAGAGGATCAAAGCAGGGGAGTGGACGTGAATCTGTTGGAGGCAGAGAAGAGTTTGGGTTTAAAATATGGGAGCTTACAAAGTTAGGATATTTTGCCCCTGTGGTGAGGTCGAAGCTTGGACACTGAGGATATTCAGTAGGATTCGAGGAATTTAAAGGTGATGAAGGATAGTCAGGATTGATGTTGAAAGACATTCGTTGGTGAGCGTGTTTCGGTGTTAATGGGGTTTGCTGGTCTTTCACTTTGGATTTAAGTAAAGACAGTCTTGGCTTAGGTTGCGGTATATTTTGGGATTTAGGTTGAGGTTTAGGTTGGGGCTTAGTTTGGGGTATATGTTGGTGATTTGGTTGGGGTCTATGTTGAGTCTTAGGTTGGGGTCTTGCATCGGAAACGGTTTGTGAATAGTGAATAGATCGACACAAGAAATTCTTATATGAAAAAAACAAACCTGATATGATAAACACATAAACATGCAAAAACAACTAACAAATAAAAAACTATTCGATTACTGAATGCAAAATATCAATCAAGGAAATAAACTTTTTAGTACCTACTCCCTTCCTTCCTTCCAACCTTATTATAGGTACATAAAATCTTAAATACCTACCCACATGATAAGTTTTTCGTTCCATCAAACATAATTAAGCTTTTTTAATTTATTTGCTAATTCCTAGGAATCTTTATGCCAGTTGTTCAAATTGTTCCATACGAAAATAAAAACCAAACTGAAAAAAAACTTTATATCTTTTTATTTTCAAATGTTATATTATTATAAACAGGAAAAAAGTGGAAAGGTAATAAACTAAACAACTAGAAAAGCTAACAGTCCTATATACATATTTATGTGTTTGTATCTTTGTCGTGACGAATTTTCATTTCATTAAACTTCAATCAGGTTTGCATCCGGCAAGAATCTACATTCAAAGATTTCTATTTAGAATGAAGTCTCAAAAAAGTGTCTTTTGAAAACCAAATGCAAAGATAGTGAAAAAAATTGAAAGTAAGAATAAGGATAGCCCCGAACCAAGAATTCCTAGAAAGAAGATAAATACATTTCCAGAATCAAGTTTGCATCCGGCAAGAATCTACATTCAAAGATTTCTATTTAGAATGAAGTCTCAAAAAAGTGTCTTTTGAAAACCAAATGAAAAGGTAGTGAAAAAATTCAAAGTAAGAATAAGGATATCCCCGAACCTAGAAGTCCTAGAAAGAAGATAAATACATTTCCAGAATTAAGTTTGCATCCGGCAAGAAACTGCATTCAAAGATTTCTACTTAGAATGAAGTTTCAAAAAAGTGTCTTTTGAAAACCAAATGCAAAGAGAGTGAAAAAATTGAAAGTAAGAATAAAGATATCCCCGAACCTAGAAGTCCTAGAAAGAAGATAAATACATTTCCACAATCAGGTTTGCATCCGACAAGAAACTGCATTCAAAGATTTCTCCTCAGAATGAAGTCTCAAAAAAGTGTCTTTTGAAAACCAAATGAAAAGGTAGTGAAAAAAATCAAAGTAAGAATAAGGATATCCCCGAACCTAGAAGTCCTAGAAAGAAGATAAATACATTTCCAGAATTAAGTTTGCATCCGGCAAGAAACTGCATTCAAAGATTTCTATTTAGAATGAAGTTTCAAAAAAGTGTCTTTTGAAAACCAAATGCAAAGATAGTGAAAAAATTCAAAGTAAGAATAAGGATATCCCCGAACCTAGAAGTCCTAGAAAGAAGATAAATACATTTCCAGAATTAAGTTTGCATCTGGCAGGAAACTGCATTCAAAGATTTCTTTTTAGAATGAAGGTTCAAAAAAGTGTTTTGAAAACCAAATGCAAAGATAGTGACAAAATTCAAAGTGAGAATAAGGATATCCCAGATATTACAAACATTGACCTAATAAAACAAAATGCCTTGTTATTTCAAAAAGATATATAGAGTTGTCAATCCAGCTTAACAATGTGATAGTCGAATATGTGGATACAGCTAAGAATCTCGGAATATGTTTCAACAGAACTTTAAACTGGAACAATCATATCACACAAGCCGTAGGTAAAGCATACGGGGCACTTCGCTTGCTCTGGCTAAGTAAGAACTTCACTCCATTGGAAACAAGAAAAATGAAGAACACCTCTTCAGAAGAATCGGGGGTATACCATCCGGGCCAGCGGATTTGTGTATATCGAGATCTTTGAGAACTCTTGCTACTGTACGAGTGCGGAAAAAATCTGTCCCATGGAAAAATTTACATTCTCAAGTACAGGAGGGGCAATGTTACTATGCGGCAGCGTGGAGCTGGCAGCGAAATGGGCGGCGAGCAAGTTTGCCTTCTCTGAAGAGTAACAATTGGTTTGTTACTGACGATTAGCGTTGGAACCGAAGATGTTGAGGAGTTTTTAATATTTTTTACAAATGACCAAAAATGTTTACTGCTTTGGGACACTGCAGAATTTTTTGCCGTAATTTTTGGTCCTGCAAAAATTTGGTTCTTTCAATAACGGAGTTGCATGAGTTTCTTGCTTGTTTGTGCTTTTTCCGATTTTCCTCTGTAGGGTTGGCTTTGTAAGAACGGAAACTTACTTCTTTGAGCCTGATAGCTTCTTTACACTCAGAATTAAACCAAGGCTTTTCTTTAGGTTTGATGCTTTTTACTCTGTTAGGAATAAAAGCACGCATCCCTAGAAGAATCACATTTATGATCATTTCAGCACTGGCATCAATGTCACTATCGAGGAAGCATAGTGACCAGTTAAAGTTTCGGAAAAAAATATTCAGGCCGTCCCAGTTGGCTTTCTCGTATTGCCAAACGGTCCTGGTGGGAAGTTTTTCTTTAACTGGATGGGTGGAGGATGAGAAATTAGCTGAAATGACACAATGGTCTGAAGTGCCAAATGGAGAAGTTACACTAATGATATATTTATCAGGGTGAGAAGTAAGAAACAAGTCAAGAGTATGGGCGGCTTGCCCAGCAACATCCGTAATACGCGTTGGCACATCGATCAGTTGGGTAAGGTGATGTAACCCGGCAAAGAGCTCTACATACCTTCCTCCGGGTGTTGTCTGACCAGAAAGCGGAGCTAATTGGAATTGTGTACATTGAAATCGCCCGCAATAACGATTTCAGTGCGAGGACAAAGGGAAACAATTTTCAAGATGGAATCAGACAGTTCATCAAACTCGTTACAAGTCGAATTACTGTCAAGATTTGGACTCCTGTAAATAAAACAATAATGAATGACATGCTTGCGGACAGTGAATTTGAGCCATAAGAAGTTAAAGTCCGTGTTGGAATATTGCCCATATTGGGGAAGGCTCTGGCAAGCAATATCATTCCTAACATTGACCACGAGACCATGATGGGAAAAGAGTAATGGCACGAAGCTATACCCATGTAGAGCAAATTCTGATAAATCAGTATTTACTCCAACCTGGGTTTCACTTAATGCCAAAACAGCTGGCCTGTATTGAACAGTGTAGACGTACACGTGAAAGAAATTCTTTCTTATACCACGAACATTAGAATACACGACACGAAAATCACTTACCATTTAAAAATACTTACACACAAAACACAATTCTGACTAAGTCGAACCATGCAGTGAAAATCCAAATTAATTTCTGTAATAAACAAACTGTCTTAGGTGTTATGCCCATAAGATAGCTTGCATACAAAAAATCAATTTAAACATTCAGCACAATAAGACAAACTCAGATGCCCTTATCCATTTACCGCAAGCATTAAATGGTCATACGATGCCTATAGTAGATAAGTAAGAGGCAGTTAAGCACAAAGGTCTTGGGACAGATAAGAGGATAATTTGCTATGCGAATGCGTTTTATTTATTTTTTTTCCATAGCGCGAGTGGGCATCTTTTTTTTCCTCCAACGACGTGAGTGGATATTAATTTATTCCTTACAGCACACGCGAGGAGTTTTTTCGGTTTCTCTAACGAGTGTGTATTAATATTTTTTTAAAACACGCGATAACAATGCGCAATGATTTTTTTTTGACTTTTGCTTAATTATTTGTGCGCGCACCTCGACGTCCGGCCTCTACGAGCTTAATTTTAATATAATTTTAATTTTGGTGGGGCTAACGCCCCATTTATTAGCTTAATACAAGCTTAACTTAAACTTAACTAAAATTAAAAAATTATTAAACTAAATTAACTTATAAGGAGGAAAGATGATGTAAGAGCTGGGCTTTCAGACAAGGACTTGGAAGGTTGAAATCGAAAAGAGGAGAGATCGAATTGATTTTACTCAACATGCGGGTTAAAGGTTCATGAGACCATAGGAAGTACGATGGGGAGGAAGGTAAAAAAGACGTGATGATCTTAAGTTGCGTGGGTTAGTGTTATACAAGATGAGATCAAAAAGTGAGGAACAGTCAGTGGCACCTGTAAGAATCCGATGAATGAAAATGATATCAAACACATTCCTACGGACTTTAAGGGGGTGTAGATTTATAATTTTGAGTCGGTCAAGGTAGGGTGGCAGAGATGAGAAGTTATTAGGGTCATAAAGACTTCGGAGAGCAAAGAGTAGAAAACGGCGTTGAACGCTCTCAATTCTGGAGATATGAACCGCGTGATAGGGGTCCCATACTTGCGATGCATACTCAAGGAGAGGACGAACATAGGAAATATAGAGGGATTTGGCTACAAATGGGTTCCGAAACTCTTTGGACCACCTTTTGATAAAACCAAGGGCGGAGTTAGCTCTTGATATAGCATTATCGATATGTGAGCGAAAATTTAATTCGCAATCACAGAGGACGCCTAAATCGCGGATAACCTGTACGCGGTTAATGGAAAGGGTTTGAAGATAATAAGATCTAAGGGAAGGCCTTTTACTTTTTCGAGAGAACGTAATTAGCTCAAATTTGGCAATGTTGAGTTCGAGAAAATTCTTACTGCACCAATTGACAAATGAATTGAGGTCATTTTGAAGCAGGAGACAATCACGACCAGAGGTGATTACTTTGAAAATTTTAGCATCATCAGCATAAAGAGAAAAAGAAGATGATTGGATTATCTTTTCAACATCATTAATGGCAAGGATAAATAAAAGAGGTCCAAGATGGCTACCTTGGGGTACCCCAGAGGTGGCCACAAAAGGAACTGAAAGAACAGAACGAAAACAGACTCTGTATTGGTGGTTGTCAAGATACGAGGATATCCATTTAAGAAGGTTAGGACTGAATCCAAGAAAGGATAAAAAAGAAAGCTTAAAAAGAATTAAACTGTGAGAGATTTTGTCGAAAGCCTTGCTGAAATCTGTAGTGATGACGTCTACTTCGTAGCCCTTTTCCATGGCAGACAGTGAAAATGTAACGAACTCAAAAAGATTAGTTGTGGTAGATCTTCCCTTACAACAACCATGTTGAGTTGAGGATATTAGAGACTTGCATTGGAAAGAAAGTGAGTCATACAGAATGCTTTCGAAGAGTTTGGGGATATGAGAAAGTTTGGCGATGGGCCGATAATTACAAACTTCGTTTTTGGGACCATTTTTATGAATTGGTGTGATAGTGGATATTTTCCATAAATCGGGGAAAGATCCGGTGGAAAGGGACAGTTGGAACAAGTTAGTAATATGAAGGACCAAACTCGAGCAACATCGGCACCAGGAGTATACTTGTCTTTAAGTTCAAGGATGCCATTTAGAACTAATGAAGTATCTATATAATTCGTATTTAAGGGGCCGGTATTAAAATGAGGAAGGTAGGAAAAATAAGATTTGTCAGGATCTAAGGTTTTTGGTGCAAAAGACTGTTTGAAGTAACTGGCGAAGAAATTGGCGATGGTAGATGAATCATTGGATGATTAGTTGTTGTAGAGAAGAGAGGGAGGGAAACCATCATTTTTCTTTTTAAAGTTAATAAACTTATAAAAAGATTTAGGATCCGTTATTAAATTTGCTTGGGTGTTGGAAGCAAAGTCATTGTAGAGTGTTTCATATAGATTCCAAAATTTATAAAATACTCCCAAGTAGTCAGAGTAATCGAAAAGTGAACGAGAGCGAAGATATTTAACCCAAAGCTTATTTCTCCTGTTTCGTAGCTCGCGTAGTTTATGAATGTACCACGGGGGAGAAGTTGAAAAATACCTCTTACGCGAAAAGGGAACATAAAAATTTATGCAAAACTGCACTTTTTCATAAAAAAGATTAGTTGCTTCATTAAGTGACATATTTGTAAAATCGAATGAGGTATGGATGAGGTAGTCATTTATTTTTTTGAAATTAGCCTTATGATAGTTGAATGAACAGAGATTTAGGAAGAGACTCTTCGTCGTCGCGAAAAACATTAAAGAACGAAGGAAACAGCTCTTGACTTTTAATGTCTTTAGAAAGATTTGTTTTAGTAAGCGCAAAAACGTCATAGGATAGGGCTTGTGACTGTGAATACACAGAGTGTGTTTTAGAGCGAAGACCTCTTACATTTTGGTAATAAAGGGCAAGAGGGTGGTGATTGTAGAGTAGTTGGGGAGAGATAGTGTTAGGAGCGATAAATTTTATCAGAGTCGGAACGTACTCTTTGAAGGTAGGAAATTCTTTTAGAATGAAGAAACGAAGAAAAGGCGGAGAGATCTTTGGAGACTTGTTTGGAGGATATGTTCGAAAGCTCGTGATATTTGTCGTATATCTGCCTTAATGGTACCATATCAGTAGGCAGACCTTCCTTTTTAATTGACGCTGACACATAACTTTTCGTTTTACCGTCTATGCACAAATCGTCAGGTTTATCGTGGAGATAGGCTAGGTACAGGCGAATGTTGTCTAACAGTTTGTTATCTCTTAGTTTGGAAAGGGCATAACGGGACTCAGTGGAATCAGCAAGGGTCTGTTGAGTTAGTTTTACATTAGGTGGAATGAGAGGATCAAAGCAGGGGAGTGGACGTGAATCTGTTGGAGGCAGAGAAGAGTTTGGGTTTAAAATATGTGTTTCGGTGTTAATGGGGTTTGCTGGTCTTTCACTTTGGATTTAAGTAAAGACAGTCTTGGCTTAGGTTGCGGTATATTTTGGGATTTAGGTTGAGGTTTAGGTTGGGGCTTAGTTTGGGGTATATGTTGGTGATTTGGTTGGGGTCTATGTTGAGTCTTAGGTTGGGGTCTTGCATCGGAAACGGTTTGTGAATAGTGAATAGATCGACACAAGAAACTCTTATATGAAAAAAACAAACCTGATATGATAAACACATAAACATGCAAAAACAACTAACAAATAAAAAACTATTCGATTACTGAATGCAAAATATCAATCAAGGAAATAAACTTTTTAGTACCTACTCCCTTCCTTCCTTCCAACCTTATTATAGGTACATAAAATCTTAAATACCTACCCACATGATAAGTTTTTCGTTCCATCAAACATAATTAAGCTTTTTTAATTTATTTGCTAATTCCTAGGAATCTTTATGCCAGTTGTTCAAATTGTTCCATATTAAAATAAAAACCAAACTGAAAAAAAAACTTTATATCTTTTTATTTTCAAATGTTATATTATTATAAACAGGAAACAAGTGGAAAGGTAATAAACTAAACAACTAGAAAAGCTAACAGTCCTATATACATATTTATGTGTTTGTCTCTTTGTCGTGACGAATTTTCATTTCATTAAACTTCAATCAGGTTTGCATCCGGCAAGAATCTACATTCAAAGATTTCTATTTAGAATGAAGTCTCAAAAAAGTGTCTTTTGAAAACCAAATGCAGATAGTGAAAAAAATTGAAAGTAAGAATAAGGATAGCCCCGAACCAAGAAGTCCTAGGAAGAAGATAAATACATTTCCAGAATCAAGTTTGCATCCGGCAAGAAACTGCATTCAAAGATTTCTATTTAGAATGAAGTCTCAAAAAAGTGTCTTTTGAAAACCAAATGAAAAGATAGTGAAAAAAATTGAAAGTAAGAATAAGGATAGCCCCGAACCAAGAAGTCCTAGAAAGAAGCTAAATACATTTCCAGAATCAAGTTTGCATCCGGCAAGAAACTGCATTCAAAGATTTCTATTTAGAATGAAGTTTCAAAAAAGTGTCTTTTGAAAACCAAATGCAAAGAGAGTGAAAAAATTGAAAGTAAGAATAAAGATATCCCCGAACCTAGAAGTCCTAGAAAGAAGATAAATACATTTCCACAATCAGGTTTGCATCCGACAAGAAACTGCATTCAAAGATTTCTCTTTAGAATGAAGTCTCAAAAAAGTGTCTTTTGAAAACCAAATGCAAAGATAGTGAAAAAATTCAAAGTAAGAATAAGGATATCCCCGAACCTAGAAGTCCTAGAAAGAAGATAAATACATTTCCAGAATCAGGTTTGCATCTGGCAGGAAACTGCATTCAAAGATTTCTTTTTAGAATGAAGGTTCAAAAAAGTGTTTTGAAAACCAAATGCAAAGATAGTGACAAAATTCAAAGTGAGAATAAGGATATCCCAGATATTACAAACATTGACCTAATAAAACAAAATGCCTTGTTATTTCAAAAAGATATATAGAGTTGTCAATCCAGCTTAACAATGTGATAGTCGAATATGTGGATACAGCTAAGAATCTCGGAATATGTTTCAACAGAACTTTAAACTGGAACAATCATATCACACAAGCCGTAGGTAAAGCATACGGGGCACTTCGCTTGCTCTGGCTAAGTAAGAACTTCACTCCATTGGAAACAAGAAAAATGAAGAACACCTCTTCAGAAGAATCGGGGGTATACCATCCGGGCCAGCGGATTTGTGTATATCGAGATCTTTGAGAACTCTTGCTACTGTACGAGTGCGGAAAAAATCTGTCCCATGGAAAAATTTACATTCTCAAGTACAGGAGGGGCAACGTTACTATGCGGCAGCGTGGAGCTGGCAGCGAAATGGGCGGCGAGCAAGTTTGCCTTCTCTGAAGAGTAACAATTGGTTTGTTACTGACGATAAGCGTTGGAACCGAAGATGTTGAGGAGTTTTTAATATTTTTTACAAATGACCAAAAATTTTTACTGCCTTTGGGACACTGCAGAATTTTTTGCCGTAATTTTTGGTCATGCAAAAATTTGGTTCTTTCAATAACGGAGTTGCATGAGTTTCTTGCTTGTTTGTGCTTTTTCCGATTTTCCTCTGTAGGGTTGGCTTTGTAAGAACTGAAACTTACTTCTTTGAGCCTGATAGCTTCTTTACACTCAGAATTAAACCAAGGCTTTTCTTTAGGTTTGATGCTTTTTACTCTGTTAGGAATAAAAGCACGCATCCCTAGAAGAATCACATTTATGATCATTTCAGCACTGGCATCAATGTCACTATCGAGGAAGCATAGTGACCAGTTAAAGTTTCGGAAAAAAATATTCAGGCCGTCCCAGTTGGCTTTCTCGTATTGCCAAACGGTCCTGGTGGGAAGTTTTTCTTTAACTGGATGGGTGGAGGATGAGAAATTAGCTGAAATGACACAATGGTCTGAAGTGCCAAATGGAGAAGTTACACTAATGATATATTTATCAGGGTGAGAAGTAAGAAACAAGTCAAGATTATGGGCGGCTTGCCCAGCAACATCCGGTATACGCGTTGGCACATCGATCAGTTGGGTAAGGTGATTTAACCCGGCAAAGAGCTCTACATACCTTCCTTCGGGTGTTGTCTGACCAGAATAGCGGAGCCAATTGGAATTATGTACATTGAAATCGCCCGCAATAACGATTTCAGTGCGAGGACAAAGGGAAACAATTTTCAAGATGAAATCAGACAGTGCATCAAACTCGTTACAAGTCGAATTACTGTCAAGATTTGGACTCCTGTAAATAAAACAATAATGAATGGTATGCCTGCGGACAGTGAATTTGAGCCATAAGAAGTTAAGGTCCATGTTGGAACATTGGCCATATTGGGGAAGGCTCTGGCAAGCAATATCATTCCTAACATTGACCACGAGACCATGATGGGAAAAGAGTAATGGCACCAAGCTATACCCATGTAGAGCAAATTCTGATAAATCAGTATTTACTCCAACCTGGGTTTCACTTAATGCCAAAACAGCTGGCCTGTATTGAACAGTGTAGACGTACACGTGAAAGAAATTCTTTCTTATACCACGAACATTAGAATACATGACACGAAAATCACTTACCATTTAAAAATACTTACACACAAAACACAATTCTGACTAAGTCGAACCATGCAGTGAAAATCCAAATTAATTTCTGTAATAAACAAACTGTCTTAGGTGTTATGCCCATAAGATAGCTTGCATACAAAAAATCAATTTAAACATTCAGCACAATAAGACAAACTCAGATGCCCTTATCCATTTACCGCAAGCATAAGATGGTCATACGATGCCTATAGTAGATAAGTAAGAGGCAGTTAAGCACAAAGGTCTTGGGACAGATAAGAGGATAATTTGCTATGCGAATGCGTTTTATTTATTTTTTTTCCATAGCGCGAGTGGGCATCTTTTTTTTCCTCCAACGACGTGAGTGGATATTAATTTATTCCTTACAGCACACGCGAGGAGTTTTTTCGGTTTCTCTAACGAGTGTGTATTAATATTTTTTTAAAACACGCGATAACAATGCGCAATGATTTTTTTTTGACTTTTGCTTAATTATTTGTGCGCGCACCTCGACGTCCGGCCTCTACGAGCTTAATTTTAATATAATTTTAATTTTGGTGGGGCTAACGCCCCATTTATTAGCTTAATACAAGCTTAACTTAAACTTAACTAAAATTAAAAAATTATTAAACTAAATTAACTTATAAGGAGGAAAGATGATGTAAGAGCTGGGCTTTCAGACAAGGACTTGGAAGGTTGAAATCGAAAAGAGGAGAGATCGAATTGATTTTACTCAACATGCGGGTTAAAGGTTCATGAGACCATAGGAAGTACGATGGGGAGGAAGGTAAAAAAGACGTGATGATCTTAAGTTGCGTGGGTTAGTGTTATACAAGATGAGATCAAAAAGTGAGGAACAGTCAGTGGCACCTGTAAGAATCCGATGAATGAAAATGATATCAAACACATTCCTACGGACTTTAAGGGGGTGTAGATTTATAATTTTGAGTCGGTCAAGGTAGGGTGGCAGAGATGAGAAGTTATTAGGGTCATAAAGACTTCGGAGAGCAAAGAGTAGAAAACGGCGTTGAACGCTCTCAATTCTGGAGATATGAACCGCGTGATAGGGGTCCCATACTTGCGATGCATACTCAAGGAGAGGACGAACATAGGAAACATAGAGGGATTTGGTTACAAATGGGTTCCGAAACTCTTTGGACCACCTTTTGATAAAACCAAGGGCGGAGTTAGCTCTTGATATAGCATTATCGATATGTGAGCGAAAATTTAATTCGCAATCACAGAGGACGCCTAAATCGCGGATAACCTGTACGCGGTTAATGGAAAGGGTTTGAAGATAATAAGATCTAAGGGAAGGCCTTTTACTTTTTCGAGAGAACGTAATTAGCTCAAATTTGGCAATGTTGAGTTCGAGAAAATTCTTACTGCACCAATTGACAAATGAATTGAGGTCATTTTGAAGAAGGAGACAATCACGACCAGAGGAGATTACTTTGAAAATTTTAGCATCATCAGCATAAAGAGAAAAAGAAGATGATTGGATTATCTTTTCAACATCATTAATGGCAAGGATAAATAAAAGAGGTCCAAGATGGCTACCTTGGGGTACCCCAGAGGTGGCCACAAAAGGAACTGAAAGAACAGAACGAAAACAGACTCTGTATTGGCGGTTGTCAAGATACGAGGATATCCATTTAAGAAGGTAAGGACTGAATCCAAGAAAGGATAAAAAAGAAAGCTTAAAAAGAATTAAACTGTGAGAGATTTTGTCGAAAGCCTTGCTGAAATCTGTAGTGATGACGTCTACTTCGTAGCCCTTTTCCATGGCAGACAGTGAAAATGTAACGAACTCAAAAAGATTAGTTGTGGTAGATCTTCCCTTACAACAACCATGTTGAGTTGAGGATATTAGAGACTTGCATTGGAAAGAAAGTGAGTCATACAGAATGCTTTCGAAGAGTTTGGGGATATGAGAAAGTTTGGCGATGGGCCGATAATTACAAACTTCGTTTTTGGGACCATTTTTATGAATTGGTGTGATAGTGGATATTTTTCATAAATCGGGGAAAGATCCGGTGGAAAGGGACAGTTGGAACAAGTTAGTAATATGAAGGACCAAACTCGATCAACATTTTTTAAGTAAAATTGCAGGTATACCATCGGCATCAGGAGTATACTCGTCTTTAAGTTCAAGGATGCCATTTAGAACTAATGAAGTATCTATATAATTCGTATTTAAGGGGCCGGTATTAAAATGAGGAAGGTAGGAAAAATAAGATTTGTCGGGATCTAAGGTTTTTGGTGCAAAAGACTGTTTGAAGTAACTGGCGAAGAAATTGGCGATGGTAGATGAATCATTGGATGATTGGTTGTTGTAGAGAAGAGAGGGAGGGAAACCATCATTTTTCTTTTTAAAGTTAATAAACTTATAAAAAGATTTAGGATCCGTTATTAAATTTGCTTGGGTGTTGGAAGCAAAGTCATTGTAGAGTGTTTCATATAGATTCCAAAATTTATAAAATACTCCCAAGTAGTCAGAGTAATCGAAAAGTGAACGAGAGCGAAGATATTTAACCCAAAGCTTATTTCTCCTGTTTCGTAGCTCGCGTAGTTTATGAATGTACCACGGGGGAGAAGTTGAAAAATACCTCCTACGCGAAAAGGGAACATAAAAATTTATGCAAAACTGCACTTTTTCATAAAAAAGATTAGTTGCTTCATTAAGTGACATATTTGTAAAATCGAATGAGGTAGTCATTTATTTTTTTGAAATTAGCCTTATGATAGTTGAATGAACAGAGATTTAGGAAGAGAGTCTTCGTCGTCGCGAAAAACATTAAAGAACGAAGGAAACATCTCTTGACTTTTAATGTCTTTAGAAAGATTTGTTTCAGTAAGCGCAAAAACGTCATAGGATAGGGCTTGTGACTGTGAATACACAGAGTGTGTTTTAGAGCGAAGACCTCTTACATTTTGGTAATAAAGGGCAAGAGGGAGGTGATTGTAGAGTAGTTGGGGAGAGATAGTGTTAGGAGCGATAAATTTTATCAGAGTCGGAACGTACTCTTTGAAGGTAGGAAATTCTTTTAGAATGAAGAAACGAAGAAAAGGCGGAGAGATCTTTGGAGATTTGTTTTGAGGATATGTTCAGAAGCTCGTGATATTTGTCGTATATCTGCCTGGTACCATATCAGTAGGCAGACCTTCCTTTTTAATTGACGCTGACACATAACTTTTCGTTTTACCGTCTATGCACAAATCGTCAGGTTTATCGTGGAGATAGGCTAGGTACAGGCGAATGTTGTCTAACAGTTTGTTATCTCTTAGTTTGGAAAGGGCATAACGGGACTCAGTGGAATCAGCAAGGGTCTGTTGAGTTAGTTTTACATTAGGTGGAATGAGAGGATCAAAGCAGGGGAGTGGACGTGAATCTGTTGGAGGCAGAGAAGAGTTTGGGTTTAAAATATGGGAGCTTACAAAGTTAGGATATTTTGCCCCTGTGGTGAGGTCGAAGCTTGACACTGAGGAAATTCAGTAGGATTCGAGGAATTTAAAGGTGATGAAGGATAGTCAGGATTGATGTTGAAAGACATTCGTTGGTGAGCGTGTTTCGGTGTTAATGGGGTTTGCTGGTCTTTCACTTTGGATTTAAGTAAAGACAGTCTTGGCTTAGGTTGCGGTATATTTTGGGATTTAGGTTGAGGTTTAGGTTGGGGCTTAGTTTGAGGTACATGTTGGTGATTTGGTTGGGGTCTATGTTGAGTCTTAGGTTGGGGTCTTGCATCGGAAACGGTTTGTGAATAGTGAATAGATCGACACAAGAAATTCTTATATGAAAAAAACAAACCTGATATGATAAACACATAAACATGCAAAAACAACTAACAAATAAAAAACTATTCGATTACTGAATGCAAAATATCAATTAAGGAAATAAACTTTTTAGTACCTACTCCCTTCCTTCCTTCCAACCTTATTATAGGTACATACAATCTTAAATACCTACCCACATGATAAGTTTTTCGTTCCATCAAACATAATTAAGCTTTTTTTTAATTTATTTGCTAATTCCTAGGAATCTTTATGCCAGTTGTTCAAATTGTTCCATACTAAAATAAAAACCAAACTGAAAAAAAACCTTTATATCTTTTTATTTTCAAATGTTATATTATTATAAACAGGAAACAAGTGGAAAGGTAATAAACTAAACAACTAGAAAAGCTAACAGTCCTATATACATATTTATGTGTTTGTCTCTTTGTCGTGACGAATTTTCATTTCATTAAACTTCAATCAGGTTTGCATCCGGCAAGAATCTACATTCAAAGATTTCTATTTAGAATGAAGTCTCAAAAAAGTGTCATTTGAAAACCAAATGCAAAGATAGTGAAAAAAATTGAAAGTAAGAATAAGGATAGCCCCGAACCAAGAAGTCCTAGAAAGAAGCTAAATACATTTCCAGAATCAAGTTTGCATCCGGCAAGAAACTGCATTCAAAGATTTCTATTTAGAATGAAGTTTCAAAAAAGTGTCTTTTGAAAACCAAATGCAAAGATAGTGAAAAAATTGAAAGTAAGAATAAAGATATCCCCGAACCTAGAAGTCCTAGAAAGAAGATAAATACATTTCCATAATCAGGTTTGCATCCGACAAGAAACTGCATTCAAAGATTTCTCTTTAGAATGAAGTCTCAAAAAAGTGTCTTTTGAAAACCAAATGCAAAGATAGTGAAAAAATTCAAAGTAAGAATAAGGATATCCCCGAACCTAGAAGTCCTAGAAAGAAGATAAATACATTTCCAGAATCAGGTTTGCATCTGGCAAGAAACTGCATTCAAAGATTTCTATTTAGAATGAAGTTTCAAAAAAGTGTTTTGAAAAAAAATGCAAAGATAGTGACAAAATTCAAAGTAAGAATAAGGATATCCCAGATATTACAAACATTGACCTAATAAAACAAAATGCCTTGTTATTTCAAAAAGATATATAGAGTTGTCAATCCAGCTTAACAATGTGATAGTCGAATATGTGGATACAGCTAAGAATCTCGGAATATGTTTCAACAGAACTTTAAACTGGAACAATCATATCACACAAGCCGTAGGTAAAGCATACGGGGCACTTCGCTTGCTCTGGCTAAGTAAGAACTTCACTCCATTGGAAACAAGAAAAATGCTTGCTTAAACTCTCGTAGTTCCTATTTTGACTTATGGCTGTAAAATCTTCTGTAAGCTCGACAGCACGAGCCAGAGAAAGTTGAATGTTGCTTTTAACAGTGTTGCCCGCTACATCTTTGATCTGAGTCGATCAATCGATATCAAATATCAAATATCAAATATCAAATATCAAAATATCAAATATCAAATAACATCCTTAAACAAAAAACTTTGGTATTGCTTTTCAATATTGTCCAGAAGCATCAGCCTCCATACTTGTACAATAGACTCCAGTTCTCGATTTCAACAAAATCTAACCTAATAATTATTCCCCGCTTTACTTGTCTAACTTCAGCACGTCAGTTTTTCGTTAATGCAGCTCGGTTATGGAATTCACTACCACACCTATTACGAAATACAGATAACCTTAATACGTTTAAACATAATATCCTGACACATTACTCAAGGAAATAACAGTTTTTACTTAGACTCCTGTTTTTTTTTGCTTGCTACATATCTTTCGCTATATTTTTTTTTGTTTTCTAACCATTAAAATATTCATAACTTAAATTTTTCTTTTCTTATATAATTATTTAAAACTGATTTCCTATAATTGTTCCGAGTTTTGTTCTTAATTTTTCAATATACATTTTTTTTGCTGCAATCACCTACGTCTTATTATAAGCTTTTTAATAAATAAGATGTAAATCTTAATATTAAGCTAATAAATCAATAAATAAATCAATAAATAAATATATAAATAAAATAAAATATATATGGACTGGCAGGAGCCAACTTCACATTGGTTTCTTACAGCGCTTGAATCAAACTGGTTGTCAAAATTTCAATGAAGAAGCGTACCTACATCGGTAGGAGACAGAAGGGCAACTAGTGGCTCTTATCCAAAAAAAAATATATATTAACAATATATTAAATAATGAATGATAACTAAGGTTCACTTGTACCAAATTTTATATAACTATTTTTTTATTGCAAAACTTTATACTTTTGCTTATATTATTCAATTTAAAAAAGTTTGAAAAAAAATCACATCATAATGAACTTCAGCTACACTCCTTCCATATGTTTGTAAACATTTTTTTTTTATTTTCAGAACATTTAAATGTAAGAAGGCCAAATGTAGTAGTTTTTAGTATATTTAAAATCAATTGTAAGAAAAATCTTAAATTATGATATCTACATTGAATATTTTTATACATACCTACATAATTATTAGTGTTATTATTGAGAAAATAAAATCATTGTTGAATTAAATAAAAATTGTTAAAAGCTAATTTTTTTCTTCGTTGAAGTTCAAATGGAAAAACCAATACTTTAAGAGGCAACAAATGTATGTATATTATTTTGTTAACATAGCTATCGCCTGAATAATTTATATTTTAAATATAAACAGCGCTGTAAGAAATTAATGTGAAGTTGGCTCCTGCCAGTCCATCTATATAAGGTCAATGTTTGTAATATCGGGGATATCCTTATTCTTACTTTGAATTTTTTCACTATCTTTGCACTTTTTTGAGACTTCATTCTAAAAAGAAATCTTTGAATGCAGTTTCTTGCCGGATGCAAACCTGATTGAAGTTTAATGAAACGAAAATTCGTCACGACAAAGAGACAAACACATAAATATGTATATAGGACTGTTAGCTTTTCTCGTTGTTTAGTGTATTACCTTTCCACTTGTTTCCTGTTTATAATAATATAACATTTGAAAATAAAAAGATATAAAGGTTTTTTTTCAGTTTGGTTTTTATTTTAGTATGGAACTATTTGAACAACTGGCATAAAGATTCCTAGGAATCAGCAAATAAATTATAATAGCTTAATTATGTTTGATGGAACGAAAAACTTATCATGTGGGTAGGTATTTAGGATTTTATGTACCTATAATAAGGTTGGAAGGAAGGAAGGGAGTAGGTACTAAAAAGTTTGTTTCCTTGATTGATATTTTGCATTCAGTAATCGAATAGTTTTTTATTTGTTATTTGTTTTTGCATGTTTATGTGTTTATCATATCAGGTTTGTTTTTTCATATAAGAATTTCTTCAGTAATAATTATAATTTTGTTTCACGGTTTCTGTTGTTGAAATTCCAACATTTATGGACTCTGTTATTGCATGTTGTTGTTGTTAGTTTTTCATTCTGTTTTCTGATTTTTTTCGCATTGTAGATGGAGAAAATTGTGGTTGAATTTTGTTGTTAAGAGGTTAAATGTTGTATGTGCCATCGGAAGTCTGTGCTGAATTTGGAATGAATTGAAATGTACTATAGTCAGCCGATGGAGCCAAATTGCTTTGACCTATAAGAATTAATACAAAATAATGAATTGATTGAACAAAAAAAGATTTTTATTTTACCTCTTTTTGGTAGAATCTTCGATAGGATTTGTTTTTTACGCAATTGGTGGGTTTTGTTGCTGCAACTGGCTTCTATTCATTGCCTTACACTTCGGAGAGTCCACTTATATCGGAGAAATCACAGTCATCCGATGTGTTATCATTACACCGAAATTTGGGGTGTTGGAGGATGGAACGCACGAAATATTTTCCTCCTTATAATATATTTACTTTATCACACAGGTCAAAATCTCATCAAACATGGGAGATTGTGTTTGTGAAAATATCACATGCATATGTTGTGTGTCTGCTTGATGTAATATCAAAACTTTTTGATTTTTGTTTAAAGATGTGTTTTTATTCAGGACAGAGACGAGGCAACATACTTGAACTAAACAAAATACAAAGCGAAAGATAAGAAACGTACGTAAAATGAATGATTAAAGATTTATGCTTGAAGTGTGTATATGCAATGTAAAGCAGAATTTACTTACACTCCTCCTCTTCCAATGCTTGATGAGATTTTGACGTGTCTATATGCCGCTTTAGGGTGATGGTATAAGTGCTTGGCCTTGTCTTTGAGTCAATTCCACGCGTGAGAAATTCATAAAGTAAAATCATTTCTTGGGCAGAACAAGAAAACAGGCCTTTTTTCATCCTTTTTCTTTTGTGCCTGAATTAAACCATTTATTGGTCGACCTGGACCATATTTCACTGAACCCTAAGAATTGAAAACTTATGGTTACGGAACATCTGCCTTTACAGCTGGCTGCGATATATATCCGTAATCGTGAACCAGATAGTAACTTTGTTTAATGGAGTCTGACGACGTTATGGATTTGATGTCGCTGCCGTCCGACTTATAGGCGGTAGCAAATAAGTGTGCTACAATGCAACTTGACTTGCTTGACTGGCTTGACTAGATTCACCACCTGAAGATGTTGACGACATCTTGACCCCATCCAGAATACTATTGTCTTCATCCGCATCTCAGACAATTTCGGCCACAAATAAGTTGATAGCCTTTTATCGGCGGATGGCAATTCCGGAGGTACTGTTTGTATAGATGGTTCTTCAAATGCAGACTTAGGCGACACCACTGAATGTGTTTTCTTAGCTTTCCGCTCTTTTGTTTTTATATTCTCGTCTGCTTCCTCTTGGCAACCTGGTGTTTGTTGGGTATCCGGTGGTGAATTCATAATTATTTCCTCCAAATCCGATGAGAATGCCAGCCGATTGATAGCGGCAGTTGTGCTAGATAAACTCGGTTGCACTTTTTATCTTCGAAATTTGAATAGATCTTAAATTTCCACTTGCGTTTTCGATCTTCGCCCGTTTCCGCTTTGATTTGATTTTCTTTTTTTGTATATTTTTTCTGGATCAACTTCCTTTGCGTTTTGTACGAACAGCAGCTTTTCTGACTACTTTGGTGCTTCTCCTCTCGTTCCTCAACAGCAAAATTGTTGTAGGTGAGAGTTTTGGCACTATCCTCTTCTCTATCGGAGCGCTGTACTATCTCCTCTTGATCACACAAATGCTTCTCTGTGTCATCGGTATCCTTAGCAATGATACCGATAGTTCGTTTGTGTATTTGCTGGAAGGATAACATGTTAGTAATGGCTACCCGTATCCCCTAGACTTTTAGTTGGAAGTGGCTCTTCTTCGAGTTTTCCATTGTGAAAATACAGGCTACTATCGACCAATTGCACTTACGTCCCTTCTTTCCAAGGTCATGGAAACGTTGATTAATTTTCAGCTTAAGAAATATCTTGAGGATCGAAAGCTTCTTAATGAGCGGCAGTACGGCTTTCGTAGCAACAGGTCCACTGGTGATTTGATGGTATATCTCACCGAAAAGTGGAACCAATCTCTCCATCGTTTTGGGGAAAGCAAAATTATTGCACTTGATATTTCTAAGGCATTTGATAGAGTTTTTCATCAAGCTCTTTTATCGAAAATGCGTGCATTTGGACTCGACAAATCTCTTCTTCGTTGGATTAGTAATTACCTTTCGAAACGCTCAATACAAGTTGTATTGGATGGATTCAAGTCTGATTCTCACAAAATAAACGCTGGCGTGCCCCAGGGCTCTGTTTTGTCTCCGACTCTCTTTCTTATTTTTATCAACGACTTATTATCTGAAACAACTAATCCTATAAATTGTTTCGCAGACGACAGTACTCTCAGCTTCTCATATTCGTTTCCAGATTCACATCCTCGTTCTTCGGATGTGGAACTGCAACGGCAGCGTATGATAAGTTCATTAAATTCTGATCTTGACAGCATTGTACAATGGGGAATAAGAAAACGCGTAGAATTTAATGCTTCGAAAACACAATGTTGTCTTTTGTCGTTAAAGCGAAATATACCCCTAATGCCACTATCCATGAGTGGCACTTGCATAGAAGAAACCAACCACCTCTCAGTTCTCGGTATGTGCATTACAGACCACCTTCTGTGGAATAACCACATATTTGACGTTGCCAAAAATCCCGCGAGATGTTTAGGTTTCCTTCGAAGATGCAAGAAGTTCTTCACCCCGTCTGATCTGGCTACAGTATACAAAGCATATATTCGCCCTAAACTTGAGTATAACTCCCACATTTGGGCAGGTGCTCCTGTAACCCACTTGACTTTTCTAGATAGAATACAAAAAAGAGCTTTAAAAATGATAGGCGATCGAACAATAACAGAAACATTTACATCTCTGGGGCACAGACGTAATGTTTCCTGCCTTTCATTATTCTATCGCTACTTCCATAAACAATGCTCTAGCGAAATAGCCAGTTGCATTCCTCCCCTGAAACGCTTTAACCGTAATACTCGCAGTGCAAGGAATGCCCATCATTATACCCTTGAGCCCAACTTCGGACGTACTGTCAAGTACAGGGATTCTTTCTTTAGTCGTACCACGCGAATGTGGAATGCCTTGCCCTCCTCCCACTTTGAAGTGCAGAACTTTAAAACAAATGTGCATCGTTACCTTCTTTCACATCCTTCCCTATTTTCCTAAAGCCCTCGCTGTGTTTAATTAACATTATAAGGGTAGTCAAAATCCCTTTAGTGCGGGCTAATTATAAAAAAAAAAAAAAAAAAAAAAAGATAGCGACATTCGACCATCAACTTTATTCGGAATCGGACTACTACATTTCTTATATCCGTACATCGTCATCGCTTGATGAAATAGCGCTAGAAAAAAAATATATTAAGTTATGGAAAATTATTACAAAGTAAAATAACAAAGGAATTTTAAAATCTATCTTCCTTGAAAATGAAATTGAATTTTTTGTTTTGATTTTCGCTGTCAATTGCTTGTGACAGAATTTGGGACAAGAAAACTGGGTTTATGTGTGCAAGTGTTTTTTAATTTAATATCAATATAGCCACGTTACGTTACGAATGGTTTATTTACAATTTGTTAATTAATTAATAAACTAAGGTTTTCCAAATTCTAAAAATGTTTTTCCAAATTTGTCCAAACAATTCCCCATCGATTGAAACTAAAAAAGTACACTTTTGTGTATGTGCTGCTAACTATACGCCAAATCTTAAATTGTTAATAACTTTTAAACTATAGTTTTCCAAATTCTAAAATTGGTTTTCTAAATTTTTCCGAATGTTTTCCAAATTCGGGGCACCAAAAAAATCAAGATTCCCGACATAGTGCTGCTAATTGTACGGGGGTTTAAAATTCTCGTGTTTTATTTATATTTATTCTCCACTTGAAAATGGTTATACAGTCCGCTGAGCTACGATACATTTGGTCCGTGTCGAGCCGGATATTGTGCCAGTGACGCTATGGTTCAGTCTTTTCCTTAAAAAAAAACACGTAAAATAAGTGGTTCGGGTATATCCTTATTCTTACTTTGAATTTTTTCACTATCTTTGTATTTGGTTTTCGAAAGACACTTTTTTGAGACTTCATTCTAAATAGAAATCTTTGAATGCAGTTTCTTGCCGGATGCAAACCTGATTCTGGAAATGTATTTATCTTCTTTCTAGGACTTCTAGATTCGGGGATCTCCTTATTCTTTCTTTCAATTTCTTCACTATCTTTGCATTTGGTTTTCAAAAGACACTTTTTTGAGATTTCATTCTAAATAGAAATCTCTGAATGCAGTTTCTTGGCGGATGCAAACCTGATTCTGGAAATGTATTTATCTTTTAGTTGGAAGTGGCTCTTCTTCGAGTTTGCCATTGTGAAAATACAGGCTAGATAGCGACATTCGACCATCAACTTTAGTCGGTTGAATCGGAATCGGACTACTACATTTCTTATATCCGTACATCGTCATCGCTTGATGAAATAGCGCTAGAAAAAAAAATATATTAAGTTACGGAAAATTATTACAAAGTAAAATAACAAAGGAATTTTAAAATCAATCTTCCTTGAAAATGAAATTAAATTTTTTGTTTTGATTTTCGCTGTCAATTGCTTGTGACAGAATTTGGGACAAGAAAACTGGGTTTATATGTGCAAGTGTTTTTTAATTTAATATTAATATAGCCACGTTACGTTACGAATGGTTTATTTACAATTTGTTAATTAATTAATAAACTAAGGTTTTCCAAATTCTAAAAATGTTTTTCCAAATTTGTCCAAGCAATTCCCCATCGATTGAAACTAAAAAAGGACACTTTTGTGTATGTGCTGCTAACTATACGCCAAATCTTAAATTGTTAATAACTTTTAAACTATAGTTTTCCAAATTCTAAAATTGGTTTTCTAAATTTTTCCGAATGTTTTCCAAATTCGGGGCACCAAAAAAATCAAGATTCCCGACATAGTGCTGCTAATTGTACGGGGGTTTAAAATTCTCGTGTTTTATTTATATTTATTCTCCACCTGAAAATGGTTATACAGTCCGCTGAGCTACGATATATTTGGTCCGTGTCGAGCCGGATATTGTGCCAGTGACGCTATGGTCCAGTCTTTTTCTTAAAAAAAAACACGTAAAATAAGTGGTTCAGGATATCCTTATTCTTACTTTGAATTTTTTCACTATCTTTGTATTTGCTTTTCGAAAGACACTTTTTTGAGACTTCATTCTAAATAGATATCTTTGAATGCAGTTTCTTGCCGGATGCAAACCTGATTCTGGAAATGTATTTATCTTCTTTTTAGGACTCCTAGGTTCGGGGAAATCCTTATTCTTTCTTTCAATTTATTCGCTATCTTTGCATTTGGTTTTCAAAAGACACTTTTTTAAACTTCATTCTAAATAGAAATCCTTGAATGCAGTTTCTTGCCGGATGCAAACTTGATTCTGGAAATGTATTTATCTTCTTTTTAGGACTCATAGGTTCGGGGATATCCTTATTTTTTCGTTCAATTTTTTCACTATCTTTGCATTTGCTTCTCAAAAGACACTTTTTTGAGACTTAATTCTAAATAGAAATCTTTGAATCCAGTTTCTTGCCGGATGTAAACCTGATTCTGGAAATGTATTTATCTTCTTTCTAGAACTTCTAGGTTCGGGGACATCCTTATTTTTACTTTCAATTTGTTCACTATCTTTGCATTTGGTTTTCAAAAGACACTTTTTTGAGACTTCATTCTAAATAGAAATCTTTGAATGCAGTTTCTTGCCGGATGCAAACCTGATTCTGGAAAGGTATTTATCTTCTTTCTAGGGCTTCTAGGTTCGGGGATATCCTTATTCTTACTTTGAATTTTTTCACTATCTTTGCATTTGGTTTTCAAAAGACACTTTTTTGAGACTTCATTCTAAAAAGAGATCTTTGAATGCAGTTTCTTGCCGGATGCAAACCTGATTGAAGTTTAATGAAACGAAAATTCGTCACGACAAAGAGACAAACACATAAATATGTATATAGGACTGTTAGCTTTTCTAGTTGTTTAGTGTTTTACCTTTCCACTTGTTTCCTGTTAATAATAATATAACATTTGAAAATAAAAAGATATAAAGGTTTATTTTTCAGTTTGGTTTTTATTTTAGTAAGGAACAATTTGAGCAACTGGCATAAAGATTCCTAGGAATTAGCAAATAAATTAAAATAGCTTAATTATGTTTGATGGAACGAAAAACTTATCATGTGGGTAAGTATTTAGGATTTTATGTACCTATAATAAGGTTGGAAGGAAGGAAGGGAGTAGGTACTAAAAAGTTTGTTTCCTTGATTGATATTTTGCATTCAGTAATCGAATAGTTGTTTATTTGTTAGTTGTTTTTGCATGTTTTAGTGTTTATCATATCAGGTTTGTTTTTTCATATAAGAATTTCTTCAGTAATAATTATAATTTTGTTTCACGGTTTCTGTTGTTGAAATTCCAATATTTAAATATATGTACGTACAACATTTATGGACTCTGTTATTGGATGTTGTTGTTGTTAGTTTTTCATTCTGTTTTCTGATTTTTTTCGCATTGTAGATGGAGAAAATTGTGGTTGAACTTTGTTGTTGAGAGGTTAAATATTGTATGTGCCATCGGAAATCTGTGCTGAATTTGGAATGAATTGAAATGTACTATAGTCAGCCGTTGGAGCCAAAATGCTTTGACCTATAAGAATTAATACAAAATAATGAATTGATTGAACAAAAAAAGATTTTTATTTTACATTTTTTTGGCAGAATCTGCGAATGGATTTGTTTTTTACGCAATTGGTGGGTTTTGTTGCTGCAACTGGCTTCTATTCATTGCCTTACACTTCGGAGAGTCCACTTAGATCGGAGAAATCACAGTCGTCCGATGTGTTATCATTACACCGACATTTGGGGGTGTTGGAGGATGGAGCGTATGAAATATTTTCCTCCTTATAATATATTTACCTTATCACACAGGTCAAAATCTCATCAAACATGGGAGATTGTGTTTGTGAAAATATCACATGCATATGTTGTGTGTCTGCTTGATGTAATATCAAAACTTTTTGATTTTTGTTTAAAGATGTGTTTTTATTCAGGACAGAGACGAGGCAACATACTTGAACTAAACAAAATACAAAGCGAAAGATAAGAAACGTACGTAAAATGAATGATTAAAGATTTATGCTTGAAGTGTGTATATGCAATGTAAAGCAGAATTTACTTACACTCCTCTTCTTCCAATGCTTGATGAGATTTTGACGTGTCTATATGCCGCTTTAGGGTGATGGTATAAGTGCTTGGCCTTGTCTTTGAGTCAATTCCACGCGTGAGAAATTCATAAAGTAAAATCATTTCTTGGGCAGAACAAGAAAACAGGCCTTTTTTCATCCTTTTTATTTTGTGCCTGAATTAAACCTTTTATTGGTCGACCTGGACCATACTTCACTGGAGCACTAGAATTGAAAACTTATGGTTACGGAACATCTGCCTTTACAGCTGGCTGCGATGTATATCCGTAATCGTGAACTAGATAGTAATTTTGTTTAATGGAGTCTGACGACGTTATGGATTTGATGTCGCTGCCGTCCGACTTATAGGCGGTAGCAAATAAGTGTGCTACAATGCAACTTGACTTGCTTGACTGGCTTGACTAGATTCACCACTTGAAGATGTTGACGACATCTTGACCCCATCCGGAATACTATTGTCTTCATCCGCATCTCAGACAATTTCGGCCAAAAATAAGTTGATAGTCTTTTTTCGGCGGGTGGCAATTCCGGAGGTACTGTTTGTATAGATGGTTCTTCAAATGCAGACTTAGGCAAAACCACTGAATGTGCTTTCTTAGCCTTCAGCTCTTTTGCTTTTATATTCTCGTCTGCTTCCTCTTGGCAACCTGGTGTTTATTGGGTATCCGGTGGCGAATTCATAATTATTTCCTCCAAATCCGATGAGAAAGCCAGCCGATTGGTTGCGGCAGTTGTGCTAGATAAACTAGGTTGACCTTTTTATCTTCGAAATTTGAATAGATCTTAAATTTCCACTTGCGTTTTTGATCTTCGCCCGTTTCCGCTTTGATTTGATTTTCTTTTTTTTGTATATTTTTTTCTGGATCAACTTCCTTTACGTTTTGTGCGAACAGCAGCTTTTCTGACTACTTTGGTGCTTCTCCTCTGGTTCCTTAACAGCAAAATAGTTATAGGTGAGAGTTTTGGCACTATCCTCTTCTCTATCGGAGCCCTGTACTATCTCCTCTTGATCACTCAAATGCTTCTCTGTGTCATCAGTATCCTTAGCAATGATACTGATAGTTCGATTGTGTATTTGCTGGAAGGAGAACATGTTAGTAATGGCTACCCGTATCCCCTAGAGTTGTAGTTGGAAGTGGTTCTTCTTCGAGTTTGCCATTGTGAAAATACAGGCTAGATAGCGACATTCGACCATCAACTTTAGTCGGTTGAATCGGACTACTACATTCCTTATTCCCGTAAATCGTCATCGCTTGATAAAATAGCGCTAGAAAAAAAATTATTAAGTTACGGAAAATTATTACAAAGTAAAATAACAAAGGAATTTTAAAATCTATCTTCCTTGAAAATGAAATTGAATTTTTTGTTTTGATTTTCGCTGTCAATTGCTTGCGACAGAATTTGGGACAAGAAAACTGGGTTTATATGTGCAAGTGTTTTTTTAATTTAATAACAATATATCCACGTTACGTTACGAATGGCTTATTTACAATTTGTTATTTAATTAATAAACTAGGGTTTTCCAAATTCTTAAAATGTTTTTCCAAATTTGTCCAAATCCGGGGCACCAAAAAAATCAAGATTCCCGACATAGTGCTGCTAACTATACGGGGGTTTAAAATTCTCGTGTTTTATTTATATTTATTCTCCACTTGAATATGGTTATATAGTCCGCAGAGCTAAAATACATTTGGTCCGTGTCGAGCCGGATATTGTGCCAGTGATGCGATGGTTCAGTCTTTTTCTTAAAAAAAAAAACACGTAAAATAAGTGGTTCGGGTATATCCTTATTCTTACTTTGAATTATTTCACTATCTTTGCATTTGGTTTTCAAAAGACACTTTTTTGAGACTTCATTTTAAATAGAAATCTTTGAATGCAGTTTCTTGCCGGATGCAAACCTGATTCTGAAAAGGTATTTATCTTCTTTCTAGGGCTTCTAGGTTCGGGGATATCCTTATTCTTACTTTGAATTTTTTCACTATCTTTGCATTTGGTTTTCAAAAGACACTTTTTTGAGACTTCATTCTAAAAAGAGATCTTTGAATGCAGTTTCTTGCCGGATGCAAACCTGATTGAAGTTTAATGAAACGAAAATTCGTCACGACAAAGAGACAAACACATAAATATGTATATAGGACTGTTAGCTTTTCTAGTTGTTTAGTGTATTACCTTTCCACTTGTTTCCTGTTTATAATAAAATAACATTTGAAAATAAAAAGATATAAAGGTTTTTTTTTCAGTTTGGTTTTTATTTTAGTATGGAACAATTTGAACAACTGGCATAAAGATTCCTAGGAATTAGCAAATAAATTAAAATAGCTTAATTATGTTTGATGGAACGAAAAACTTATCATGTGGGTAAGTATTTAGGATTTTATGTACCTATAATAAGGTTGGAAGGAAGGAAGGGAGTAGGTACTAAAAAGTTTGTTTCCTTGATTGATATTTTGCATTCAGTAATCGAATAGTTGTTTATTTGTTAGTTGTTTTTGCATGTTTTAGTGTTTATCATATCAGGTTTGTTTTTTCATATAAGAATTTCTTCAGTAATAATTATAATTTTGTTTCACGGTTTCTGTTGTTGAAATTCCAATATTTAAATATATGTACGTACAACATTTATGGACTCTGTTATTGGATGTTGTTGTTGTTAGTTTTTCATTCTGTTTTCTGATTTTTTTCGCATTGTAGATGGAGAAAATTGTGGTTGAACTTTGTTGTTGAGAGGTTAAATATTGTATGTGCCATCGGAAATCTGTGCTGAATTTGGAATGAATTGAAATGTACTATAGTCAGCCGTTGGAGCCAAAATGCTTTGACCTATAAGAATTAATACAAAATAATGAATTGATTGAACAAAAAAAGATTTTTATTTTACATTTTTTTGGCAGAATCTGCGAATGGATTTGTTTTTTACGCAATTGGTGGGTTTTGTTGCTGCAACTGGCTTCTATTCATTGCCTTACACTTCGGAGAGTCCACTTAGATCGGAGAAATCACAGTCGTCCGATGTGTTATCATTACACCAACATTTGGGGGTGTTGGAGGATGGAGCGTACGAAATATTTTCCTCCTTATAATATATTTACCTTATCACACAGGTCAAAATCTCATCAAACATGGGAGATTGTGTTTGTGAAAATATCACATGCATATGTTGTGTGTCTGCTTGATGTAATATCAAAACTTTTTGATTTTTGTTTAAAGATGTGTTTTTATTCAGGACAGAGACGAGGCAACATACTTGAACTAAACAAAATACAAAGCGAAAGATAAGAAACGTACGTAAAATGAATGATTAAAGATTTATGCTTGAAGTGTGTATATGCAATGTAAAGCAGAATTTACTTACACTCCTCTTCTTCCAATGCTTGATGAGATTTTGACGTGTCTATATGCCGCTTTAGGGTGATGGTATAAGTGCTTGGCCTTGTCTTTGAGTCAATTCCACGCGTGAGAAATTCATAAAGTAAAATCATTTCTTGGGCAGAACAAGAAAACAGGCCTTTTTTCATCCTTTTTATTTTGTGCCTGAATTAAAGCTTTTATTGGTCGACCTGGACCATACTTCACTGGAGCACTAGAATTGAAAACTTATGGTTACGGAACATCTGCCTTTACAGCTGGCTGCGATGTATATCCGTAATCGTGAACTAGATAGTAATTTTGTTTAATGGAGTCTGACGACGTTATGGATTTGATGTCGCTGCCGTCCGACTTATAGGCGGTAGCAAATAAGTGTGCTACAATGCAACTTGACTTGCTTGACTGGCTTGACTAGATTCACCACCTGAAGATGTTGACGACATCTTGACCCCATCCGGAATACTATTGTCTTCATCCGCATCTCAGACAATTTCGGCCAAAAATAAGTTGATAGTCTTTTTTCGGCGGGTGGCAATTCCGGAGGTACTGTTTGCATAGATGGTTCTTCAAATGCAGACTTAGGCAAAACCACTGAATGTGCTTTCTTAGCCTTCAGCTCTTTTGCTTTTATATTCTCGTCTGCTTCCTCTTGGCAACCTGGTGTTTATTGGGTATCCGGTGGCGAATTCATAATTATTTCCTCCAAATCCGATGAGAAAGCCAGCCGATTGATTGCGGCAGTTGTGCTAGATAAACTAGGTTGACCTTTTTATCTTCGAAATTTGAATAGATCTTAAATTTCCACTTGCGTTTTTGATCTTCGCCCGTTTCCGCTTTGATTTGATTTTCTTTTTTTTGTATATTTTTTTCTGGATCAACTTCCTTTACGTTTTGTGCGAACAGCAGCTTTTCTGACTACTTTGGTGCTTCTCCTCTGGTTCCTTAACAGCAAAATAGTTATAGGTGAGAGTTTTGGCACTATCCTCTTCTCTATCGGAGCCCTGTACTATCTCCTCTTGATCACTCAAATGCTTCTCTGTGTCATCAGTATCCTTAGCAATGATACTGATAGTTCGATTGTGTATTTGCTGGAAGGAGAACATGTTAGTAATGGCTACCCGTATCCCCTAGAGTTGTAGTTGGAAGTGGTTCTTCTTCGAGTTTGCCATTGTGAAAATACAGGCTAGATAGCGACATTCGACCATCAACTTTAGTCGGTTGAATCGGACTACTACATTCCTTATTCCCGTAAATCGTCATCGCTTGATAAAATAGCGCTAGAAAAAAAAATATTAAGTTACGGAAAATTATTACAAAGTAAAATAACAAAGGAATTTTAAAATCTATCTTCCTTGAAAATGAAATTGAATTTTTTGTTTTGATTTTCGCTGTCAATTGCTTGCGACAGAATTTGGGACAAGAAAACTGGGTTTATATGTGCAAGTGTTTTTTTAATTTAATAACAATATATCCACGTTACGTTACGAATGGCTTATTTACAATTTGTTATTTAATTAATAAACTAGGGTTTTCCAAATTCTTAAAATGTTTTTCCAAATTTGTCCAAATCCGGGGCACCAAAAAAATCAAGATTCCCGACATAGTGCTGCTAACTATACGGGGGTTTAAAATTCTCGTGTTTTATTTATATTTATTCTCCACTTGAATATGGTTATATAGTTCGCAGAGCTAAAATACATTTGGTCCGTGTCGAGCCGGATATTGTGCCAGTGATGCGATGGTTCAGTCTTTTTCTTAAAAAAAAAAACACGTAAAATAAGTGGTTCGGGTATATCCTTATTCTTACTTTGAATTATTTCACTATCTTTGCATTTGGTTTTCAAAAGACACTTTTTTGAGACATCATTTTAAATAGAAATCTTTGAATGCAGTTTCTTGCCGGATGCAAACCTGATTGAAGTTTAATGAAACGAAAATTCGTCACGACAAAGAGACAAACACATAAATATGTATATAGGACTGTTAGCTTTTCTAGTTGTTTAGTGTATTACCTTTCCACTTGTTTCCTGTTTATAATAAAATAACATTTGAAAATAAAAAGATATAAAGGTTTTTTTTTCAGTTTGGTTTTTATTTTAGTATGGAACAATTTGAACAACTGGCATAAAGATTCCTAGGAATTAGCAAATAAATTAAAATAGCTTAATTATGTTTGATGGAACGAAAAACTTATCATGTGGGTAAGTATTTAGGATTTTATGTACCTATAATAAGGTTGGAAGGAAGGAAGGGAGTAGGTACTAAAAAGTTTGTTTCCTTGATTGATATTTTGCATTCAGTAATCGAATAGTTGTTTATTTGTTAGTTGTTTTTGCATGTTTTAGTGTTTATCATATCAGGTTTGTTTTTTCATATAAGAATTTCTTCAGTAATAATTATAATTTTGTTTCACGGTTTCTGTTGTTGAAATTCCAATATTTAAATATATGTACGTACAACATTTATGGACTCTGTTATTGGATGTTGTTGTTGTTAGTTTTTCATTCTGTTTTCTGATTTTTTTCGCATTGTAGATGGAGAAAATTGTGGTTGAACTTTGTTGTTGAGAGGTTAAATATTGTATGTGCCATCGGAAATCTGTGCTGAATTTGGAATGAATTGAAATGTACTATAGTCAGCCGTTGGAGCCAAAATGCTTTGACCTATAAGAATTAATACAAAATAATGAATTGATTGAACAAAAAAAGATTTTTATTTTACATTTTTTTGGCAGAATCTGCGAATGGATTTGTTTTTTACGCAATTGGTGGGTTTTGTTGCTGCAACTGGCTTCTATTCATTGCCTTACACTTCGGAGAGTCCACTTAGATCGGAGAAATCACAGTCGTCCGATGTGTTATCATTACACCGACATTTGGGGGTGTTGGAGGATGGAGCGTACGAAATATTTTCCTCCTTATAATATATTTACCTTATCACACAGGTCAAAATCTCATCAAACATGGCAGATTGTTTTTGCGAAAATATCACATGCATATGTTGTGTGTCTGCTTGATGTAATATCAAAACTTTTTGATTTTTGTTTAAAGATGTGTTTTTATTCAGGACAGAGACGAGGCAACATACTTGAACTAAACAAAATACAAAGCGAAAGATAAGAAACGTACGTAAAATGAATGATTAAAGATTTATGCTTAAAGTGTGTATATGCAATGTAAAGCAGAATTTACTTACACTCCTCTTCTTCCAATGCTTGATGAGATTTTGACGTGTCTATATGCCGCTTTATGGTGATGGTATAAGTGCTTGGCCTTGTCTTTGAGTCAATTCCACGCGTGAGAAATTCATAAAGTAAAATCATTTCTTGGGCAGAACAAGAAAACAGGCCTTTTTTCATCCTTTTTATTTTGTGCCTGAATTAAACCTTTTATTGGTCGACCTGGACCATACTTCACTGGAGCACTAGAATTGAAAACTTATGGTTACGGAACATCTGCCTTTACAGCTGGCTGCGATGTATATCCGTAATCGTGAACTAGATAGTAATTTTGTTTAATGGAGTCTGACGACGTTATGGATTTGATGTCGCTGCCGTCCGACTTATAGGCGGTAGCAAATAAGTGTGCTACAATGCAACTTGACTTGCTTGACTGGCTTGACTAGATTCACCACCTGAAGATGTTGACGACATCTTGACCCCATCTAGAATACTATTGTCTTCATCCGCATCTCAGACAATTTCGGCCACAAATAAGTTGATAGCCTTTTATCGGCGGGTGGCAATTCCGGAGGTACTGTTTGTATAGATGGTTCTTCAAATGCAGACTTAGGCGACACCAATGAATGTGTTTTCTTAGCTTTCCGCTCTTTTGTTTTTATATTCTCGTCTTCTTCCTCTTGGCAACCTGGTGTTTGTTGGGTATCCGGTGGTGAATTCATAATTATTTCCTCCAAATCCGATGAGAATGCCAGCCGATTGATAGCGGCAGTTGTGCTAGATAAACTCGGTTGCACTTTTTATCTTCGAAATTTGAATAGATCTTAAATTTCCACTTGCGTTTTCGATCTTCGCCCGTTTCCGCTTTGATTTGATTTTCTTTTTTTGTATATTTTTTCTGGATCAACTTCCTTTGCGTTTTGTACGAACAGCAGCTTTTCTGACTACTTTGGTGCTTCTCCTCTCGTTCCTCAACAGCAAAATAGTTGTAGGTGAGAGTTTTGGCACTATCCTCTTCTCTATCGGAGCGCTGTACTATCTCCTCTTGATCACTCAAATGCTTCTCTGTGTCATCGGTATCCTTAGCAATGATACCGATAGTTCGTTTGTGTATTTGCTAGAAGGATAACATGTTAGTAATGGCTACCCGTATCCCCTAGACTTTTAGTTGGAAGTGGCTCTTCTTCGAGTTTGCCATTGTGAAAATACAGGCTAGATAGCGACATTCGACCATCAACTTTAGTCGGTTGAATCGGAATCGGACTACTACATTTCTTATATCCGTACATCGTCATCGCTTGATGAAATAGCGCTAGAAAAAAAAATATATTAAGTTACGGAAAATTATTACAAAGTAAAATAACAAAGGAATTTTAAAATCAATCTTCCTTGAAAGTGAAATTAAATTTTTTGTTTTGATTTTCGCTGTCAATTGCTTGTGACAGAATTTGGGACAAGAAAACTGGGTTTATATGTGCAAGTGTTTTTTAATTTAATATTAATATAGCCACGTTACGTTACGAATGGTTTATTTACAATTTGTTAATTAATTAATAAACTAAGGTTTTCCAAATTCTAAAAATGTTTTTCCAAATTTGTCCAAGCAATTCCCCATCGATTGAAACTAAAAAAGGACACTTTTGTGTATGTGCTGCTAACTATACGCCAAATCTTAAATTGTTAATAACTTTTAAACTATAGTTTTCCAAATTCTAAAATTGGTTTTCTAAATTTTTCCGAATGTTTTCCAAATTCGGGGCACCAAAAAAATCAAGATTCCCGACATAGTGCTGCTAATTGTACGGGGGTTTAAAATTCTCGTGTTTTATTTATATTTATTCTCCACCTGAAAATGGTTATACAGTCCGCTGAGCTACGATATATTTGGTCCGTGTCGAGCCGGATATTGTGCCAGAGACGCTATGGTCCAGTCTTTTTCTTAAAAAAAAAACACGTAAAATAAGTGGTTCGGGTATATCCTTATTCTTACTTTGAATTTTTTCACTATCTTTGTATTTGCTTTTCGAAAGACACTTTTTTGAGACTTCATTCTAAATAGATATCTTTGAATGCAGTTTCTTGCCGGATGCAAACCTGATTCTGGAAATGTATTTATCTTCTTTTTAGGACTCCTAGGTTCGGGGAAATCCTTATTCTTTCTTTCAATTTTTTCGCTATCTTTGCATTTGGTTTTCAAAAGACACTTTTTTAAACTTCATTCTAAATAGAAATCCTTGAATGCAGTTTCTTGCCGGATGCAAACTTGATTCTGGAAATGTATTTATCTTCTTTTTAGGACTCATAGGTTCGGGGATATCCTTATTTTTTCGTTCAATTTTTTCACTATCTTTGCATTTGCTTCTCAAAAGACACTTTTTTTAGACTTAATTCTAAATAGAAATCTTTGAATCCAGTTTCTTGCCGGATGCAAACCTGATTCTGGAAATGTATTTATCTTCTTTCTAGAACTTCTAGGTTCGGGGACATCCTTATTTTTACTTTCAATTTGTTCACTATCTTTGCATTTGGTTTTCAAAAGACACTTTTTTGAGACTTCATTCTAAATAGAAATCTTTGAATGCAGTTTCTTGCCGGATGCAAACCTGATTCTGGAAAGGTATTTATCTTCTTTCTAGGGCTTCAAGGTCCGGGGATATCCTTATTCTTACATTGAATTATTTCACTTTCTTTGCATTTGGTTTCCAAAAGACACTTTTTTGAGACTTCATTCTAAAAAGAAATCTTTGAATGCAGTGTCTTGCCGGATGCAAACCTGATTCAAGTTTAATGAAACGAAAATTCGTCACGACAAAGAGACAAACACATATATATGTATATTGGACTGTTAGCTTTTCTAGTTGTTTAGTGTTTTACCTTTCCACTTGTTTCCTGTTAATAATAATATAACATTTGAAAATAAAAAGATATAAAGGTTTATTTTTCAGTTTGGTTTGTATTTTAGTATGGAACAATTTGAGCAACTGGCATAAAGATTCCTAGGAATCAGCAAATAAATTAAAATAGCTTAATTATGTTTGATGGAACGAAAAACTTATCATGTGGGTAGGTATTTAGGATTTGATGTACCTATAATAAGGTTGGAAGGAAGGAAGGGAGTAGGTACTAAAAAGTTTGTTTCCTTGATTGATTGTTGTTCAACCAATAACCATAGCAATCTTCCTGTAGATGTTACTCGCAGCTTCTTCTAATGTAGTCAATTTCGCGCGTGAGAAATTCATAAAGTAAAATCATTTCTTGGGTAGAACAAGAAAACAGGCCTTTTTTCATCCTTTTTTTTTTGTGCCTAAATTAAACCTTTTCTTGGTCGACCTGGACCATATTTCCCTGGAGCACTAGAATTGAAAACTTATGGTTACGGAACATCTGCCTTTACAGCTGGCTGCGATGTATATCCGTAATCGTGAACCAGATAGTAATTTTGTTTAATGGAGTCTGATGACGTTATGGATTTGATGTCGCTGCCGTCCGACTTATAGGCGGTAGCAAATAAGTGTGCTACAATGCAACTTGACTTGCTTGACTGGCTTGACTAGATTCACCACCTGAAGATGTTGACGACATCTTGACCCCATCCGGAATACTATTGTCTTCATCCGCATCTCAGACAATTTCGGCCAAAAATAAGTTGATAGTCTTTTTTCGGCGGGTGGCAATTCCGGAGGTACTGTTTGTATAGATGGTTCTTCAAATGCAGACTTAGGCAAAACCACTGAATGTGCTTTCTTAGCCTTCAGCTCTTTTGCTTTTATATTCTCGTCTGCTTCCTCTTGGCAACCTGGTGTTTATTGGGTATCCGGTGGCGAATTCATAATTATTTCCTCCAAATCCGATGAGAAAGCCAGCCGATTGATTGCGGCAGTTGTGCTAGATAAACTAGGTTGACCTTTTTATCTTCGAAATTTGAATAGATCTTAAATTTCCACTTGCGTTTTTGATCTTCGCCCGTTTCCGCTTTGATTTGATTTTCTTTTTTTTGTATATTTTTTTCTGGATCAACTTCCTTTACGTTTTGTGTGAACAGCAGCTTTTCTGACTACTTTGGTGCTTCTCCTCTGGTTCCTTAACAGCAAAATAGTTATAGGTGAGAGTTTTGGCACTATCCTCTACTCTATCGGAGCCCTGTACTATCTCCTCTTGATCACTCAAATGCTTCTCTGTGTCATCAGTATCCTTAGCAATGATACTGATAGTTCGTTTGTGTATTTACTGGAAGGATAACATGTTAGTAATGGCTACCCGTATCCCCAGACTTGTAGTTGGAAGTGGCTCTTCTTCGAGTTCGCCATTGTGAAAATACAGGCTAGATAGCAACATTCGACCATCAACTTTAGTCGGTTGAATCGGACTACTACATTTCTTATATCCGTACATCGTCATCGCTTGATGAAATAGCGCTAGAAAAAAAATATATTAAGTTACGGAAAATTATTACAAAGTAAAATAACAAAGGAATTTTAAAATCTATCTTCCTTGAAAATGAAATTGAATTCTTTGTTTTGATTTTCGCTGTCAATTGCTTGCGACAAAATTTGGGACAAGAAAACTGGGCTTATATGTGCAAGTGTTTTTTAATTTAATAACAATATAGCCACGTTACGTTACGAATGGTTTATTTTCAATTTGTTAAGTAATTAATAAACTAAGGTTTTCCAAATTCTAAAAATGTTTTTTCCAAATTTGTCCAAACAATTCCCCATCGATTGAAACCAAGAAAGTCTACTTTTGTGTATGTGCTGCTAACTATACGCCTAATCCTAAATTGTTAATAACTTTTAAACTATAGTTTTCCAAATTCTAAAAATGGTTTTCCAAATTTTTCCAAATAATTTCCAAATTCGGGGCACCAAAAAAATCTAAATTCCCGACATAGTGCTGCTAACTATACGGGGGTTTAAAATTCACGTGTTTTATTTATATTTATTCTCCACTTGAAAATGGTTATACAGTCCGCTGAGCTACGATACATTTGGTCCGTTTCGAGTTGGATATTGTGCCAGTGACGCGATGGTTCAGTCTTTTTCTTTAAAAAAAACACGAACAATAAGTGCAATGTGATTATGAGTAGTTCTTTTATGACCATAAACTGTGAAGGTTAAATGTGCTACGATGAAAATCAAGTAGCGAAATGTGTGCAGGAATTTGTTGCGACAAGATACGTGCAGGACACTGCGTAATAGCAGCAGGCGGTATGAAAAACGGTACTTCATTCCATACAAGAGCATTATGTACCAACCAGCCTGTAAGTAAACGAATATATATTTTATGTTTATGAGTGATGGAAATTCTTCGGCAAGAAACGAGAGCAAGGTAAGCAATTATGTATTCTCGTTTCACAGCAAGAATACATACTCGTGAGCAGCGTGCTGGAGTGAAGGAATACGCGCACATACACAAAACACTCAGCTGCGCATCCGTGACATACAGTCACAAAGAGAAGGAGAAAAATTACGTCATTCGAAAAACAAGAGCAGTGGTGATAAAAGAAACATTTATTCTAAAAAGGTGAGATAAAAATACAGTCCACAAACATGAACGAGAGTTTTTTTTAATTTCATTTTAAAAAGTGCAAAAGTCCAAAATGACTTTGGAAGTCATCGATAAGCACAGTTAGAGATTTGAGCAACGACTTCGGAACCACATATTTTAGCTGACCATTGATGTTCCTGTAGAGTATTCCATTTTCCAATTTAAATTCATGAACTTCGCCTTTTTCGTAAGATGTGTACTCGTCTGGTGTTTTCTTCTTGAGAATGTTTATCTTCCGCAGCAAGTCGTCGTCTTGAGACTGATAGATTGAAATTTCATCTTTATCCGATGCCATAGTAAAAACACATAAGTCGTCGACGCTCTCTGGAACATACTTTTCGGTGGTTACACGGCTTAAGGCATCTACATGTGTAAGCTTGGTACCAGGTCGATGTTCGATTGTAAAATTAAATTCGCACAGTAGATTGTACCATCGGCATATCTGAGGATTTTTATTCTTATGAACGTTCAGAAAAATTAAAGTCAGTAATAATTTTGAATTCAATATTAATCAGCAAAAATCTCAGCCTTTGAGTCGCCCACATAATCGCCAACAACTCCAACTTACTTGAATGATAGCACTTTTCCGCCTCTGCTGTCAATCGACTAATGGCATATACCAAATGCATTTTCCCGTCTTCGCCTCTCTAAAATAACATGGCTGCTAATCCTCGGCTAATTGCGTCTGTATGCAATACGCCGTACTTCTTGGGATCAGACAACTGAAGAATTGGTTTGCTCAATAATGCATTTTTGAGGTCATCAAACGATTTTTCAGTTTCCTCACTCCACTCGAACGTTGTCTGCGTCTTCAATAATTCGTACAGGGGAGCTGCTCGCAAAGAAAATTGTTTGACGAATCGCTGAAAAAATCCAGCCAACCCCAGAAAACGCGTCATTTCGTGCACGTTCCTTGGCCTCGGAAATTCCTCAATGGCAAGCAGTTTTCTTTCACCAGGTTCAATGAACTTGTCGGAAATAATGAAGCCCAAATAGTTGACCCGTTGCTTTAGAAACTCGCATTTTCTCAGATGATGGTAAGTCCTCCCTTTCGTAACGCTTCAAAAATTAATAAAAGTCTCTCTTTTAAGTCGATCCAGTCACATCCAGGAATCAGTATGTTGTACAGATAAAAGAGGACTAAGGACAGTCTCGAATCTCCTGTTTTCTTGCGTACAAGTAGCACTGGACTAGAATATGCAGAGTTCGTATCAGTTACCACGCCTAATTTCCTCCAATCGCTAACGATGTAGCGTATCTTCTCTTTTTCCAGCTCACTCGTTGGATACGACTTCGATTGAATAGGGTTACTTCCTGGCACTTCCTCGATTTCCATACTTTAGCTTCTATGACAACCGATTTCGTTGGCACCCAGTGATACACAATCTCTATATGTATTTAGAATCTCCACCAATTGACTGACTACTACTGGCGATTGTTCCACCCCAACACAAACATCTTCGGTTTCTACGTTTCTACTTACGAAATCTTTGTTCTTCATTTCAGCGCTAGGTGACGTCATTTTCTGTCTGATGGTAAGTATTTAATTTTCAGAAACATCTTCACTTCCGATATTGAAGATTGGTAATAATATCTTTGTGTTTTATCGAACTGCTGAGAATATTTACTGAGCCTGCTTGTAGTGATGTCTCCGGTTTGATGGTTATAACATCCTCATCAACGATTTCCATGTCCTCAAATGGTTGCACGTCCTTTTTCTCTCGAAAGGTCAATTCGTCGCAAATCTTCTGGTACACCACATGATTAAGTTCAGTAAATGTACATCAATAAGTACATCGTAGGCCTGCACATCGTCTTGAACCACTCTAAACATAATGTTGTCCGCTGAAGCGTTATCGACGGTTAGTGATGATCTTATACATCCAGGAGATATGAATTCGTAATTTGCCGGACCGAATGCTTTTAATTCTAAGATTCCATTGTGGAATTGAAATCCATTCATCAGAGCTGCTGTCATTTTGATGATGCACTCGGACTTCCCATATCTTTAAAAGCACTAAGATCCTTATCGCCAACACGTACTTTTCAAATTTTTTCGGCACCATTCTTGGTGTACCCTGTTACTTGGTTTACAGTCTTTCGGACTGGTGTTTCTTGACACTGACGGGAAATATGACCCTTTTTCTTACATCTGTAGCAAGTCGGCTCTTGCTTTGGTTCTGGGCAGTTCCGTGACAGATGACCACCGACACCGCAATTGAAACACATCAAATCTTTCAGCCGTTCCACATTATTTTCTTTGCGAGTACCATCATCATGTTTCATTT
Organism: Platycheirus rosarum; assembly: GCA_963971375.1. Taxonomy (NCBI): domain Eukaryota; kingdom Metazoa; phylum Arthropoda; class Insecta; order Diptera; family Syrphidae; genus Platycheirus; species Platycheirus rosarum. Next base: position 101,902,307 of record OZ020508.1, read on the forward strand.
CGATTGTTTGTTTTGAACGCGAAGAACCGATGCGTTGATGTTTTTCATCAAGTCTGGCATAACATGGTAATTTAATGTGGTATTTTCGTCCGGTCTTGGAGTGCTGCTTGCGTTGGGCATAGTTCTCATGTTTTGTATTTGTGGGATCAATGTTTCGATTGTTTTGTCACGTCTATTAATTTGTTCATTACGAATTTGGCTTTTTTTCATCATGTTATCAATGATCCTTTCCCAACTGCGATCCTCATGTAAAAAAAGTAATTGGTTCCCACGATTAGGTTTTTAAAAAAAGATCAACTTTATTACTTGAGCAGTTACTTAGGACTAAATTAACAATTCATTTCAATGCATTAACATAAGCTATCATTATTGAACTGTATTCACATAATATTAATGTCAGCAAAGCAAAGTGCATGCTCGTTTTGGGTTTCCAATTACGAAACCCAAAAAGAATGCGCGTGTACAAAATGAACTTAATTGAACTTGGTTTCCGTGGGAAATCAAGTTTAATTCTTTGTCGCGAAAATGGATGGGGTGGCATATGTAACCTGTATGACATTTGATGGTAATTAGAATCTTTCTCTATAATTGTTTTCATTATTCTCCTGCTCAGGTTCTCCTCGTTCACCTTTATTTTCATCGACATGTTCGCCTCGTTCTTGCGGCTGCTGATTATTCGCCATCTGCTGTTGAATTTCCTGTTCTCGTTGCTGCCGTTCTTCTTCTAACCGTACCCTCTCTCTTCTTGCCACCGCTGCCTATCAAGCTCTGCAGCTCTTTCAGCACGTTCACTCTCCGACATAATGCTTGTAGAAAATTCCGCAAGTTCACCGTTTTTTGATACGACAAAGGAACAAAAATAACTGTGTAATGATGAAAATGTTTGCACGTGATAATATTTCGATTTAATTTTAATTGACGAAATATTAGGATATGATTCCATCCATCTCACGTTTGAGAATATTAGAGAAATTATTAATATCAATATCAGAAATATTAATAATAAAATCCAATTTAAACATTCACTGAGAATCGATCATGTGAAAACCAACTCTTCCCTAAGAAATCCTCTCGATTCGACCGTAGCTCTTTCAAATAAAGACACTGAACTCTTTATTAATCAGCGTAAACAGTTTTATTCAATATTTAATTTAAGCTAAAAAGATCGTTAATTATTAAAGATAAATGTACGTAATATATCAATCGACATTAATATAAATCAAAAAACTCAATTCTTTTCTTCGTAACGTACGAACTCGATTCCTTCACATCCACGAAACGACAGACGGATTTTTCTCTCTTTCCTTTCTTCTCATTTCTGTTCTCGTCTTCATCATGACGTTTTGTGTCATTCGTTGGCATATTCAGCGTTGCCAGATTATTGCTAACTAAAAAGTTTGTTAATGTCTCTTCTAATGTGTTTATGGTTTGACATGATTTGGATTTCATTTTCATGCCTGCTGGGGCATATTTATTGTAAAATAAATAGCTTTCAGAGACAGGTAATACAATAGTTGTACCATTTTTGTTTGTAGGCTTCTTCTTCTTTGTTTAATTAAGCTCCACAAAACCATTTACCAGACTCTCTTCCAAAAGGGAGTACAAGACTACACCAAAAATATAATTTAATTCCACAAGATGGAATACAAAAATCAAACCCAACGCATTATGTCACCTATTCAAGCACGTACCATACCATACCCTCATTCTCGTTATGACCGTTCCAAATAGCATTCGCATACTTTTGTATGGCTATTAGGTCCTCCCTGTCACCCTTGTAGCGAACACCGTACGTTTGTGCATGGATTTGGATTACGGAGAAGTTGCGATGGAAGTTGTCTATCTTTCCGCCTCGTCCACTGCCAACGCCACCTGCATTGTATGATGATGAACTGGTGTATGGTAGTTCGGATTGTTGACGCATTTTATCGATTTGGCCAATGTTGATATAGTTGCTGCTGCTGTCACTCAAGTTGTTGCTAGAAAACAAGAGCGTTGTGGGCAAGTATTGCTGATGCTGTTTTGATGGCAGTTGGGAGTGGGTTCTGCGGGCATGGTAGGCATCAGTTTAGTTATTGATTGTAATCTTTATTTGACTGCTTCTTCTATTAAATTCTGAAAGCAGCTCCTCAGCTCACCAGGGCTAATATCTGCATGAATTCGCACATTTTCCCCAATTCTAGCTCCCAACTCCTCCCACTTTTTGACAAGATTACCTCTTGATAAAATTATGCTTTTCAAGATCAGCTTGGGTAGTCTTCCTTCTTCCATCTCTAAGACTTTTATAACATAATCAAAATGTGATTTAAGAACATCCAAAAACAATGGTGGAACTGATGTTTCTAAATGCAGCATTTAATTAGGTGTATTCGAAGGCAATCGGAAAATCCGTTTAAGAAAGTATCTCAGAAACTTTTCTACTTCTTCGGATTTGGAATATACCCAAGCTTGCGCACCATATAGCAAAATAGAGACTGCAGTTGCTCGAAACAGTTTAATCTTCGTACTATGTTCAACGTTTTTATTATCGATGCAGCGACCCCAAACTGCTGAGATTGCTTTTTTTGCCTCCGATAACTTCATCTTGAAATGATTTTTCATATTAAGGTTTGGTGTGATCAAAAGACCTAGATATTTGTAGTCCCATACAATGGTAATATTTTGACCTCCGTATTTCCAATTTTCATTCCGAGAATATCTGCCGCCACCATTTCTAAAGATCATTATTTTCGATTTATGACAGTCTTTGACGGTCTTTGGAACCGCAATAGTTATCGAGTCGGTTAATCAGTCGCTGCATTTCCTCTACAGACTCTGCCAAAAAAAACTATGCCGTCGGCAAATAACAGACATGGCACCCGTATTCGTCCAAGCTCTATTCCTCCTCCAATAGCTTCCATGATATCATTGATGAATAAAATGAAAAGTAATGTGCTCAATACACACCCATTTTCGTTGTGAAGCCTTCTGAAATGAATTCAAAATCCCAAACATATGAGGCGTTGCTTTAATATAACGTTTTTTAGACATTCACAATTTTGGAGATTACCATCTTATACAGTGCTTCACGTGCTATGGAATCAAAAGCAGCGCGAAAATCTACGAAGAAGGCATATTTTCACTCCGTCCACTGGCAATGAACGTTGGAATCGAGCACATCAAATCTGAATAAACTGAGACATACAAATACTTCTTGGCTTTCTTGCTTCGTTTTGTCTCGTGTTGTTTATAAGGGGCCAGTTATAGCGATAATTAAAAAATTTCAATTGGATATTTTTGTGTTAGAAACAGATTCAAAGCATGAAACTTATGCAAATCGATGGCAAATCAATTGAAATAATTTATTTTGACAAAAAATCAAACCCGGGAAACAGTATTATTTATTAAAAAAGCATTTATTTATTTTAATGATGAAAATTGGTTTTACTGAACAGCTGATTGTCATTTGACAGAATAATGGAGCATTTTGTTCCAGTGTTTGTGGTCCATTTTTTAATGTTCCACCCTTGTATATGAAACCTATAGTAGTATCATGAGGCAGCTTCTAGTTAAGCGAGGTAGAGCCGCAACGTCGTTGCAATAGCTTTTTCTGTCAACACGATATACATTTGTATGGGTTTTGGAGAGTAGAAAGAAATATAATGATGACAGAGTAGGTTGTATGGTTTGTTTATAAAAAGTCTTTAGTTAGAACGAGTAAAAGAATAAGCAGAAATAATGAATAATAAGTATGAGTGAAAGGTTCAAAAAGTGACACTAGACCATATGGTATGGCAGAGTAAGGAAAACAAAAATTAGTGGATTTCCCTTAGATTTTTCGTAAACAAACCAAGATTGTGCGTCTTCAATTATTTTTTGGATTTTGCATTTTTCAAGACATTTTGTTATTTCTGTAATGTTGCCATATGCGGATTTGACTGTTTAAAGTTTTAATGTATATTGTTCAATTTCGAACTTTAGTTAAATATAAAACTGGTGCCAGTTGGTACTATGTTGCTGGTAAAATAGTACAAATAGAATTTAGCACTATCGTAGTTTTGGTACTAGATTTAGTACTAGATTTAGTACTTAGTAGTAGATTTAGTACTATATTTTGTAGTTATTAGTAAATTTAGTACTATATTTAGTAGTGAGTAGTAGATTTAGTACTAGATTGTTTAAGGGATAAGTGAATATACTCTAAAGCAATAACATAGTTACAAACATATGCAAACAATGTGTTTTATTTGTAAAATAAGTAACTAGGTAGGTACTTCAACTCAAATTAAATTTTTGCAGACTTAAAAAAAATTGATATTAATAATCAAAAATGGTAACCATTCAAAATTGTACAAAAAATCCAAACCAATAATCAAATTTCAGCAAAAATCGGTAAAATGTTAAATTTCATCATGTTACCGTATCTATAATAAAATCCACCCAAACACAGTGTATTTCCAAGGCAGAAATGAAAACTCCTCACATACCTGTCTAAATTTCTATTTTTCTTTTTCTCATTATCGCTTATTCTAAAGAAAATGGTAATGAAATAACATGAAAAAGTGTCCATGGTTTGTTTCCTTCTGACTGCTATTACTTTATATACATCTTTGTCGTTCTGTCTTTTTCTAACATTGCATATGTGTTGAATAGATTTCCCCGACTAAAAGTCTACGTTGCATTCTCCACTCAGAGAAAACTTTAGGGAGATGTAGACGAACTAGTGGCGCTAGTTTTCGAGCACTGGTAGTACTATAGGTTCTATATAAAAGGGTTCCACCACATCATTAAAAAGTTTACTGAAGCATTTTGCATCATTAAAACAAATTTGAGGTTATGGGTGGTGCGGTTGGCCTTTAAATTATGACATAACTTTACTGATTGCTATAACTACCCGTACGTAAAAAAATTCAGTTTCCAGATGTTTTAATTTTTAATGATGGATTTTTAATGATTGCTATAACTGGTGCCTTATATAATAGATATAATAATAGAATATAATAAAAGTTCATTAGATAAATGGATAAAAATTATTTTCAACTTGCTCTTTTAGTAAATCCTCAGCTCCGGCTCCAATTCCAAGACAAAGTAAAATGAAAATACCCTTTTTGGCGAATTTGAGAATTCTGGCGGGATTTCTTGTCATTTCGTTTTTATGAGCGTCCGTTTACAATATTTTTAGCCTCTATTAAAGCGCTCTGCAACGTCTCGAATATTGTGCAATCTCAGAGAGAATATGTGAAAAAACTCTTTTCACTACTGTTCAAATGCAGTTATACAATCACCTTACCGCTGGTGGGGGGATAATTATATTCTTGCAATTTGGACGTAACAACAATTATTTTGTAATGTGCTCCTTACCACGGGTGGGGGGTAGCACTCGAATTGAAAAACACTTGTTGTCTTGAGTTCTTTTATAAAAAACTAAATCTAATATATTTATTACGTCTCTATTTATACAAATTAATTACTATTAAAAACTGCCTATTGATAGCGTACGAGTTTCGGGTGTCATTGCAGCCGGCTGTCGTCGACCCCAGTTCAGGCCAGATATGGCATTCGTGTGCTGGTCAGCATTATATTTTTCTTCGTTGCTTATACTGTACATTCTTGTACATTCTGCCAGGTCCTTTGATTGTAGAGGTTGAAATCCGATAGTGTATACCTTCGTCTGGCTGGACGGTTCCTTTGAAGTTGCACCTCAGGTTGATTTGTTGTCTGTTTGTTGCACTGCTGCCAGAAAATGTAGATGTCGACAGTAAGGAACAGTCCTCCAATTAAACTGTAGGTGGTGTTGTGATAAACTACGTGATTTTCTGAATGGTCCGGTAGTTTTTCTCGATTATGTTGTTCGGTTTGTACAGTTTGGTTGAAGAGTTAGTATTCCATCATCTTGAAGCGTGATCTCCAACACTTTTTTTCTACAAATAACATTGAATGTGTATTTCTTATCCAGTACATATATCCAATTATTAATACTGCTAAGCTGGGTCCAGACAGGTGACGGAGTAATGCTTCTTAGCTTGCAAAATGGTGAAAGTTCCGTAGCTTGTGTCATCAAATCCATTTCACATATGCTAAAATTTGATCGTCTGTTAAAAAGAGGGTGCTGCTGTTGACATAAGTACTTTTCATTGTACTTTACACAATTCGTCAGCTCAACTTTTGCGATTGCATAATATGACTCAAGAATTAAGTTCACTATTAAGTAGTCCAATGATGGCTCAATAAAAATATATTCGAGTTGATGAATCGTTGGCACTGGAATAACTTTGAAAATTTCGTAGTCTTCTGTATTCGCCAATGGAAGTTTAATGTCGAATATAACATTTCATGATGTTATTCTGCCCCTCACAGAAAGCAGCCTGTATAACTGCAGCATATTTGTTTCAGTTGTTTCTTCAGTGACTGCCAGGTGTGGTGGTAAATTCTCCCATATTGGTATAGTTGTTCTTGAAGTTGATTTGGTGTTATTATAAGGGGGTTAATTTTCCCATGGTGTAGATCAATCAGGACGTCTAAAATTGCATTTTGTGTTTGTTGATAGTTTATCATCGAAATCGTGGCGTAATGGAAATTGTGCTTTTTTGGAGTACGTTTTTTGTATACTCTGCAATTGATGTTTGGTTTTTTATCAACTTAAGCAAGTAGTCGTCATTTTCTTTGAATTTCCAAATCTCTTCTTCGTAGTGCTGAGCATATTCTTCGACTAAAACACCAAACAATTTGTTCGCTACTGTCCCAATAAAATCAAATGGGGACCGTCTGTTTCTGGATGTTTGTTTTGTACCAGAACCTTGTTTTACTAGCAAGTCATTGTTATTTTTAATGATCTGTAGCTGATGGTTTATTATGTTGACGGTAGAATTGCAGTGTTCGTACTTCTTTCCAAGATGTTCCAGGTGTATGTATACTTCATTGATTCCCATTAAAAGTTTCTTGAATCCTTTGTATTCTCTCCAATAATTGGTCATGTCATAGTAATCGATAAGTTTCTAATCGCTCGTAATCAAATTTACATTGCCAATCTTCTCAAAATATATTCCGGGCGGTTTTTAAATGGCTTTATTTTTATTGCTTCGTTTTCTACGTTCGTCGCTTCGATTCCAATGTTGCCCAATGAAATAACTACTGGCATTGTTAACAAAAGTCTAGGTAGTGGATTGATTTTTACCTTCTGTTTGGCTACGTGATCTTCAGTGAGTAAATGTCCCGTTATAGGTTTTTGTTCTTCTCGTATAGCCGGCTCTTCTCTTGCTTTCGTTTCATTATCGGTAATGAAAAAACTTTTGTTGTTGGTCTTTTATACTCTCTGTCGTTTGCTCTCGAACCAAGTTTTCGGATCCAGGATGAGTTTCAGTAATTTTTCCCATTTTCTTGGTACTTGACTGATTTGACACCAGCTTCCCACAGCCCTCCGAAATGTGGAGATCCTGGTGGAATAAAGTGCCATTCCGTGTTGTAATACGATAAAGTATTTGCAACTTCTTCGTTATATGACTGCATTTGTTGTGCGTTTAATTGCAAGATTTCCCACGTAACCTCGCCTTGCACAAATATGGCTATGTATCCCTTGTATGATTTATTTCCTCTTCCTTTAGACATCCTTATATCGATTGGACCCGCGTTGTCAACTCCTGTGTTTAGAAATGGTTATCGTTACTCTTGGCTTTGTGAGATTTCCCATTAGCTGCGTCTTTGAATGTGTTTTGTGCCGAAAACACCTTGTGCACTTATATAAGCGTTGTTTAACTGCACTGAATCCATTCACAATCCAATACTTTTCTCGTAGATATGTGTATGTCAAACTATCCCTAACCTAACTAACATCCATGGAGTGTTTGATTATGTGCTTCGTCAATTAGAAGTGTTGTCAGGGGGCCGGAACGTGGAGTAATAAGCGGAAATTTAGCTGAAATCTGTATTATTGCTGCAGTCAATCGTCCTCCTACTCGCATCATCTTCTCTTTATCGATGAATGGGTTGAGGGTCCAAATTTTGCTTTGTTTGTATAGTTCTATGCCTTTCACCAGTTTGCCGATTTCATCCTTAAATTCTTCGTGTTGCACATGTCTCATGATAATCAGTTTTGCCTTTTGTATTTCTTCCGTAGAGAGCGGTCCACTCTCGCAAATTTTCTGGCAAGAACTCTTGCCACTCGTGTAAATGAACTATACTTGCATATAATTTTCTCTATCAAATCGTCTTCTTTTTTTTGTGAAACATGTGCTAGTATTTCAACTCTCCTTTCTTCTAAATTGGTTTTATATGACTTAACATCAGTTAAATTTATGACAGCTTCTGATAACTAAGTAGGGCCATTCCACCAAATGAAGTGTTTTTTAATTTGGCTAGGCCAAAGTCCTCTGGACGCACAATCTGCTGGGTTCTCTTTTCCTTCGACATGATGCCATCTCTCCTTTTTAAGTATTGTTGTGTATATACATACATTATGCACTTAACGTGGATACACTGACCTACATTTGAACAAACTTGTGAATGGTCAGTTATCACACATTGTAAATCATTGTGTGAATGAAATGAATGAATGAAATGATTCATAAATAGAACAATTAATGACTGCACCTGAATGTGTCACGGTGGCTAAGGGCATCGAATTGCATTTGGGTGGATTGAACTGAACGTTCATTCTGTTCAAATGGAATTCGAATCTTTGTCGTCATTCGGGCCATCATTTGTGGGTTAATAATGAAATAGCATATTGACAACTAAAATCAAAATTGTAATAGGTATAAGAGTGGGGATGAACCCAACTATTTGTAAGATAAATTTAAGTATAAATAGCCTAGTCATTTGTAAATAAAGTCAGTCTTAAACCAATAATTTTTTGACTCGCTATTTTCGGTTGAAGACCTAAGTAATACTATCGTGCATATTGATGCTCGGATTGAAGCGGCCGAAGAGCTCAGTATAACACTAAACAATAGGACAACGATAAACATTATATGGCGATCCTGCGGACTGCGCACAAAAACATTTATGACTTCACTCAAAGAGATTAATAAAATATTTGAAAAATGGGAGAAGTTCTTAGAATATGTACCAGAACCGATAGCAAATGAGACAGCAAACCAAACACCAACATACACTCCAACGCCGATATCAGCTGGCCCAAAACCATTGTCACTGGAGGAATACAGGAGAAGACAGGAAAAACAAAAAGATAACATCCGGCAAATAAGAACAACAGCGGCTACTCTAACTACAAAAAAGAAGAAAGGAGGAAGAAAAAGAGCATTCCAGAGAAGGTGTGCGGAACATAAGCTCTGGAGCACAAATAAGGAGACTCGTCAAGGAGATAAAAAAACCTAAAAAAGGATGCATGGCAAGGAATCAAAAGAGGAAATAATAAACAACAATGCAGCAGCAGCAACAACAACATTTAACGACTTAGATAGCAAAATAGTTTATTTAAATTGTATATTATTAATAATATTAACATTATATAAAACTAAATGCGTATTATGAGAAACATCTAAGAAAACACGCTTTTAAAAATATTAGTAATGTTAAAAAAAAAAATGTTTTGTAACTATATATATATAAAAAAAATAATAAAAAAAAATATTAAAATAAATTAACTCATGGGGTTCGAAACATTAGAAAAGTTATTTAAAAATCTTCAAAAATCACCAGATAGAGCATATAATGAAGAATACATAGAAAATACAAACAAATTAATTAAAGAAGCCTGGACAGAAATTACAGAAAAAGCGGACCTGAAGGATATTAAAGGATTAAAAAATAAATATGAAAGATTAGTTGAACAGATAAGTAGTTTTATTAAAATTAAAAACACTAGCTCGCAACCTATTCCAAAAATAAATATGACAAATTTCGATTTAATTACTGCATCAAAGGTAATACCAGAATTTCGAGGAGATCAAAAGGATCTAAATAATTTCTTAGGTTTGATTGAATTCTGAAATGACACTCTTAAGGATGACAGTCAAAAATAAACATTAATAAAGTTTATTCTAGCCACCAAGCTTGCAGAAACAGTAAAAAATAAAATTCTGACGGAAAACAAACCAGAAAAATTTAAAGATTTGAAGAAGATACTACAAACTGCTTATAAATCAAATAAAACTGCATCTAGGTTACACAATGAAATTTCGAAATGTTTTCAAGGAAGTCAATCAGTTCTGACTTACGCTTCACGAATAGAGGCACTACTAGCTTCCTTAAATGAACTCCAAATTTCTGAACAAGGGGATGAGCATAGGAAAGTAATAGTAAAACTAAATGATCAGATTGGAATGACAGCTTTTAAGAATGGTCTATCAGAACCATACAAATCACTAATGACAGCTGCAAGACCAAAAAACTTGCAGATGCTGTACAAGTAGCTTTAGAAACAGAACCCGACCAACCAAACAAAAAATGCATTTTAATAGGGTACAGAGAAGCAGAAGCAACCCTAGAGGTAACTTTAGAAGGACAAACAAATTTTATAAAACCTAAAATAAGCGGTAGAAATCACCCAATAAGTATGCTAATAGACACGGGAGCAGATATTTCTATAATAAAAAATAATGCATTAGGTACTAATAGAATAGAGTACGGTAGTAATTGTAAAATAAATGGTATATCTGAAGAGTCAATATTAACTAAAGGTGTAACAAGAATAGAATTATACATACAATACATGAAATCGGAACATACATTTAATGTAACTGATGATAGCTTAAATTTAGCCACATATGGAATTTTGGGTAGAGAGTACCAAATTGATTATGAGACATGTGTTCTGGTAATCTCATTGAATGGAGAAGAAATAATACTGCCAATGAATATGGATACAAGGGAAATTTATAGTAATATCACTATACCATCTAGAACAGAAATAATTCAAAAAATTAATTTAGATTTAGATGAAGATAGTTTAATTTATGGAAAAGAAATTAAGAAGGGAACATTTGTAGCAAATTCATTAATACCAGCTATAGGAGTTAAGCATATAAAAATTCTTAATACAACTGAAAAGGAAGTAAAACTAGATCATATTTCTTTAGGAATAGAACCAGTTTCCAACTACGCAGTATAACAGTTTAAAAATAATTTAGTAGATGAAGACCGATTTAATAACGTCCAAAATGAAATAAAGGAAGACAGTTTAGATAATGACGCAGAAACAGAAATATTAAAAATATGCAAAGAATTTCAGAATATATTTCACTTAGAGGGTGAAACACTAACTAAAAATAATTTTTATGAACAAAAGATAACAACTATAGATAAAACACCAGTGTACGTAAAAAATTACAGACTGCCTCATGCGAATTTGAAAGAGATAAAAGATCAAGTTGAAAAGATAATAGATGAAGATATAATAGAGCCATCTACTAATCCGTATAACTCACCGTTGTTAATAGTACCAAAGAAAAGCGCAAATGAAAATAAAAAATGGAAATTAGTAGTAGATTTTAGGTCTTTGAACAAAAAAGTGGTTGAAGATAAATTTCCATGAACTCGTTTAGAAGATGTACTAGACAAGCTAGGAAAAGCAAAATATTTTTCAACATTGGATATGACAAAGTCCATTTCACCAAATTCCATTGCATCCGAAATCCAGACCTCTTACAGCTTTTTCAACAGATAATGGACATTTTCAATTGAAAAGATTACTTTTTGGATTGAAGATTTCAACAAAATAGTTTTCAGAGAATGTTAACAATTGCACTTAGTGGCTTACAAGCATCTTCATTTTTTTATGTTGATGATAAAATTGTGTTTGGCTCAAATCTCAAGGAACTTAATAATAACCTAATAGAAGTTTTTAAAAGATTGCGTAAATATAATTTAAAACTAAAGCCAAGTAAATGTAATTTTCTCCGTCCGGAAGTAGTATATCTTGGACATTTAATAACTGCAGAAGGGGTCACCACAGACCCAAGTAAATACAAAGTTATAAATGAATACCCAAAACCGGATAATGTAGATGAGGTTCGAAGATTCGTAACTTTCTGTAACTATTATAGACGTTTTATACAAAATTTTGCCGACATAGCAAAACCATTAAATGAATTATTAAAGAAAAATAAAATTTTTAGTTGGACAGAACGTTGTCAAATTGCTTTTGAAAGCCTAAAAAACAAATTAATGTCCCCACCAATCCTGCGTTACCTAAACTTTGAAAAACCATTCATATTGACAACAGATGCTTCAAATTATGCACTAGGAGCTATTCTTTCACAAGGGGAGGTAGGAAATAATAAACCCATTGCATATGCAAGTAAAGCATTAAACAAACACGAGCTAAATAAATCAGTTATAGAGAAAGAGTTACTTGGTATTCATTGGGGAATTAATCATTTTAGGCCATATCTGTATGGGAGAAGATTTATAGTATATACCGATCACAGACCTTTAGTTAGTTTATTTACACATAAGAACCCTTCATCTAGATTAACAAGAATTAGAGTAGATTTAATGGATTATGATTTTGATATAGTTTTTAAACAAGGAAAAATGAATACAAATGCTAATGCATTGCCTAGAATGAAGTTGAATTCAGAAGAGTTAATAGAAATGAACCACAACAAAGAGTTAATGTTCTAACCAGAGCAATGGAGTTGAGAAAGAAAAAAGTAAACACTAGTGAGAAAGAAAAATATCCGGATATTATTCCCCCAGAGGAGACTGTACACCTCCACATATGGGAATGCATATCTATATCAGACACTAGAAATATTAAGAAGTTGCAACTTGAAAATATAAAGAATTTAATGGGGACCCCTAAAGAAACAATATATGCAGTTAAAGATAGAATACATGCTGGATACAATGATAATTCTCTATCAGAGTTAAAATTGATTTTGAAGAAATTGTTATCTTATACAAAGCATGAAAAGATAGAAAAGCTAGCGCTAGCAAATAATAATGATATTTTTAAAACAATATCAGTGCATAAATTTAAAGAAGTATTTAAAGAACTGCAAAAGATTAAGAAAGAAAATTGTCTAGACATAATATTATACGATCCACCAAAAAGAATAGAGCATGAAAAAGAAATGAAAAATTTAATACATAAGTATCATGATGATAAATTAGGAGGGCACAATGGAATACGAAGATGTGTAGCAAAGCTTAAACAAAAATATGTATGGAAAAAATATGAATAAGATGGTTAGAAACTATATAAACAGTTGTAAAATCTGAAATGAAGTCAAAATCACTAAATATACTAAAGAACGATTCACGATGACAGAAACACCAAATACATCATTTGAAGTAATAACAGTAGATACAGTAGGCCCACTTAGACCATCAAATGGATACAGGTATATTCTCAACATCCAATGTGAACTAACAAAGTTCATAGAAGCATTTCCATTAGTCACAAAAGATGCGATTTCAGTAGCAAAAACTATTGTAGAAAAATTTATTTTGAAATATGGTTGTTTTAGAAAATTTCAGTAGAAAGAAATCATAGAATTCTGAATGATTATTTAATGACTACAGACGGAAAAGATAACTGGAAAGAACTACTACCTTACTACACATACACATACAATACGACACCACACAGTACTACAAATTATTCACCATTTAAATTAGTATATGGAAAACTATGTGCTCTACCTTGAGAAATCATTAAAAACAAAGAAAGTATTTATAACATTGATAATTATGTGAATGAATTCAAAATGAAATTGCAATATGCACATAATAGAGCTAAAGAAAGTTTAGAACAAAATAAGAATAAAGCACGCAGAAACCAATCTAATGTAAATACATTAAATTTTAAAATAGTCGCGGTGGCTAAGGGCATCGAATTGCATTTAAGTGGATTGAACTGAACGTTCATTCTGTTCAAATGGAATTCGAATCTTTGTCGTCATTCGGGCAATCATTTGTGGGTTAATAATGAAATAGCATATTGAGAACTAAAATCAAAATTGTAATAGGTATAAGAGTGGGGATGAACCCAACTATTTGTAAGATAGATTTAAGTATAAATAGCCTAGTCATTTGTAAATAAAGTCAGTCTTAAACCAATAATTTTTTGACGCGCTATTTTCGGGTGAAGACCTCAGTAGTACTATCGTGCATTTTGATGCTCGGATTGAAGCGGCCGAAGAGCTCAGTATAACACTAAACAATAGAGCAACGATAAACATTACAGTATTTTAGTTATTTTTGTGACTCGACTTGCAACAAAATTTTTCCATTTGTTTGGTTCGCCGTTAATCCAGCCCAGTGTTATAGTTGAGACAGTCCATGCATGTATCTCTAGTTCTTCAATCCCCAGCGCTCCTCGTCCCATCCAACTCTTAGCTTCCAAAGTTCTTGTTGCAATAACTTTGCCATTATTATTACAGGAGTCAGCCATCCTAGTGGATCGAAAAGCCTGGCTGTTTCGGAAACTATTACTCTTTTGGACAATGTTTTTGGCGTTAATACTGCATTTGTTTTAAACTCAAAGGAATCAGTCTCCGGTCGCCAGTATACGCCCAAAGTTTTGATTGGATCGTAAGAGTTAATTTGAAGTCTTCCTTGTTCCTGATCTTCTTTGCTGACATCTTTTAGAATGGAATTTGAATTTGAGGACCATTTTCGTAGCTTGAATCCTCCTTTCTTCATTAGCTGCATTATTTGCTGCTGTGCGTATTTTACATCTTTTAACGTATCGCCGCCAGATAATAAGTCATCCACATAAAAATCGCGTTGCGTCATCTCTGCAGCAACCTTCAAGTCTTGTTCTTCATCTGATGCTAGTTGTTGTAGGGTTCGTATTGCCAGGTATGGTGCCGATGTTGTGCCATACGTCACCGTGGTCAGCATGTATTCTTCTATTTTAGATGAAGGGTGGTCTCTCCATAATATTCGTTGATAATCTCGATCTTTTATTGACACTATTATTTGGCAGTACATCTGTTCAATATCTGCTCGGAATACGTATTTGTGTTTCCTCCATCGTGTCATGATATTGAAAAGGTCTTGTTGAATGACAGAACCTGTCAGCATGGTATCGTTAAGGCTGACTCCAGACGTTGTTTTCGTCGACTCATCGAATACTACCCTTAATTTGGTCGTAGAACTGTCTTATTTTACGACTGCTTGATGAGGTAAATAGTACGCCTTGTGAACGTCCTCATATTTGTTTGTTACGAGCTCCATGTGCCCGAGTTCCAAATATTCCTGCATGAATTTTTTGTAGTCTTCGTATAAACTCTTGTTTTTGATAAATTTTTTCTCCAACTGAAGAAAGCGTGCTATTGCTCTATCCCTTGAACGTCCTAGTTGTTCTGCATTTTCTTTGAATGGAAGTCGAACAATGTATCTTCCAGTTTCATCTCTCTCGTAGGTCTGTATGTATATTTCTTCACATCTCTTGTCTTCTTCTGATAGCACTTTTTCGTCTATGATTTCTTCGGTCTCCCAAAATAGTTTTATTTGTTCGTGAAGTTCGACGTTTGAAATACAGCAAATTGTACTTTCACCATTATTTTCGCTTCCTTGAACGCTCCCTTAAAGGATGCATCCTAGCTTTGTCTTTTGGGCAATTGGAGTACCATGATTGCCTTTAATGACTCCCTCCTCGATTATATCTTGAAAGATGTCAGCTCCTATGAATACATCTACTGTCGATTGTCTGTTGTATATTGGATCTGCCAACGGAAGGTGCTGAATTTGGTCCCATTTTTCCGCTGTAAACGACTCATCTGGCTGTACCAGCAGCCACCTGTATGTAGATTTGATGGGCAATTGAATAAACACTCGATTCCCCTTAATGAAAGTTCAGCTTAAATGGCTTCAGTGTCAAAAATATCTGCACTCAATAGCACCTTCCTTACTCCGATGAAATTGGTGCCATTGTCACATCTAATGCGTTTCGGAATGCCACGGCGATTGATAAAGTTGCGAATATATAGCACACAGGCATCAGCTAAAAGATTTCGAATTCGAAAAAGCAAGGAGTTGTTTTGGGTCTTTTTGACAGCTGACAGCGGAGTCGAATTTGGTTAGCTATTGTGTCATCATTTTGGTGACAATTGCGACAGTGAAAATGCTCCACTATCAATCTGGTAAGGCGATGGTCCTTTGGGAGGATGATAGGACGTAAATGGTACAGTCGTGGCAGCATCAATTCGTCCATACATTCTCAGTAGACCGGCTTCATCTATGTACGGCGTTAATTTAAACAATTGTATGCATTTTTCCACTGGTAGATTTTGGCTTAGACGAACGATATCATGGGCAAAGACTTCTCTTTGGGCCTGTAAATACAAAACTAATTCGGCGGCTTCAAGCTCCTTGACACATATCTCTCCAATTTCTATTTGCCTTTGCCTTTAATGACTCCCTCCTCGATTATATCTTGAAAGATGTCAGCTCCTATGAATACATCTACTGTCGATTGTCTGTTGTATATTGGATCTGCCAACGGAAGGTGCTGAATTTGGTCCTATTTTTCCGCTGTAAACGACTCATCTGGCTGTACCAGCAGCCACCTGTATGTAGATTTGATGGGCAATTGAATAAACACTCGATTCCCCTTAATGAAAGTTCAGCTTAAATGGCTTCAGTGTCAAAAATATCTGCACTCAATAGCACCTTCCTTACTCCGATGAAATTGGTGTCATTGTCACATCTAATGCGTTTCGGAATGCCACGGCGATTGATAAAGTTGCGAATATATAGCACACAGGCATCAGCTAAAAGATTTCGAATTCGACAAAGCAAGGAGTTGTTTTGGGTCTTTTTGACAGCTGACAGCAGAGTCGAATTTGGTTAGCTATTGTGTCATCATTTTGGTGACAAATGCGACAGTGAAAATGCTCCACTATCAATCTGGTAAGGCAATGGTCCTTTGGGAGGATGATAGGACGTAAATGGTACAGTCGTGGCAGCATCAATTCGTCCATACATTCTCAGTAGACCGGCTTCATCTATGTACGGCGTTAATTTTAACAATTGGATGCATTTTTCCACTGGTAGATTTTGGCTTAGACGAGCGATATCATGGGCAAAGACTTCTCTTTGGGCCTGTAAACACAAAACTAATTCGGCGGCTTCAAGCCCCTTGACACATAGCTCTCCAATTTCTATTTGCCTTTGCAAACAGGCATCCTTAAATCGCAATACCCATGCAGCGCATCTCAGTAGCTTCGTAAGATTCGAGAAATTTGACATATCAAAAATATTACCACATACTGTGTTTACATGTAGCAAAAACCTTGGGCGCACCTCATCATCACACGGCTGGTTGTTATAAACTTCTGGTTGTAGAGGCCAATCGTTCTCAGAAAGTTGGACAAACTCCGGACGCATAATCCACTTATTTTCGACGTTCAGCTGCGGTGGGTATCGCGCTCGTGTTGTTTCATCAGCTGGATTCAGTCTTGAAGAAATCCAACGCCTTATGCCCAAGATTGCTGCGGATTGTTCCAAGCGTGGAATCGACATACGCTTTTTAGGAGCACATTTGATTTTTCCACGTAAAAATGAAACCCCAACATTACCACCATACGACTTGAAGAAATAAAACCGCACTAAACGCCTCTTCACTGGAATCGACGAAAGTGTGAAGAACAATGTTGCTTGCTACTGTTAAGTGAGTATCATGACATCTTGGCATCTTGAATTGGGCCAATGACGGAAGTTCGGATTTAAATTGCTTCCATCGATCGAAAACTTCTTCAGGAATTGGTTCATCCCATCCTACAGCGTGTGTCCCGACGTACGTAACAACAGCTTCAAATAAATCAGATAGTTGGCAACCATTCCAAATGGATCGAACACCGACATAACAATACTCAAAAATTCTCGCTTAGTAGGACACTTGTCATTTTCCATTACATCTCGGTTGGCTCTAGGAAACTTACATTGTATAAATTTAAAGACTGCGGCCGGGTCCCAACACATTCCAAGGATTTTCTCTGCTTCTGCTTGGATGTTCAAGTCAATCAACCTTTCTTGTTCAATCTCATGGCACGAGATACTTCGCATAACCTCATTCGAGTTTGACGAAAAGTTTCGAAGTATGAAACCGCCTTCCTTATGAATGGAGATGACCTCATTGCTCACTTTGATCGCTTGAGCTTCACTATCGAAGCATTCGACGTAATCGTCACATTCGATCGATGATTGCCATCGCCGCTCTAGGATGTGTGTTAAGATATCTCGAGTCGTCCAGATTCTTCACATAGTTGGCTCAGCACGGCGAGCAACTATCACTAAATATCATCGATGTCATCAGACAAACGTCGATCGGCTCTTCTTTGTCCTCCCTTCATAAGAAGCGCTGCGAGTTCTGGTCCTCTGGTTGAAAACAAATCTGATGAAACATCTCTCGAATGTCTCCAGATACGGCTATAGCTTTTAGGCGAAAATTGAACAGGATCATCACCATGGGCTTCAGTTCATCAGGCCCTTTTAGCAGAAGGGAATTCAAGGAGATGCCTTTCACCTTGGCTGCCGCGTCAAACACTAACCTCACTTTGTTTGGCTCATTCGGATTCCTTACACCGCAATGTGAGAGGTACCAAATCTTTGATGTGGTTTGATTTGCTTCAGTTGTCCTCATTTTCCTGGCATACCCCTTTTCAACGTAGCTCTTGATGATACGTCGTGGCATATTCAGCATCTTTTTCCAACCTATTTTCCAGATTCCATAATCTTCGCTTCGCTATATCGTTGCTATCTGGAACATCCAGGTTGTCTTCTTTCCAGAGAAGACCCGTTTGGAAACGACCATTGAGTTTTTTTTGTTGTGTTCAATAATTTTCCTATCGCTCTTTTGTCAGCAGAAGTTATCAGCTGTTCCGTCGTATTCTTAACTCCAAAGTTTTCTAAAGCGAATTATTCCTCCACCACCTTGTCCACTAGAGCGTCCTGCTCCTTATCGCATTGGTTGTTCATAAGAACTACATCATCTCTTGGTTCACATATGGTCCCTGTCGTTTTCTCATATACGACCCAGCCAAGTTTGGTTTCGGCTACGATGGAGCCAGTTCCTTCCAGCTGGAGAGTGCGCAATGGTGCACCCAAATGGCTATTTTCGAGCCCAATTAGAATCTCTGGCTTGGCATTCTTGTACTGGATGATGTCTTGATGATTCCGCAGCTGCTGTAGTTCTTCCGAATCGAGTGTTTGGGACGGCAGGTTTAAATCAGAGACGGTCTGTATACCTTTCATAACGTATCTAATTGCACCCTCTTTATCTGCGCTTATATCCACCAGGAACGAGTCTATTGCAATGGTCTCCTTACCAAACCATTGCAGCTTCAATATATTTTGTCTGGCCAGATCTACACTCATTATGGACACTGAGGATCCTTCATCAGGCAGTGCATATGTTGATATAACAATAACATTACTATAGATTCTAACAGGCGCACACAAAAAGAATCTTGGCTTTGGCATGATCTCGACAACTAAGCAATGATCTCGAATATCCGACATCGACTGTTGATTCATTTAATCGCACTCATCAATTCCACACTTCCTTCTGGCTCTACATGTGCGAAGACTAGGAACCGTACTTTAGACAATAAAAGCACAGTCTGTTTTTCTTGATAAACTCCCATCTTCCTGGGACATCTTTTTTAATGAAAAGATCGCACTCTGCAACTTGGTGCTGTTTCTTCTCGCAATGGCAGCATTTGCTTCTGACTGAAGCATCTTGGCCAAAAACGTGGAGAATCTGGCGGCAATAAAGAAGTCGATGTGACCCAACAAACTAATTTTGGAACCTCGCTTACCCACTCAGTGAAATGTTTTACCGTTGGTGATGGCTGAATACTGATGCTACGTTGAGCCCATTCTAGTCGTTTGCTCACAGGGAGCTTAGCCACTAGTTCCTCAATCAGCGTTGGGTTTGCTAGATGTTGGTGTAAACCACTCGCCTCCAAAAACGTCGAAAGATTTTGCACTGTTGTGGCAGTCTTCCTTCTGTAATTTGAGAAATTGCTTTCACTTTGGCTAACTGACTTCGCAATAAGCATTCAGGTCGTCCAAACCTGAATTCTAGGGTAGGCATTACTTGATCAACGTTATCAGAGTATATGAGTAATGATTCAACTACTGTTCGCGCTTTTTGTTTAATAGATTTTTAAAGACGAAGCAAATTTTCTACCTTCGAGTAATGATACAACGAAGTAGATTCTCGAAAAGCAGTAGAGAACATTGATTGGCCATTCCTCTGGTCTGCCTGTAAATGGAAGCAAATCTTGTAGCTTGAGGACGTGTCCATTGTTTTGTTTTCGGACTGCTGAGAGAAACAATGTGGTGGCAAATTGGAGGGACGGATTGTATTGGCGTGAACTGAGATCTAGTGTATGATTGCGATACACTTATCGGCGGCAAGAATGTTGGCATCGTGTATGTATATGAAGGGTATGCTACTGTTGTTGCCGACAGGAACTGCAAAGGCATTGTATATGCACCATATGCAGCAGGAGCACTCATTGTTGTTTTCTGAGGCAAACTGACACTCGTTGTGGCGGCGGCTACGTAATGTGTTGCTATTGCTGCAATGGAATGGGCTGCGATGGCTGGTACAACAGCAAAGGCATTGTGTGTGTGCCATATACAGCGGGAGCACTCACTGTCGTTGTTATTGGCATAGTCGGCGTGTGAGCAATCGATGGAATAATGACAGCTGTTGTTGTAGTTGCTTCAGATGTTTATGTGATTTTGGAATTTGATTCACAATCTCCTGCAGACATGTCCTCCATTTTTTGACGCATTTCACTTATCTGCTGCAAAAGGTCTTCCATTGCTCTAGATGTTGCAGGCTCTTCCATTTCGTGTGTGTTTTTGTCGATAATAGTACTTTCGAAGTCGCTTTAGGATATATCGCTGTCGCTTTCTATGAGTTCCGGAATCGTGCTAGGTTGCGGCACCTCAATTGTGGGTACAGGCAACCTTTGTGTGGTTGTGTGCTGACTACGCCTTGGTTTGCTGCTGCTGGACATGCGTAGTAAATTTTTCTTTCAAGATTCAGCGGCAATAAATTTCTACTGGCTTTAGTTTGTTGGAGGCGGTAACTGGATTCTGTTGGTGGCACAAGATACTTTCTCCTTGCTGGAGACAGCTGCAGGCGGCAACTGGGCTGCGCTGGCGGCACAAATAGTTTCTCCTGTTTGGAGATTTTAGCAGGCGGCAGTGGACATCGCTGGCGGCGAAAATTGTTTCTTTTGTTTGAAGATTGTAGCACGCGACAATGGACAGCGTTGGTTTAACAAATTGTTCCTCCGGCTGGAGTTTGTTGCAGGCGGCAATGGACTGCGCTGGCGGCACAAATTTATTTCTCCGGCTGGAGATTGTTGTAGGTGGCACTGAACTGCGCTGGCGGCGCAAATTTATTTCACTGACTGGAGATTGTTGCAGGCGGCAACTGTAATGTGCTGGCGGCGCAAATTTATTTCTCCAGCTGGAGATTGTTGCAGGCGGCAACTGTACTGCACTGGCGGCGCAAATTTATTTCCCTAGCTGGAGATTGTTGCAGGCGGCAACTATACTGCGCTGGCGGCGCAAATTTATTTCTCCGGTTGGAGATTGTTGCAGGAATGGAGCACATCAAATCTGAATAAACTGAGACATACAAATATTTCTTGGCTTTCTTGCCTCGTTTTGTCTCGTGTTGTCTCGAGATGTTTATTCTTCTGAATATTAGCACAGTTCATAAGATAAATGGATAAAAATAATTTTCAACGTACTCTTTTCGTAACTCCTCAGCTCCGGCTCCGAGCCCAACACAAAGTAAAATGAAAATACCCTTTTTTGGCGCGTTATTGATAATTCTGGCGGGATTTCTTGACATTTCGTTTTTATGAGCGCGTTCCGAAAATGGTGCGCGTTCAGAAAATCTTGCGCGCTCAGAAAATCATCGACTAGTTCTGTTTGTCTTGGAATCGGTGCCTGAGCTAAGTTTACATTTAGATAAATATATATTTCATGACACATATTCTTGTTCCTTCTTTTGTACCTCTCCACAATATTAATCATCGAGAATAATTGATCTGAAGTTGACCGGTTTCTTCTTAAACCCGCTTAAAACTCATTAAATATTCCTTTATTTTCAACCCACAGCGTCAACCTATTGAATATCAAGGCACTGAAAAACTTTACAGACGTGTTCAAGAATGAAATACCCAGGTAGTTCTCTGGGTTGTTTAAAGCTCCTTTTTTATGCAGTGGATATATTATTGCTTTTTTAAAGTCATCCGGAACGTTTGTTGTTTCGAATATCCTGCTGAATTCTTTGGCTAATGCAGACACAAATACGATCGTACAGTTCTTGTATAATTCCACTACTATACGGTCATCTTCTTTTCAATAACATTTACCACTTCCAAAGTAAGTGGTGTCTGTAACTTTATGAATAGACAACTCGACCTAATTTTCTCAACAGACCCCATGAGTTCTAGTGTATCAGTAAGTACTCTTTCTCTTTCAACGATCGACAACTATCATCCACCTTATTTTCTGTCGTTATTTCAGGAGTGTCCTAACCAGAAATCTAATATTTCAATTCGTTCTTTCGACTTTCACAAATCTAATTTCAGAGAAATTAACAAATATCTCAGTAACACATCTTTTAATTTCGTAAATCTTTCTGTAAACGAAGCCATTAGTAAATTCTATAGAGAAATTTACAATTCGATTTCTCTCTACGTACCAACTTCACAACGCAAAACCTCACTTACATCCCCCCCTTGGTATAATCGGAGATTGCGTTCTTTGAGAAATAGGAGAAATAAATTGTGGGATCGTTTTCTCCGTTCTCGATCCACTACCGATTATTCTAATTATCTCGGAGTTTGTCTCCAATTTTCTGAACTGTATAGTAACCTTTACCAGCGTTATCTAGTTGAAACTCAAGCGAACCTCATTAATGATCCCAAGACATTTTCCAATTCGTTAACTATAAAAAAAGTCTGATGTATTTCCTTCCTCTCTTTTTCTTAACAGTGAAACCTCAAGTGATCCTCTACATATTTCAGAGTTTTTTGCCTAATCTTTCAAACAATCCCTTACCAATGATGCTTTTCAACCAGACAAAGCTTATTTTAAGTACTTACCGAATTTTTCAATTGGGCCTTTATTCCCTTCACAATCGATAAGAATCTTGTTGAAAATATGTTAAGTCTACTACGTGAATAATTTTCTCTTGGGCCAGATATTATCCCGGAAATTCTTCTAAAAAAATGTTCCCAAACTCTCTCCCCTATTTTGACCTAAATATTAGTACACCGAATCTAAAGTTACGCCTCAACAACTGTCCCAACCTTCCCATTTAGATTTAATTAGTCTTAAGTTAGTTTTAGTTTTGTAGCTTGAAATAAGCCAAATAAATGGGGTGCTGCCCCCACCAAAATTAAAATTAAAATTAAAAATTAAATTAAATTTTGCTGTTTATATTGCCTCTTCTTCAAAAAACAAAGTTGTTTGTAATCCTTATTTGGTGCATACATTTTCTTGAAAACAGAGGAGTTGAATTTTCTCAGAGTTTTTAAGAGTGAAAATGACTTGTTCCCTGCTTTAAGGCACTCTGCATCAAACCATTTTTGTTTGAATTTACATATAAGACTCGATGAACTGCCAGCTAGTACTGAATCCCTAATGATTTGTATAATTTGTATAAGGTTTTCCATGTGCAGTTTGTTGTTTTCTGCCATCCGCTTACCAAGCTTCTCGTTAAAATTCTTTTGATATATTTGCTGAAAACAATTTTTTCAGAACAACTTTGGGAGGAGGGCCAGACACTTTGAATTTGAGGTTTCTTCAGTCGTTGATATTGTACAGAAAATCTCTAGAGGCATGTGGTCCGAAAAAGTTTGCGCAGCTACCTTGAAGTTCCTCAAGGTTGAATTCCAAGTCCCAACACAAAACGGTAGTTTATAATTGTTCTCCCATAAATAACTAAAAAAACCTCCCATCTCACCTGAAACCACCGCAAAATAGAACAATAATCAAAATAAAAATCCCGGGCGCGTCAGAAAACAACTACAAAAATCGTTGCAATAATTAATTAAATCCATTCACCATCCAACCAGAATACATCCATATAGTGATGCATTCACCCATCTCACACGTCACACTTGATTAAAAAAAAAACCTACACGCGACAATAATACAAGAAAAAATGTAACACAGCAAGTATTCTTTATCTTTTCCTTCCCTGCATCACGACAGACCATTCAACTTGAACATTGCGATAAGTCTGCATGAATAAGTTGAGTTGTTATCGGATGTTTTGATCAATGCTCTCTTTGTAAACAGGGGCGGATCAACTAAATTTTATTACGAAGGTATAACACTGGTAATACTTTGTATTTTGAAGTTCAAATAAATGCACAATTTGTGTATTACCTCTAGGCACATCTGATCATTGTGTCATCTCTGCGAATTTCTCGTGCCAACCCTTTCCAGTTAAGGGAAAAACCTTAGGAGAACCGTTTGGCAATACGAGAAAGAAAGCCAATTGGGACGGTCTCAATATTTTTTTCGGGACCTTTAACTGGTCACTATGCTTCCTCGGTAGTGACATTGATGCCAGCACAGACATGATTACAAATTAAATTCTTTTAGGGATGAGAAATTTTATCCCAAATAGATCGAAGATCTTTCAAACCAAAGGATAACTCATGGTTTGATTCGAGCTGTAAAGAGGTTAACAGGTTAAAAAATGTAGGTTTCCGCTATTATAAAGCCAGCACCAACGTGGAAAACCGGAAAAAGTTTCAGCAAGCTAGAAAGGCCTGCAATGCTCATATTCGCAAAACCAAATTTCTCCATGAACAAACAAATCGGCAAGAAATACTGCAATGTCCCAAAGGCAGTAATTTTTTTTGGACATTTGTAAAAAATGTAAAAAAAAATTCGTCATCATCGGTTCCTACGCTCGTTTTCAATGATACTCCTGCTGTCAGTTCTCGAAAAAGGCAGATCTGCTTCCAGCTCAATTTGCGACTAACTCAACGCTGCCAGCAGGTGTCAGAACTCCTCCTGTACTTGAGAGCGTTAATGATTTTATGGGACCAATCTTCTTTTGCACTCGTGCAGTCGCAAGAGTCTTGAAAGATCTCAATATACACAAATCCGCTGGCCCGGATAGTATCCCCGCTATTGTTCTGAAGAGGTGTTCTTCAACGCTGGCAAAAACTCTTCGTAAGCTTTTCCATCAGTCCTTTTCTTCCGGGCTCTTTCTGAGTGGATGGAAAACAGCATTTGTCCAGCCCATCCCTAAAAATTCGAATCTTCTTCACCCACAAACTATAGACCCATTGCACTAACGTCCCTTCTTTCTAAAGTCATGGAAACGCTGATTAATTTTCAGCTTAGGAAATATCTCGAGGAACGAAAGCTTCTTAATGACCGGTAGTACGGCTTTCGTGGCAACAGGGCCACTGGTGATCTGATGGTATGTCTCACCGAAAAGTGGAACCAATCCCTTCACCGTGTTGGTGAAAGCAAAATTATCGCACTTGATATTTCTAAGACATTTGATAGACTTTTGGACTTGATGAATCTCTTCTTCGTTGGATTAGTAATTACCTTTCGAACCGCTCAATACAAGTTGTGTTGAACGGATTCAAGTCTGATATTCAAAATATAAATGCTGCTGTGCCGCAGGGCTCTGTTTTGTCTCCGACTCTCCTCCTTATATTTATTTATGATTTATTAACTGAAACAACTAATCCAATAAATTGTTTCGCGGACGACAGTACTCTCAGCTTTTCATATTCGTTTCCAGATTTACATCCATGTTCTTCGGATGTGAAACTGCAACGGCAGCGTATGATAAGTTCATTAAATTCTGATCTTGACCGCATTGTACAATGGAGAATAAGAAATCGTGTGGAATTTAATGCTTCAAAAACTCAATGCTGTCTTTTGTCGTTAAAGCGAAATATACCTCCAATGCCACTATCCATGAGTGGCACTTGCATCGAAAAAAACCGACCATCTTTTAGTTCTCGGTATGTGCATTACAGACCACCTTCTGTGGAATGACCACATATTTGACATCGCCAAGAATGCTGCGAGGTGTTTAGGTTTTCTTCGTAGATGCAAGAAGTTCTTCACCCCGTCTGATCTGGCTACAATATACAAAGCGTATATTCGCCCAAAACTTGAGTATAATTCCCACATTTGGGCAGGTGTTCAAATAACGTACTTGAGTTTTCTTGATCGCATTCAAAAAAGAGCTTTTAAATTAATTGGTGATAGAAATATTACGGATTCAATTACAGGTCTTGAGCACCGTCGTAATGTAACGTGTCTTTCATTATTCTATCATTATTTTTGCAAACAGTGATCCAGTAAAATAGCCAGTTGCATTCTTCCCCTTAAACAATTCAACCGTAATACTCGCTCTACTAGGAATGCCCATCAGTTTACCCTTGAGCCCAACTTTGGACGTACTGTTAAGTATAGAGATTCTTTCTTTAGTCGAACTACACGAATATGGAAGCTCTACCTGGTTCGGTTTTTCCCTCCCATTTTGATATGCAGAATTTCAAAACTAATGTCCCTCGACATCTCCTTTTACATCCTTTCCTTCTTCCCTTATGCTCGCACGGTGTTTTAACATTAAAAGGGTAGAAAAATAACTCCTTTCATGCGTGCCTATTAAAAAAAAACCCTTCACAGCTTCCATTCAAATTTCTTGCATCAAATGCGTCTGCTAGCTCCAAAATCTTTTCACCCTCTCCGTCATAAACTTAATCTTTTGACATTCGAGTTGGATTGAAAATATCTGATGCAGTTTCACTCAAAAAATTATTTTGCGAAAATCCAATCCTCGCGTTGAAATCACCAACAAGTAACAAATTCATTGACCCTAAATAATGAAGTGCATCGTTAAGTTTGTCATAGTCTCTAATCCAGTAGTTATAATTTAAGTAAATTGGTATAATGTGAAGCACACAACCGTTGATATTTAACTTCTTTAACCTGTTTGAACTGTATTGAAATTCCTTCGAGACATTTGCGATACCCATACAGTTCATCACCACTTCCTCTTCCAAATTTTTTTATTTTTACTGCGCAGTCCATTTTAATTTATAGCTACTTAATCATCATCAGTTCCTGAAACCCCGTTCGGGACATAGGGCGCCAACGAAACGTCTCCATCCTTCACGATCTGCAACTAGATATCTTAACTATGGCCACGTCTTTCTCTGGGAATTAGCTTCTGCTAGGACTGTTGATTTCCATGTTGTTCTTGGTCTTCCAACCCGCCGTGAACCCTGAGGATTCCATTCAAAAGACTGCTTCGCAATATCATCGTTTGGTTTCCTCAGTGTATGACCAATCCATTGCCATTTGCGCTTTTTTATGTCGACGTCCAACCGCTTTTGACTTGTCCTGCGTCACAATTCCTGATTAGATATAGTTTGTGGCCAGCGGATTTTCAGGATGTGACGTAGACAGCGATTCACAAAAACCTGCGATTTTCTCGAGATGGTTTGCTGATATGATACTTCCCAGGTAATTAAACTGTTCGACCTCTTCAACAAGATTGTCATGCAGAATAATACGTTGTTGTGTGGGACGATCTGTTAGCATTTTTTTTGTCTTTTTGCTATTTATTCTAAGACCGCACGAAACATCTCGTTCAGCCCACTGATGTTATTTGCCATGAGACATATATCGTCGGCATAGTCTAAATGGCCATCAGAAAAAGAATTGGCGATAGAACATCATCTTGTCTCACACCCTGACGCACTTCGAAAGAGTCGGATAGCTGCCCATTGTGCAAAACGAAACACCTTACATTGTTGTAGGACTCCTTTATAATGGCAACAATTTTTGGTGGTATTCCTCCACCAAGAAGTGATTTCCGCATCCAATGTGCGGTTTACTGCAGCCGAAGCTGCAGGAGGATTCTCCATAAAATGGTTACCTCTTGGGAACTCATTTCCATTTGTTGTCATAATTCATGTAATAGCATATATCCTTTCACCATGGAGCTTTCCGTGATACGATTAATAACATACATAAGCTCAGATTCGACAGGCACACCCGCCCTTTGTATGGTCGAACACATGACGATTATCCTTAATTGAGTCGTCTAACTTGAATAGCAGGAAAAGTACATATTATCTTCTTAACGTGTACTTTATCCTGTGACCGATTGACATTTCAAATAAAATAAATCGAAAATAAAATTGTAGGAATGTTTTCAAAGGAAGAGTTCGACATTTTTGAAGATTGAATTTTTCGAAAGGCAATTAATATTCACCAAATCGATGTTATTTTCACTGCAAAATAATCGTTGTTGTTCCGAAATAAAAAAAATAAGTAACTTTTGAAACCTTTTTTATTTCAACAATTATAATTATAAATTATTTTATCGACACTTTTTTAGTTGTGTTGGTATTCTTCACATCCTTTTCACTGGCAGTAGCTTTTGGTTTAGGAGCATACTTCTTCTCGACTTCCTTTTTAATTTTTTTGAGGGAGATACAGCAACAGAATCAGATTTCAGGGATTTTTTGTTCAATTTCTTATTTTTTTTTTATTATTTGTCATCTTCATGTCAAATTTGGGTCCTTTCAAAGGATATTTTCTCACGTTACGTTACAAGTCAGTATAAGTTAGCACGGATGTTAAGTGTGTTTAAAATTGAGAAAAAATACTTGAGGGTTCCTTATTATTCGAAAAGATGAGACAGGAAAAAAGCTGTCGTGTGTCGGGCAGCATGTTCGAAGAATCTGTTTGACGTTTTCTTTCTCTTGTTCGTTTTTTAAAATTCTTTATTACTTGGTTTCGTTGCGCTCAGAGTAAACGTCTAATAAGAAAGTAAACGAACAAAAAATTATCGAAAATGAAGTTTAAAGTAAATTTTTGTGGACTAAGGAACTTAATTTGGAGTTCTTATGGCTTTATGAATCAAGTAAAAATGTGTATGTGGTAAAACACAGTCATTGGCATCGATAGGGTTTAAAGAGCAGATTAATTGCAAATGATTATGGAAAATGAAAATGAAAGAGAACTGTCTAAGTCGTTTCATGAAACTAAAGTCATCGTGTAATGGTGCTTGCGACAGAGAATGACACAACAAAGAAGAATTCGAACAAGGTGCATGCATTTCATCGTCTAATAGCAGACTTACAGCGGCTGTTTCTCGTATTTGATCCGAAGAAACACTAACAACTTCGGGTTGTGCTCTTGAAGTTTTGTTTTTGACATTGTTTACGTTTCTACTCGCTTGTTGAACTTGATTCATAAAACTTTCAATTGATGAAAAAAAAAATTGGATTATCACCAAAAATAGACCGCAGTGCCTCCAAAGAATCTATTACTCCACATTTCAAACCATGCGCCAAGTCCCAAGTGAAAAGTTTATTTGTTATGAAAAGCTTATCGTCCTTTAGCTGAATTTGTGCTTTGACTTGAGGAAACCTCTCACGGAGGAACCTGGAAATCGGAAGCAGGTTGCTTTTCCTACGTCGCACATTATACGGCAGATCTTTTTGAACGTGCATTTGTGTTTTGGATAATTTTCCAGGCTGCATTGCGGTTCTCGCGTTCCTAGCTGTTAGCGCATGCACATTTTCGATTTCAGAGACCTCGGAAGGGGTAAAGAGACCAGCGCAAACAGATGGCCTTTTCCTTCATATCAGTATTTGGCTCTGCGGGTAGGTGCACCACGACATTCGTTTCCATGTTTTTTTGCAGGATTATGTCAATCTGGTCTTCCAACACATTATTTCGCCTTTCTAATTCACTTTGGCAGTGATGTTGTCATACTTTAGCTTTAAACCGGCCACTTCATTGTACTTGAAAGTCGGGTTTGCAAGGAAGCTCCTGACAAAGTTCCTTATTGTTGTTACCAGGATTTGAATCAGAGATTCAGTGGTAAGTTTCCATTGAACTAGTTTTGGAAGTATTTTCTGGTAGAAACGTTCGGCGCTTTTCCTTTCTTAGTTGGTCAGGGGAGGTTGAAATTAGACCTGTTTTGCGCATTTGGTGAGGTTAGCTTTTGGGATAAAAGTATTTTTGCTCTTTTTTGCTTAAATGCTAGAACTTACGCAAAACTTGACTTTAATTAGAAAAACCACAACTTAACGACTCTTTTAGCCAGATTATTTTTAGATTGTACTGCACTTTAACTATTTTTTTTAAAGAATTTAAGTAAGAGCTCCATAAAAAATTCAATCTTCATTTTGACAGAACAAATGTCAATCCCTTGTCACATGGTTGGCATTGTTGAAGATAAAAAAACGTAGAAATTAAACTCTTGACGAACTGTTTATTTTCTGGAAACAAAAACTTGTGTTACATATATAATAAGTTATAACTGATTTCATTTTAATTTACCGATTGGTAATTTTTCTTCAACTTAACAAAGGCAAAAACGACATGACAGTTCTTTTTTAAAATGACAATGGTATCAACGATTAAAAAAATAGGTTTTAAAAAGAAAATGGAATGGAATGGCACGATAGCCAACATATAAATAAATAAAAAAAGGTGTGTTCGTTTTAGTTTTAATCTGCTGCACATTTTGGTCGTCCACATTTTACCCCCGGTGAAGCCCACAGGTTGTTTGGATTCACTACAATGTTACTCGACGTCCAAAATTGCCAACCTAGAAACTGGGCGACGAATTTTAGTGTTATTTGCCGTGGTGACTTCAACTGTTCTAATTATACCGTCTTTTCCTGGATAAGTTTCAGTTACCTTGCCCCTTATCCACTGTGACCTTGGAGAATCAATTTCACATACAATAGATCGTCTTGTGAGATCCGTTAAATATTGCCGAACCCATTGCTTCCAAAACATATTTTTAAGCTGTTGTACGATGCGCCACTGTTTTTTCACGTTTATGAGTCCAGTTATAGGGTCCATTTGTTTGAGTAGAATTCGGCTTTCTCAGTAAAAAATGGTTTGGCGGTATGGGTTCCGGTTCATCTATAGTTACTGGAATATCAGTTAAAGGCCTACTGTTTACGATGTTTTTCACACAAGACGCTCTGTAGGGTCTTATTTTGGTGTTTGTTCTGTTAACACAATCCTCAATACTCTTTTTACACTGCCAATTAATCTTTCCCAACAGCCACCTGCATTAGGATATTTGGGACTATTGAATATACATTCTATTCATAGTGGACTGAAGGAAGATTTCACAGCTTCATTATCAAGAAACTCAGGGACATTTCTAAGCTCTTTGTCGATTCCTATGAAACTCGAATCACAATCACCCCTTATGCGAACAAAAACTCCTCGTCTATTCACAAAATTCCATAAGCTCATAAGAAAGGCGTCTGTAGATTGATCATGACATATTTCTGGATGTATCGCTCGAGTAATTTCTGTTTTTCAGCAGCAAAATTTTAGACATTTAATACCGACTCTTAATCCTTTTTAATATCAGATTCGACTCTAAACAAATTAATTAATATG
Source organism: Platycheirus rosarum (assembly GCA_963971375.1). Taxonomy (NCBI): domain Eukaryota; kingdom Metazoa; phylum Arthropoda; class Insecta; order Diptera; family Syrphidae; genus Platycheirus; species Platycheirus rosarum. The sequence continues at coordinate 101,933,675 of OZ020508.1, forward strand.
GAAGTCAACTTTTTTATAATTTTAATCGACTTAATGTATACTTTATCCTTAATTGAGTCGTCTAACTTGAATAGCAGGAAAAGTACATATTATCTTCTTAATGTATACTTTATCCTGTGACCGATTGACATTTCAAATAAAATAAATCAAACATAAAATTGTAGGAATGTATTCAAAGGAAGAGTTCGACATTTTTGAAGATTGAATTTTTCGAAAGCCAATTAATATTCGCCTCTTTTATTTCAACAATTATAATTATAAATTATTTTATCGACACTTTTTTAGTTGTGTTGGTATTCTTCACATCCTTTTCACTGGCAGTAGCTTTTGGTTTAGGAACATACTTCTTCTCGACTTCCTTTTTAATTTTTTTAAGGGAGATACAGCAACGGAATCAGATTTCAGGGATTTTTTGTTCAATTTCTTATTTTTTTTATTATTTGTCATCTTCATGTCAAATTTGGGTGCTTTCAAAGGATATTTTCTCACGTTACGTTACAAGTCAGTATTAGTTAGCACGGATGTTTAATGTGTTTAAAATTGAGAAAAAAATAGTTGAGGGTTCCTTATTATCTAGAGTGGGTATTATTGCTGAATCGAGGGCTGACTAAAATTTTGCGCTATTGTTTTTATTTGGTTCTGGTAGACAGTTGTGCCTCATTCCAAGCTCACACCTGGATCATTTCTCGAACGCGAACTTGTGTGCGCACCCATACCTCCCAAACATAGTCTGCTATTAGACGATGAAACTGGATGCATGCACCTTGTTTAAATTCTTCGAACATAGTAAGTGCAAAAGAGAGAAAAAATTCGAAAAGATGAGACAGGCAAAAAGCTGTCGTGTGTCGCACGGGCAGTATGTTCGAAGAATCTGTTTGACGTTTTCTTTCTCTTGTTTGTGTTTTAAAATTCTTTATTACTTGGTTTCGTTGCGCTCAGAGTAAACGTCTAATAAGAAAGTAAACGAACAAAAAATTATCGAAAATGAAGTTTAAAGTAAATTTTTGTGGACTAAGGAACTTAATTTGGAGTTCTTATGGCTTTATGAATCAAGTAAAAATGTGTATGTGGTAAAACACAGTCATTGGCATCGATAGGGTTTAAAGAGCAGATTAATTGCAAATGATTATGGAAAATGAAAATGAAAGAGAGCTGTCGAAGTCGTTTAATGAAACTAAAGTCATCGTGTAATGGTGCTTGCGACAGAGAATGACACAGCAAAGAAGAATTCGAACAAGGTGCATGCATTTCATCGTCTAATAGCAGACTTACAGCGGCTGTTTCTCGTATTTGATCCGAAGAAACACTAACAACTTCGGGTTGTGCTCTTGAAGTTTTGTTTTTGACATTGTTTACGTTTCTACTCGCTTTGAACTTGATTCATAAAACTTTCAATTGATGAAAAAAAAATTGGATTATCACCAAAAATAGACCGCAGTGCCTGCAAAGAAACTATTACTCCACATTTCAAACCATGCGCCAAATCCCAAGTGAAAAGTTTATTTGTTATGAAAAGCTTATCGTCCTTTAGCTGAATTTGTGCTTTGACTTGAGGAAACCTCTCACGGAGGAACCTGGAAATCGGAAGCAGGTTGCTTTTCCTACGTCGCACATTATACGGCAGATCTTTATGAACGTGCATTTGTGAACCCTTTAGTTCTTTTGTGTTTTGGATAATTTTCCAGGCTGCACTGTGGTTCTCGCGTTCCTAGCTGTTAACGCATGCGCATTTTCGATTTCAGAGACCTCGGAGGGGTTAAAGAGACCACCGCAAACAGATGGCCTTTTCCTTCATATCAGTATTTGGCTCTGCGGGTAGGTGCACCACGACATTCGTTTCCATGTTTTTTTGCAGGATTCTGTCAATCTGGTCTTCCAATACATTATTTCGCCTTTCTAATTCACTTTGGCAGTGATGTTGTCATACTTAAGCTTTAAACCGGCCACTTTATTGTACTTGAAAGTCGGGTTTGGAAGGAAGCTCCTGACAAAGTTCCTTATTGTTGTTACCAGGATTTGAATCAGAGATTCAGTGGTAAGTATTGGAGATTCCATTGAACTAGTTTTGGAAGTATTTTCTGGTAGAAACGTTCGGCGCTTTTCCTTTCTTAGTTGGTCGGGGGAGGTTGAAATTAGACCTCTTTTGCGCATTTGGTGAGGTTAGCTTTTTGGATAAAAGTATTTTTGCTCTTTTTTGCTTAAATGCTAGAACTTAGGCAAAATTTGACTTTGATTAGAAAAACCACAACTTAACGACTCTTTTAGCCAGATTATTTTTAGATTGTACTGCACTTTAACTATTTTTTTTTAAAGAATTTAAGTAAGAGCTCTATAAAAAATTCAATCTTCATTTTGACAGAACAAATGTCAATCCCTTGTCACATGGTTGGCATTGTTGAAGATAAAAAAACGTTGAAATTAAACTCTTGACGAACTGTTTATTTTCTGGAAACAAAAACTTGTGTTACATTTATAATAAGTTATAACTGATTTCATTTTAATTTACCGAATGGTAATTTTTCTTCAACTTAACAAAGGCAAAAATAACATGACAGTTCTTTTTTAAAATGACAATGGTATCAACGATTAAAAATAGGTTTTAAAAAGAAAATGGAATGGAATGGCACGATAGCCAACATACAAATAAATAAAAAAAGGTGTGTTCGTTTTAGTTTTAATCTGCTGCACATTTTGGTCGTCCACATTTTACTCCCGGTGAAGCCCACAGGTTGTTTGGATTCACTACAATGTTACTCGACGTCCAAAATTGCCAACCTAGAAACTGGGCGACGAATTTTAGTGTTTTTTTGCCGTGGTGACCTCAACTGTTCTAATTATACCGTCTTTTCCTGGATAAGTTTCAGTTACCTTGCCCCTTATCCACTGTGACCTTGGAGAATCAATTTCACATACAATAGATCGTCTTGTGAGAAAAAATATATTTTTAAGCTGTTGTACGATGCGCCACTGTTTTTTCACGTTTATGAGTCCAGCTAGAGGGTCCATTTGTTTGAGTAGAATTCGGCTTTCTCAGTAAAAAATGGTTTGGTGGTATGGGTTCCGGTTCATCTATAGTTACTGGAATATCAGTTAAAGGCCTACTGTTTACGATGTTTTTCACACAAGACGCTCTGTAGGGTCTTATTTTGGTGTTTGTTCTGTTAACACAATCCTCAATACTCTTTTTACACTGCTAATTAATCTTTCCCAACAGCCACCTGCATTAGGATATTTGGGAGTATTGAATATACATTCTATTCATAGTGGACTTAAGGAAGATTTCACAGCTTCATTATCAAGAAACTCAGGGACATTTGTAAGCTCTTTGTCGATTCCTATGAAATTCGAATCACAATCACCCCTTATGCGAACAAAAACTCCTCGTCTATTCACAAAATACCATAAGCTCATAAGAAAAGCGTCTGTAGATTGATCATGACATATTTCTGGATGTATCGCTCGAGTAATTTCTGTTTTTCAGCAGCAAAATTTTAGACATTTAATACCGACTCTTAATCCTTTTTAATATCAGATTCGACTCTAAACAAATTAATTAATATGGAAGTCAACTTTTTTATAATTTTAATCGACTTAATGTATACTTTATCCTTAATTGAGTCGTCTAACTTGAATAGCAGGAAAAGTACATATTATCTTCTTAATGTATACTTTATCCTGTGACCGATTGACATTTCAAATAAAATAAATCAAAAATAAAATTGTAGGAATGTTTTCAAAGGAAGAGTTCGACATTTTTGAAGATTGAATTTTTCGAAAGCCAATTAATATTCGCCTCTTTTATTTCAACAATTATAATTATAAATTATTTTATCGACACTTTTTTAGTTGTGTTGGTATTCTTTACATCCTTTTCACTGGCAGTAGCTTTTGGTTTAGGAACATACTTCTTCTCGACTTCCGAATCAGATTTCAGGGATTTTTTGTTCAATTTCTTATTTTTTTTATTATTTGTCATCTTCATGTCAAATTTGGGTGCTTTCAAAGGATATTTTCTCACGTTACGTTACAAGTCAGTATTAGTTAGCACGGATGTTTAATGTGTTTAAAATTGAGAAAAAAATAGTTGAGGGTTCCTTATTATCTAGAGTGGGTATTATTGCTGAATCGAGGGCTGACAAAATTTTGCGCTATTGTTTTTATTTGGTTCTGGTAGACAGTTGTGCCTCATTCCAAGCTCACACCTGGATCATTTCTCGAACGCGAACTTGTGTGCGCACCCATACCTCCCAAACATAGTCTGCTATTAGACGATGAAACTGGATGCATGCACCTTGTTTAAATTCTTCGAACATAGTAAGTGCAAAAGAGAGAAAAAATTCGAAAAGATGAGACAGGAAAAAAGCTGTCGTGTGTCGCACGGGCAGCATGTTCGAAGAATCTGTTTGACGTTTTCTTTCTCTTGTTTGTTTTTTAAAATTCTTTATTACTTGGTTTCGTTGCGCTCAGAGTAAACGTCTAATAAGAAAGTAAACGAACAAAAAATTATCGAAAATGAAGTTTAAAGTAAATTTTTGTGGACTAAGGAACTTAATTTGGAGTTCTTATGGCTTTATGAATCAAGTAAAAATGTGTATGTGGTAAAACACAGTCATTGGCATCGATAGGGTTTAAAGAGCAGATTAATTGCAAATGATTATGGAAAATGAAAATGAAAGAGAGCTGTCGAAGTCGTTTAATGAAACTAAAGTCATCGTGTAATGGTGCTTGCGACAGAGAATGACACAGCAAAGAAGAATTCGAACAAGGTGCATGCATTTCATCGTCTAATAGCAGACTTACAGCGGCTGTTTCTCGTATTTGATCCGAAGAAACACTAACAACTTCGGGTTGTGCTCTTGAAGTTTTGTTTTTGACATTGTTTACGTTTCTACTCGCTTTGAACTTGATTCATAAAACTTTCAATTGATGAAAAAAAAATTGGATTATCACCAAAAATAGACCGCAGTGCCTGCAAAGAATCTATTACTCCACATTTCAAACCATGCGCCAAATCCCAAGTGAAAAGTTTATTTGTTATGAAAAGCTTATCGTCCTTTAGCTGAATTTGTGCTTTGACTTGAGGAAACCTCTCACGGAGGAACCTGGAAATCGGAAGCAGGTTGCTTTTCCTACGTCGCACATTATACGGCAGATCTTTATGAACGTGCATTTGTGAACCCTTTAGTTCTTTTGTGTTTTGGATAATTTTCCAGGCTGCACTGTGGTTCTCGCGTTCCTAGCTGTTAACGCATGCGCATTTTCGATTTCAGAGACCTCGGAGGGGGTAAAGAGACCACCGCAAACAGATGGCCTTTTCCTTCATATCAGTATTTGGCTCTGCGGGTAGGTGCACCACGACATTCGTTTCCATGTTTTTTTGCAGGATTCTGTCAATCTGGTCTTCCAATACATTATTTCGCCTTTCTAATTCACTTTGGCAGTGATGTTGTCATACTTAAGCTTTAAACCGGCCACTTTATTGTACTTGAAAGTCGGGTTTGGAAGGAAGCTCCTGACAAAGTTCCTTATTGTTGTTACCAGGATTTGAATCAGAGATTCAGTGGTAAGTATTGGAGATTCCATTGAACTAGTTTTGGAAGTATTTTCTGGTAGAAACGTTCGGCGCTTTTCCTTTCTTAGTTGGTCGGGGAAGGTTGAAATTAGACCTCTTTTGCGCATTTGGTGAGGTTAGCTTTTTGGATAAAAGTATTTTTGATCTTTTTTGCTTAAATGCTAGAACTTAGGCAAAATTTGACTTTGATTAGAAAAACCACAACTTAACGACTCTTTTAGCCAGATTATTTTTAGATTGTACTGCACTTTAACTATTTTTTTTAAAGAATTTAAGTAAGAGCTCTATAAAAAATTCAATCTTCATTTTGACAGAACAAATGTCAATCCCTTGTCACATGGTTGGCATTGTTGAAGATAAAAAAACGTAGAAATTAAACTCTTGACGAACTGTTTATTTTCTGGAAACAAAAACTTGTGTTACATTTATAATAAGTTATAACTGATTTCATTTTAATTTACCGATTGGTAATTTTTCATCAACTTAACAAAGGCAAAAATATCATGACAGTTCTTTTTTAAAATGACAATGGTATCAACGATTAAAAAATAGGTTTTAAAAAGAAAATGGAATGGAATGGCACGATAGCCAACATACAAATAAATAAAAAAAGGTGTGTTCGTTTTAGTTTTAATCTGCTGCACATTTTGGTCGTCCACATTTTACTCCCGGTGAAGCCCACAGGTTGTTTGGATTCACTACAATGTTACTCGACGTCCAAAATTGCCAACCAAGAAACTGGGCGACGAATTTTAGTGTTATTTGCCGTGGTGACCTCAACTGTTCTAATTATACCGTCTTTTCCTGGATAAGTTTCAGTTACCTTGCCCCTTATCCACTGTGACCTTGGAGAATCAATTTCACATACAATAGATCGTCTTGTGAGATCCGGTAAATATTGCCGAACCCATTGCTTCCAAAACATATTTTTAAGCTGTTGTACGATGCGCCACTGTTTTTTCACGTTTATCAGTCCAGCTAGAGGGTCCATTTGTTTGAGTAGAATTCGGCTTTCTCAGTAAAAAATGGTTTGGTGGTATGGGTTCCGGTTCATCTATAGTTACTGGAATATCAGTTAAAGGCCTACTGTTTACGATGTTTTTCACACAAGACGCTCTGTAGGGTCTTATTTGGGTGTTTGTTCTGTTAACACAATCCTCAATACTCTTTTTACACTGCCAATTAATCTTTCCCAAAAGCCACCTGCATTAGGATATTTGGGACTATTGAATATACATTCTATTCATAGTGGACTTAAGGAAGATTTCACAGCTTCATTATCAAGAAACTCAGGGACATTTCTAAGCTCTTTGTCGATTCCTATGAAATTCGAATCACAATCACCCCTTATGCGAACAAAAACTCCTCGTCTATTCACAAAATACCATAAGCTCATAAAAAAAGCGTCTGTAGATTGATCATGACATATTTCTGGATGTATCGCTCGAGTAATTTCTGTTTTTCAGCAGCAAAATTTTAGACATTTAATACCGACTCTTAATCCTTTTTAATATCAGAGTCGACTCTAAACAAATTAATTAATATGGAAGTCAACTTTTTTATAATTTTAATCGACTTAATGTATACTTTATCCTTAATTGAGTCGTCTAACTTGAATAGCAGGAAAAGTACATATTATCTTCTTAATGTATACTTTATCCTGTGACCGATTGACATTTCAAATAAAATAAATCAAAAATAAAATTGTAGGAATGTTTTCAAAGGAAGAGTTCGACATTTTTGAAGATTGAATTTTTCGAAAGCCAATTAATATTCGCCTCTTTTATTTCAACAATTATAATTATAAATTATTTTATCGACACTTTTTTAGTTGTGTTGGTATTCTTCACATCCTTTTCACTGGCAGTAGCTTTTGGTTTAGGAACATACTTCTTCTCGACTTCCGAATCAGATTTCAGGGATTTTTTGTTCAATTTCTTATTTTTTTTATTATTTGTCATCTTCATGTCAAATTTGGGTGCTTTCAAAGGATATTTTCTCACGTTACGTTACAAGTCAGTATTAGTTAGCACGGATGTTTAATGTGTTTAAAATTGAGAAAAAAATAGTTGAGGGTTCCTTATTATCTAGAGTGGGTATTATTGCTGAATCGAGGGCTGACTAAAATTTTGCGCTATTGTTTTTATTTGGTTCTGGTAGACAGTTGTGCCTCATTCCAAGCTCACACCTGGATCATTTCTCGAACGCGAACTTGTGTGCGCACCCATACCTCCCAAACATAGTCTGCTATTAGACGATGAAACTGGATGCATGCACCTTGTTTAAATTCTTCGAACATAGTAAGTGCAAAAGAGAGAAAAAATTCGAAAAGATGAGACAGAAAAAAAGCTGTCGTGTGTCGCACGGGCAGCATGTTCGAAGAATCTGTTTGACGTTTTCTTTCTCTTGTTTGTTTTTTAAAATTCTTTATTACTTGGTTTCGTTGCGCTCAGAGTAAACGTCTAATAAGAAAGTAAACGAACAAAAAATTATCGAAAATGAAGTTTAAAGTAAATTTTTGTGGACTAAGGAACTTAATTTGGAGTTCTTATGGCTTTATGAATCAAGTAAAAATGTGTATGTGGTAAAACACAGTCATTGGCATCGATAGGGTTTAAAGAGCAGATTAATTGCAAATGATTATGGAAAATGAAAATGAAAGAGAGCTGTCGAAGTCGTTTAATGAAACTAAAGTCATCGTGTAATGGTGCTTGCGACAGAGAATGACACAGCAAAGAAGAATTCGAACAAGGTGCATGCATTTCATCGTCTAATAGCAGACTTACAGCGGCTGTTTCTCGTATTTGATCCGAAGAAACACTAACAACTTCGGGTTGTGCTCTTGAAGTTTTGTTTTTGACATTGTTTACGTTTCTACTCGCTTTGAACTTGATTCATAAAACTTTCAATTGATGAAAAAAAAATTGGATTATCACCAAAAATAGACCGCAGTGCCTGCAAAGAATCTATTACTCCACATTTCAAACCATGCGCCAAATCCCAAGTGAAAAGTTTATTTGTTATGAAAAGCTTATCGTCCTTTAGCTGAATTTGTGCTTTGACTTGAGGAAACCTCTCACGGAGGAACCTGGAAATCGGAAGCAGGTTGCTTTTCCTACGTCGCACATTATACGGCAGATCTTTATGAACGTGCATTTGTGAACCCTTTAGTTCTTTTGTGTTTTGGATAATTTTCCAGGCTGCACTGTGGTTCTCGCGTTCCTAGCTGTTAACGCATGCGCATTTTCGATTTCAGAGACCTCGGAGGGGGTAAAGAGACCACCGCAAACAGATGGCCTTTTCCTTCATATCAGTATTTGGCTCTGCGGGTAGGTGCACCACGACATTCGTTTGTTTTTTTGCAGGATTCTGTCAATCTGGTCTTCCAATACATTATTTCGCCTTTCTAATTCACTTTGGCAGTGATGTTGTCATACTTAAGCTTTAAACCGGCCACTTTATTGTACTTGAAAGTCGGGTTTAGAAGGAAGCTCCTGACAAAGTTCCTTATTGTTGTTACCAGGATTTGAATCAGAGATTCAGTGGTAAGTATTGGAGATTCCATTGAACTAGTTTTGGAAGTATTTTCTGGTAGAAACGTTCGGCGCTTTTCCTTTCTTAGTTGGTCGGGGGAGGTTGAAATTAGACCTGTTTTGCGCATTTGGTGAGGTTAGCTTTTTGGATAAAAGTATTTTTGATCTTTTTTGCTTAAATGCTAGAACTTAGGCAAAATTTGACTTTGATTAGAAAAACCACAACTTAACGACTCTTTTAGCCAGATTATTTTTAGATTGTACTGCACTTTAACTATTTTTTTTAAAGAATTTAAGTAAGAGCTCTATAAAAAATTCAATCTTCATTTTGACAGAACAAATGTCAATCCCTTGTCACATGGTTGGCATTGTTGAAGATAAAAAAACGTAGAAATTAAACTCTTGACGAACTGTTTATTTTCTGGAAACAAAAACTTGTGTTACATTTATAATAAGTTATAACTGATTTCATTTTAATTTACCGATTGGTAATTTTTCTTCAACTTAACAAAGGCAAAAACAACATGACAGTTCTTTTTTAAAATGACAATGGTATCAACGATTAAAAAATAGGTTTTAAAAAGAAAATGGAATGGAATGGCACGATAGCCAACATACAAATAAATAAAAAAAGGTGTGTTCGTTTTAGTTTTAATCTGCTGCACATTTTGGTCGTCCACATTTTACTCCCGGTGAAGCCCACAGGTTGTTTGGATTCACTACAATGTTACTCGACGTCCAAAATTGCCAACCTAGAAACTGGGCGACGAATTTTTTTTCCTATTATATATATATATATATATTATTTTTTTTCTAATTATACCGTCTTTTCCTGGATAAGTTTCAGTTACCTTGCCCCTTATCCACTGTGACCTTGGAGAATCAATTTCACATACAATAGATCGTCTTGTGAGATCCGGTAAATATTGCCGAACCCATTGCTTCCAAAACATATTTTTAAGCTGTTGTACGATGCGCCACTGTTTTTTCACGTTTATCAGTCCAGCTAGAGGGTCCATTTGTTTGAGTAGAATTCGGCTTTCTCAGTAAAAAATGGTTTGGTGGTATGGGTTCCGGTTCATCTATAGTTACTGGAATATCAGTTAAAGGCCTACTGTTTACGATGTTTTTCACACAAGACGCTCTGTAGGGTCTTATTTGGGTGTTTGTTCTGTTAACACAATCCTCAATACTCTTTTTACACTGCCAATTAATCTTTCCCAACAGCCACCTGCATTAGGATATTTGGGACTATTGAATATACATTCTATTCATAGCGGACTTAAGGAAGATTTCACAGCTTCATTATCAAGAAACTCAGGGACATTTCTAAGCTCTTTGTCGATTCCTATGAAATTCGAATCACAATCACCCCTTATGCGAACAAAAACTCCTCGTCTATTTACAAAATACCATAAGCTCATAAGAAAAGCGTCTGTAGATTGATCATGACATATTTCTGGATGTATCGCTCGAGTAATTTCTGTTTTTCAGCAGCAAAATTTTAGACATTTAATACCGACTCTTAATCCTTTTTAATATCAGAGTCGACTCTAAACAAATTAATTAATATGGAAGTCAACTTTTTTATAATTTTAGTCGACTTAATGTATACTTTATCCTTAATTGAGTCGTCTAACTTGAATAGCAGGAAAAGTACATATTATCTTCTTAATGTATACTTTATCCTGTGACCGATTGACATTTCAAATAAAATAAATCAAAAATAAAATTGTAGGAATGTTTTCAAAGGAAGAGTTCGACATTTTTGAAGATTGAATTTTTCGAAAGCCAATTAATATTCACCTCTTTTATTTCAACAATTATAATTATAAATTATTTTATCGACACTTTTTTAGTTGTGTTGGTATTCTTCACATCCTTTTCACTGGCAGTAGCTTTTGGTTTAGGAACATACTTCTTCTCGACTTCCTTTTTAATTTTTTTGAGGGAGATACAGCAACGGAATCAGATTTTAGGGATTTTTTGTTCAATTTCTTATTTTTTTTATTATTTGTCATCTTCATGTCAAATTTGGGTGCTTTCAAAGGATATTTTCTCACGTTACGTTACAAGTCAGTATTAGTTAGCACGGATGTTTAATGTATTTAAAATTGAGAAAAAAATAGTTGAGGGTTCCTTATTATCTAGAGTGGGTATTATTGCTGAATCGAGGGCTGACTAAAATTTTGCGCTATTGTTTTTATTTGGTTCTGGTAGACAGTTGTGCCTCATTCCAAGCTCACACCTGGATCATTTCTTGAACGCGAACTTGTGTGCGCACCCATACCTCCCAAACATAGTCTGCTATTAGGCGATGAAACTGGATGCATGCACCTTGTTTAAATTCTTCGAACATAGTAAGTGCAAAAGAGAGAAAAAATTCGAAAAGATGAGACAGGAAAAAAGCTGTCGTGTGTCACACGGGCAGCATGTTCGAAGAATCTGTTTGACGTTTTCTTTCTCTTGTTTGTTTTTTAAAATTCTTTATTACTTGGTTTCGTTGTGCTCAGAGTAAACGTCTAATAAGAAAGTAAACGAACAAAAAATTATCGAAAATGAAGTTTAAAGTAAATTTTTGTGGACTAAGGAACTTAATTTGGAGTTCTTATGGCTTTATGAATCAAGTAAAAATGTGTATGTGGTAAAACACAGTCATTGGCATCGATAGGGTTTAAAGAGCAGATTAATTGCAAATGATTATGGAAAATGAAAATGAAAGAGAGCTGTCGAAGTAGTTTCATGAAACTAAAGTCATCGTGTAATGGTGCTTGCGACAGAGAATGACACAACAAAGAAGAATTCGAACAAGGTGCATGCATTTCATCGTCTAATAGCAGACATACAGACAGCGGCTGTTTCTCGTATTTGATTCGAAGAAACACTAACAACTTCGGGTTGTGCTCTTGAAGTTTTGTTTTTGACATGGTTTACGTTTCTACTCGCTCTTTGAACTTGATTCATAAAACTTTCAATTGATGAAAAAAAAATTGGATTATCACCAAAAATAGACCGGAGTGCCTGCAAAGAATCTATTACTCCACATTTCAAACCATGCGCCAAATCCCAAGTGAAAAGTTTATTTGTTATGAAAAGCTTATCGTCCTTTAGCTGAATTTGTGCTTTGACTTGAGGAAACCTCTCACGGAGGAACCTGGAAATCGGAAGCAGGTTGCTTTTCCTTGAAATTAGACCTGTTTTGCGCATTTGGTGAGGTTAGCTTTTGGGATAAAATTATTTTTGCTCTTTTTTGCTTAAATGCTAGAACTTACGAAAAATTTGACTTTGATTAGAAAAACCTCAACTTAACGATTCTTTTAGCCAGATTATTTTTAGATTTTACTGCACTTTAACTATTTTTTTTAAAGAATTTAAGTAAGAGCTCTATAAAAAATTCAATCTTCATTTTGACAGAACAAATGTCAATCCCTTGTCACATGGTTGGCATTGTTGAAGATAAAAAAACGTAGAAATTAAACTCTTGACGAACTGTTTATTTTCTGGAAACAAAAACTTGTGTTACATTTATAATAAGTTATAACTGATTTCATTTTAATTTACCGATTGGTAATTTTTCTTCAACTTAACAAAGGCAAAAACAACATGACAGTTCTTTTTTAAAATGACAATGGTATCAACGATTAAAAAATAGGTTTTAAAAAGAAAATGGAATGGAATGGCACGATAGCCAACATACAAATAAATAAAAAAAGGTGTGTTCGTTTTAGTTTTAATCTGCTGCACATTTTGGTCGTCCACATTTTACTCCCGGTGAAGTCCACAGGTTGTTTGGATTCACTACAATGTTACTCGACGTCCAAAATTGCCAACCTAGAAACTGGGCGACGAATTTTAGTGTTATTTGCCGTGGTGACCTCAACTGTTCTAATTATACCGTCTTTTCCTGGATAAGTTTCAGTTACCTTGCCCCTTATCCACTGTGACCTTGGAGAATCAATTTCACATACAATAGATCGTCTTGTGAGATCCGGTAAATATTGCCGAACCCATTGCTTCCAAAACATATTTTTAAGCTGTTGTACGATGCGCCACTGTTTTTTCACGTTTATGAGTCCAGCTAGAGGGTCCATTTGTTTGAGTAGAATTCGGCTTTCTCAGTAAAAAATGGTTTGGTGGTATGGGTTCCGGTTCATCTATAGTTACTGGAATATCAGTTAAAGGCCTACTGTTTACGATGTTTTTCACACAAGACGCTCTGTAGGGTCTTATTTTGGTGTTTGTTCTGTTAACACAATCCTCAATACTCTTTTTACACTGCCAATTAATTTTTCCCAACAGCCACCTGCATTAGGATATTTGGGACTATTGAATATACATTCTATTCATAGTGGACTTAAGGAAGATTTCACAGCTTCATTATCAAGAAACTCAGGGACATTTCTAAGCTCTTTGTCGATTCCTATGAAATTCGAATCACAATCACCCCTTATGCGAACAAAAACTCCTCATCTATTCACAAAATACCATAAGCTCATAAGAAAAGCGTCTGTAGATTGATCATGACATATTTCTGGATGTATCGCTCGAGTAATTTCTGTTTTTCAGCAGCAAAATTTTAGACATTTAATACCGACTTTTAATCCTTTTTAATATCAGAGTCGACTCTAAACAAATTAATTAATATGGAAGTCAACTTTTTTTATAATTTTAGTCGACTTAATGTATACTTTATCCTTAATTGAGTCGTCTAACTTGAATAGCAGGAAAAGTACATATTATATTCTTAATGTATACTTTATCTTGTGACCGATTGACATTTCAAATAAAATAAATCGAAAATAAAATTGTAGGAATGTTTTCAAAGGAAGAGTTCGACATTTTTGAAGATTGAATTTTTCGAAAGCCAATTAATATTCACCTCTTTTATTTCAACAATTATAATTATAAATTATTTTATCGACACTTTTTTAGTTGTGTTGGTATTCTTCACATCCTTTTCACTGGCAGTAGCTTTTGGTTTAGGAGCATACTTCTTCTCGACTTCCTTTTTAATTTTTTTTGAGGGAGGTACAGTAACAGAATCAGATTTCAGGGATTTTTTGTTCAATTTCTTATTTTTTTTTATTATTTGTCATCTTCATGTCACATTTGGGTGCTTTCAAAGGATATTTTCGCACGTTACGTTACAAGTCAGTATTAGTTAGCACGAATGTTTAATGTGTTTAAAATTGAGAAAAAATTGTTGAGGGTTCCTTATTATATAGAGTCGGTATTATTGCTGAATCGAGGGCTGACTAAAATTTTGCGCTATTGATTTTATTTGGTTCTGGTAGACAATTGTGCCTCACTCCAAGCGCACCCAAACCTCCTCGCTCTGCGGGTAGGTGCACCACGACATTCGTTTCCATGTTTTTTTTTGCAGGATTCTGTCAATCTGGTCTTCCAACACATTATTTCGCCTTTCTAATTCACTTTGGCAGTGATGTTGTCATACTTTAGCTTTGAACCGGCCACTTCATTGTACTTGAAAGTCGGGTTTGGAAGGAAGCTCCTGACAAAGTTCCTTATTGTTGTTACCAGGATTTGAATCAGAGATTCAGTGGTAAGTATTGGAGAACATTGAACTAGTTTTGGAAGTATTTTCTAGTAGAAACGTTCGGCGCTTTTCCTTTCTTAGTTGGTCGGGGGATGTTGAAATTAGACCTCTTTTGCGCATTTGGTGAGGTTAGCTTTTGGGATAAAATTATTTTTGCTCTTTTTTGCTTAAATGCTAGAACTTTCGCAAAATTTGACTTTGATTAGAAAAACCACAACTTTACGACTCTTTTAGCCAGAATATTTTTTAGATTGTACTGCACTTTAACTATTTTTTTTAAAAGAATTTAAGTAAGAGTTCTATAAAAAATTCAATCTTCATTTTGACAGAACAAATGTCAATCCCTTGTCACATTACTCTTGACGAACTGTTTATTTTCTGGAAACAAAAACTTGTGTTACAAATATAATAAGTTATAACTGATTTCATTTTAATTTACCGATTGGTAATTTTTCTTCAACTTAACAAAGGCAAAAACGACATGACAGTTCTTTTTTAAAATGACAATGGTATCAACGATTAAAAAAATAGGTTTTAAAAAGAAAATGGAATGGAATGACACGATAGCCAACATACAAATAAATAAATAAAGGTGTGTTCGTTTTAGTTTTAATCTGCTGTCATGAATCTGACAAGTATGACGTGTGCTTATAATATCGCAGCTTTAATTTTAATATTTTCCTTTAAAAAAACTACAAAATTTGACAAATTTTCTCCAACACCTGTGCTCAAAGATATTTTTCGGGTAAAACCAAAAGGAGCATATGAAGATACAACAATTATCATAAAATTCAACACTGCAGCTTATAAAAACAAGTTATTGTTTTTAATTAGTCAACGCTTTAAAACGTCAAAGAAAGCTCTTTCCTTACATGATGTAAATCTTGATTCTGACTGCACAATACACGTCAACGAAAGTTTAACATCATTGAACCATATGGTTCTGCGCAAAGCTTTTCACCTTAAACGTGTGAAACAACTAACAGCGGTGTTTACTCGAAACGGAAAAAGTTATGTTCACACAGTAAACAATCCAACAAAAACTCACCTCATTAATTCTTGTCAAGATCTGGATTCAATTACCCAATTGCAACATGTTGAGGTTCGGCCTCACGCTGAAGGTACTCGTATGCATACATAATAACTTATTTTTATCAAATGCAGCCGAATTTCACCAGCACTGATGATGTTATTTACATTTTAAACAACAAAATATATTAATACTTTTGCTTGCGATATTTTCGAAATGAAATTATTGTTTATTGTAATGCTCGATATTATTTTAATTTTTTCTTAAATTATTTTTTTTATAAATTTATTAATTTGTATGTTTTTTAATTATTCTTCTCTTTTTTTCTTTTCATATAGCCAAACACTTAGTTTCTTATTCGTCATGGTGATACTTCTTAATAGGGTTTCAACGTCTTGTATCTGTATGCTGTGTGGTATGTTCTTGCGGTCATTAAGCATTAATGAACGCAATTAATACAGTTTCCAAATCTGATGGTATGGATTTAAACCTTCGTTTAATTTTAAATATTTTTTGTAAGCAAGAAAAGGGATTACATGTCTGCCATTTCAACGCACAAAGCTTGTACGGGAAAGTAGATGAATTCCGTAAAATTTGTGTAAACTCTAATGTGGATGCTATTTGTGTTTCTGAAACATGGTTTAGAGAGGGTGTTAGCGACGAAATGTACAGCTTAAACGGTTATAAACTTTTTCGTGTTGACAGAAAATCCAAGGGTGGAGGCGTTGCAATATATGTCAAAAAATGTGTCAATTGTCGAATTGTGGCTGAATCACCTGGAAATAATCCCATCTTGTTGAAATGTTCGATGGCACGATTAAGAAGTTATTAGGTTGTGTCTATAGGCCAGATAGTCATATGAATTTATCTAGTTTTTATAATCTTTTAGAAGAGTACTCATCACTTTATGGGGATATTTTTGTGTTTGGCGACTTTAACTGCAATTTTTCATGCAGTCAGGCGTCAAAATCATTTATTGAAAATCTTAAAAGCTTACTACTAGAACCAGTAAACAAAACACAACCAACCCATTTTACGAGCAGTACTCTTCTTGATTTATTACTTGTAAATAAAATGGAAAATGTACTTTTTTTCAATCAAGTATCAGCGCCATGCTTTTCTCACCATGATTTAATTTTCGCTACGTTAAAAGCAGACTCTTTGGAAAATGAAAACGTTAATATGCGCTATAGAGATTTTAAAAACATTGATTTAGCACAGCTTGAAAGCGATGTAGCTAGTACTGACTGGCAACCGATTTATTCTATCCCAACTGCTGATTCCCAAGTAGCTTTCTTTCAAGAAAATATTCGGTAACTCTATAATACTCATGTTCAAGTCAGGACAAAGCGAATATCAAACAAGTCTGTTCCTTGGTTCAATATGGAAATAAAAAACTTAATTAGAACTAGGGACTTGACATATAAAAGGTGGAAGAGATACAAACAGAATTGTATGACTTTTATCGCACTGTTAGGAATAAGGTAAATTCCAAAATAAAAGAATCGAAGTGGTTATACTATTCCAAACGCCTTGACATAAAACTTCCCGGAAATGAAATCTGGAAAAACATTCGCAAACTCGGCTGTGGACGAAAAAAATCTGAAGTGCCTGAGAATGTTGACCCAGATAAACTAAATAGTGAATTTACAATAATACAATCGATGGTAACTTCAAATGCATCAACCAATTTTAATTATCACCAGTTCGATTCTTACGAGGATTACGGGTCTTTTTGTTCCTTAAGGGTCGATGATTGTGATGTCTTAAGTGCTCTCTTACAAATCAAGTCTAAGTCAACCAGCTTTGACGAGATTCATCCCACCTTCATTAAAACAATTTTACCGTACATCCTACCCTTTGTAACGCAACTTTTTAACACTGTCTTAACTACTTCTTCTTTTCCTATGTTATGGAAAGAAGCAAAAGTACTGCCACTTGTTAAGAAAAAAGCTACTACTAGTTCACCAGCTGATTATAGGCCTATCTCGATATTACCTTTTTTGTCCAAAGTAATGGAAAAACTGTTGCATCAACAAATGTCAGCATATCTTCAGAGAAACAATTTCATAAATAATATTCAATCTGGTTTTCGGCCAAAACATAGTTGTGTTACCTCATTGAGAGGATATAAGGAATGCAATTGATAAGGACCAGGTTACTCTCCTAACTTTACTAGATTTTTCAAAAGCATTTGATACAATCAACCAGCAGATCTTGCTAAATAAGCTGAAACACATGTTTAGTTTTTCCTCATCTGCATGCAAGCTTATATTCTCATATCTTACTGAAAGAGTTCAAGCTGTTTTCGTAAACAACATGACTTCAAATTACTTGCCTATACAAAGAGGTGTTCCACAGGGATCTATTTTGGGCCCCCTGTTTATTAATGATCTACCTACTTGCACAAATAATTCATCCAAACATTTATACGCTGATGATTATCAGCTTTATTTAAGTTGCAAACTGGGACTGATCGATGATGGTGTAGATAAAATGAACGATGATCTTGAAAGTGTTACCAAGTGGTCTATGAAAAACGAATTAAAAATAAATCCTTCAAAATCATGCTGTCTTGTAATCTATTCTCTTTGGTAATAGTCAGATAAACTACGTTGAAAGAATTAAAAATCTGGGTGTGTATTTTAACAGAACTCTAAGATGGGATCACCACATTTAACAAATTATCGGAAGAAAATCAAATTTGGTGGTTTCAAAGGATATTTTCTCACGTTACGTTACAAGTCAGTAATAGTTAGCACGGATGTTTAATGTGTTTAAAATTGAGAAAAAAATAGTTGAGGGTTCCTTATTATCTAGAGTCGGTATTATTGCTGAATCGAGGGCTGACTAAAATTTTGCGCTATTGTTTTTATTTGGTTCTGGTAGACAGTTGTGCCTCATTCCAAGCTCACACCTGGATCATTTCTTGAACGCGAACTTGTGTGCGCACCCATACCTCCCAAACATAGTCTGCTATTAGGCGATGAAACTGGATGCATGCACCTTGTTTAAATTCTTCGAACATAGTAAGTGCAAAAGAGAGAAAAAATTCGAAAAGATGAGACAGGAAAAAAGCTGTCGTGTGTCGCACGGGCAGCATGTTCGAAGAATCTGTTTGACGTTTTCTTTCTCTTGTTTGTTTTTTAAAATTCTTTATTACTTGGTTTCGTTGCGCTCAGAGTAAACGTCTAATAAGAAAGTAAACGAACAAAAAATTATCGAAAATGAAGTTTAAAGTAAATTTTTGTGGACTAAGGAACTTAATTTGGAGTTCTTATGGCTTTATGAATCAAGTAAAAATGTGTATGTGGTAAAACACAGTCATTGGCATCGATAGGGTTTAAAGAGCAGATTAATTGCAAATGATTATGGAAAATGAAAATGAAAGAGAGCTGTCGAAGTAGTTTCATGAAACTAAAGTCATCGTGTAATGGTGCTTGCGACAGAAAATGACACAACAAAGAAGAATTCGAACAAGGTGCATGCATTTCATCGTCTAATAGCAGACATACAGACAGCGGCTGTTTCTCGTATTTGATTCGAAGAAACACTAACAACTTCGGGTTGTGCTCTTGAAGTTTTGTTTTTGACATGGTTTACGTTTCTACTCGCTTGTTGAACTTGATTCATAAAACGTTCAATTGATGAAAAAAAAATTGGATTATCACCAAAAATAGACCGGAGTGCCTGCAAAGAATCTATTACTCCACATTTCAAACCATGCGCCAAATCCCAAGTGAAAAGTTTATTTGTTATGAAAAGCTTATCGTCCTTTAGCTGAATTTGTGCTTTGACTTGAGGAAACCTCTCACGGAGGAACCTGGAAATCGGAAGCAGGTTGCTTTTCCTTGAAATTAGACCTGTTTTGCGCATTTGGTGAGGTTAGCTTTTGGGATAAAATTATTTTTGCTCTTTTTTGCTTAAATGCTAGAACTTACGAAAAATTTGACTTTGATTAGAAAAACCACAACTTAACGACTCTCTTAGCCAGATTATTTTTAGATTGTACTGCACTTTAACTATTTTTTTTAAAGAATTTAAGTAAGAGCTCTATAAAAAATTCAATCTTCATTTTGACAGAACAAATGTCAATCCCTTGTCACATGGTTGGCATTGTTGAAGATAAAAAAACGTAGAAATTAAACTCTTGACGAACTGTTTATTTTCTGGAAACAAAAACTTGTGTTACATTTATAATAAGTTATAACTGATTTCATTTTAATTTATTGATTGGTAATTTTTCTTCAACTTAACAAAGGCAAAAACAACATGACAGTTCTTTTTTAAAATGACAATGGTATCAACGATTAAAAAATAGGTTTTAAAAAGAAAATGGAATGGAATGGCACGATAGCCAACATACAAATAAATAAAAAAAGGTGTGTTCGTTTTAGTTTTAATCTGCTGCACATTTTGGTCGTCCACATTTTACTCCAAGTGAAGCCCACAGGTTGTTTGGATTCACTACAATGTTACTCGACGTCCAAAATTGCCAACCTAGAAACTGGGCGACGAATTTTAGTGTTATTTGCCGTGGTGACCTCAACTGTTCTAATTATACCGTCTTTTCCTGGATAAGTTTCAGTTACCTTGCCCCTTATCCACTGTGACCTTGGAGAATCAATTTCACATACAATAGATCGTCTTGTGAGATCCGGTAAATATTGCCGAACCCATTGCTTCCAAAACATATTTTTAAGCTGTTGTACGATGCGCCACTGTTTTTTCACGTTTATGAGTCCAGCTAGAGGGTCCATTTGTTTGAGTAGAATTCGGCTTTCTCAGTAAAAAATGGTTTGGTGGTATGGGTTCCGGTTCATCTATAGTTACTGGAATATCAGTTAAAGGCCTACTGTTTACGATGTTTTTCACACAAGACGCTCTGTAGGGTCTTATTTTGGTGTTTGTTCTGTTAACACAATCCTCAATACTCTTTTTACACTGCCAATTAATCTTTCCCAACAGCCACCTGCATTAGGATATTTGGGACTATTGAATATACATTCTATTCATAGTGGACTTAAGGAAGATTTCACAGCTTCATTATCAAGAAACTCAGGGACATTTCTAAGCTCTTTGTCGATTCCTATGAAATTCGAATCACAATCACCCCTTATGCGAACAAAAACTCCTCATCTATTCACAAAATACCATAAGCTCATAAGAAAAGCGTCTGTAGATTGATCATGACATATTTCTGGATGTATCGCTCGAGTAATTTCTGTTTTTCAGCAGCAAAATTTTAGACATTTAATACCGACTTTTAATCCTTTTTAATATCAGAGTCGACTCTAAACAAATTAATTAATATGGAAGTCAACTTTTTTTATAATTTTAGTCGACTTAATGTATACTTTATCCTTAATTGAGTCGTCTAACTTGAATAGCAGGAAAAGTACATATTATATTCTTAATGTATACTTTATCTTGTGACCGATTGACATTTCAAATAAAATAAATCGAAAATAAAATTGTAGGAATGTTTTCAAAGGAAGAGTTCGACATTTTTGAAGATTGAATTTTTCGAAAGCCAATTAATATTCACCTCTTTTATTTCAACAATTATAATTATAAATTATTTTATCGACACTTTTTTAGTTGTGTTGGTATTCTTCACATCCTTTTCACTGGCAGTAGCTTTTGGTTTAGGAGCATACTTCTTCTCGACTTCCTTTTTAATTTTTTTTTGAGGGAGGTACAGTAACAGAATCAGATTTCAGGGATTTTTTGTTCAATTTCTTATTTTTTTTTATTATTTGTCATCTTCATGTCACATTTGGGTGCTTTCAAAGGATATTTTCGCACGTTACGTTACAAGTCAGTATTAGTTAGCACGAATGTTTAATGTGTTTAAAATTGAGAAAAAATTGTTGAGGGTTCCTTATTTTCTAGAGTCGGTATTATTGCTGAATCGAGGGCTGACTAAAATTTTGCGCTATTGTTTTTATTTGGTTCTGGTAGACAATTGTGCCTCACTCCAAGCGCACCCAAACCTCCTCGCTCTGCGGGTAGGTGCACCACGACATTCGTTTCCATGTTTTTTTTTGCAGGATTCTGTCAATCTGGTCTTCCAACACATTATTTCGCCTTTCTAATTCACTTTGGCAGTGATGTTGTCATACTTTAGCTTTGAACCGGCCACTTCATTGTACTTGAAAGTCGGGTTTGGAAGGAAGCTCCTGACAAAGTTCCTTATTGTTGTTACCAGGATTTGAATCAGAGATTCAGTGGTAAGTATTGGAGAACATTGAACTAGTTTTGGAAGTATTTTCTAGTAGAAACGTTCGGCGCTTTTCCTTTCTTAGTTGGTCGGGGGATGTTGAAATTAGACCTCTTTTGCGCATTTGGTGAGGTTAGCTTTTGGGATAAAATTATTTTTGCTCTTTTTTGCTTAAATGCTAGAACTTTCGCAAAATTTGACTTTGATTAGAAAAACCACAACTTTACGACTCTTTTAGCCAGAATATTTTTTAGATTGTACTGCACTTTAACTATTTTTTTTAAAGAATTTAAGTAAGAGCTCTATAAAAAATTCAATCTTCATTTTGACAGAACAAATGTCAATCCCTTGTCACATTACTCTTGACGAACTGTTTATTTTCTGGAAACAAAAACTTGTGTTACAAATATAATAAGTTATAACTGATTTCATTTTAATTTACCGATTGGTAATTTTTCTTCAACTTAACAAAGGCAAAAACGACATGACAGTTCTTTTTTAAAATGACAATGGTATCAACGATTAAAAAAATAGGTTTTAAAAAGAAAATGGAATGGAATGACACGATAGCCAACATACAAATAAATAAATAAAGGTGTGTTCGTTTTAGTTTTAATCTGCTGTCATGAATCTGACAAGTATGACGTGTGCTTATAATATCGCAGCTTTAATTTTAATATTTTCCTTTAAAAAAACTATAAAATTTGACAAATTTTCTCCAACACCTGTGCTCAAAGATATTTTTCGGGTAAAACCAAAAGGAGCATATGAAGATACAACAATTATCATAAAATTCAACACTGCAGCTTATAAAAACAAGTTATTGTTTTTAATTAGTCAACGCTTTAAAACGTCAAAGAAAGCTCTTTCCTTACATGATGTAAATCTTGATTCTGACTGCACAATACACGTCAACGAAAGTTTAACATCATTGAACCATATGGTTCTGCGCAAAGCTTTTCACCTTAAACGTGTGAAACAACTAACAGCGGTGTTTACTCGAAACGGAAAAAGTTATGTTCACACAGTAAACAATCCAACAAAAACTCACCTCATTAATTCTTGTCAAGATCTGGATTCAATTACCCAATTGCAACATGTTGAGGTTCGGCCTCACGCTGAAGGTACCCGTATGCATACATAATAACTTATTTTTATCAAATGCAGCCGAATTTCACCAGCACTGATGATGTTATTTACATTTTAAACAACAAAATATATTAATACTTTTGCTTGCGATATTTTCGAAATGAAATTATTGTTTATTGTAATGCTCGATATTATTTTAATTTTTTCTTAAATTATTTTTTTTATAAATTTATTAATTTGTATGTTTTTTAATTATTCTTCTCTTTTTTTCTTTTCATATAGCCAAACACTTAGTTTCTTATTCGTCATGGTGATACTTCTTAATAGGGTTTCAACGTCTTGTATCTGTATGCTGTGTGGTATGTTCTTGCGGTCATTAAGCATTAATGAACGCAATTAATACAGTTTCCAAATCTGATGGTATGGATTTAAACCTTCGTTTAATTTTAAATATTTTTTGTAAGCAAGAAAAGGGATTACATGTCTGCCATTTCAACGCACAAAGCTTGTACGGGAAAGTAGATGAATTCCGTAAAATTTGTGTAAACTCTAATGTGGATGCTATTTGTGTTTCTGAAACATGGTTTAGAGAGGGTGTTAGCGACGAAATGTACAGCTTAAACGGTTATAAACTTTTTCGTGTTGACAGAAAATCCAAGGGTGGAGGCGTTGCAATATATGTCAAAAAATGTGTCAATTGTCGAATTGTGGCTGAATCACCTGGAAATAATCCCATCTTGTTGAAATGTTCGATGGCACGATTAAGAAGTTATTAGGTTGTGTCTATAGGCCAGATAGTCATATGAATTTATCTAGTTTTTATAATCTTTTAGAAGAGTACTCATCACTTTATGGGGATATTTTTGTGTTTGGCGACTTTAACTGCAATTTTTCATGCAGTCAGGCGTCAAAATCATTTATTGAAAATCTTAAAAGCTTACTACTAGAACCAGTAAACAAAACACAACCAACCCATTTTACGAGCAGTACTCTTCTTGATTTATTACTTGTAAATAAAATGGAAAATGTACTTTTTTTCAATCAAGTATCAGCGCCATGCTTTTCTCACCATGATTTAATTTTCGCTACGTTAAAAGCAGACTCTTTGGAAAATGAAAACGTTAATATGCGCTATAGAGATTTTAAAAACATTGATTTAGCACAGCTTGAAAGCGATGTAGCTAGTACTGACTGGCAACCGATTTATTCTATCCCAACTGCTGATTCCCAAGTAGCTTTCTTTCAAGAAAATATTCGGTAACTCTATAATACTCATGTTCAAGTCAGGACAAAGCGAATATCAAACAAGTCTGTTCCTTGGTTCAATATGGAAATAAAAAACTTAATTAGAACTAGGGACTTGACATATAAAAGGTGGAAGAGATACAAACAGAATTTTATGACTTTTATCGCACTGTTAGGAATAAGGTAAATTCCAAAATAAAAGAATCGAAGTGGTTATACTATTCCAAACGCCTTGACATAAAACTTCCCGGAAATGAAATCTGGAAAAACATTCGCAAACTCGGCTGTGGACGAAAAAAATCTGAAGTGCCTGAGAATGTTGACCCAGATAAACTAAATAGTGAATTTACAATAATACAATCGATGGTAACTTCAAATGCATCAACCAATTTTAATTATCACCAGTTCGATTCTTACGAGGATTACGGGTCTTTTTGTTCCTTAAGGGTCGATGATTGTGATGTCTTAAGTGCTCTCTTACAAATCAAGTCTAAGTCAACCAGCTTTGACGAGATTCATCCCACCTTCATTAAAACAATTTTACCGTACATCCTACCCTTTGTAACGCATCTTTTTAACACTGTCTTAACTACTTCTTCTTTTCCTATGTTATGGAAAGAAGCAAAAGTACTGCCACTTGTTAAGAAAAAAGCTACTACTAGTTCACCAGCTGATTATAGGCCTATCTCGATATTACCTTTTTTGTCCAAAGTAATGGAAAAACTGTTGCATCAACAAATTTCAGCATATCTTCAGAGAAACAATTTAATAAATAATATTCAATCTGGTTTTCGGCCAAAACATAGTTGTGTTACCTCATTGAGAGGATATAAGGAATGCAATTGATAAGGACCAGGTTACTCTCCTAAATTTACTAGATTTTTCAAAAGCATTTGATACATATAAAACGAACTAGACCTAAGCTATTTTCCTCCAATTCTCTTTGGTAATAGTCAGATAAACTACGTTGAAAGAATTAAAAATCTGGGTGTGTATTTTAACAGAACTTTAAGATGGGATTACCACATTTAACAAATTATCGGAAGAATATATGGAATTCTTAGAAATCTTTCACTCTCGAAACACTTTACACCTCTTGGTACAAAATTATTGCTGGCAAAATCACTAATCGTTCCTATAATAACCTATGGTTGTGAGATTTTTTGCCATCACAGTACTGAAACTAAGCGTAAACTAATAGTTGCTTATAACAACATTATAAGGTATGTGTATAGCCTTAAACGGTATGCTCACGTCAGTAGATACTCCAAAACAATATTGCGATGTAAAATCGACACACACATTAATTACCGAACACTTATTTTCCTGTACAAGCTTATAACAACTAAAGAGCCCTTATATTTATACAACCTCTTGTCCTTTGCAAGATCACCGCGTTCTATTACATTGATACAACCTCGTTTCACATGCCGCATAACTGAAATGCAATTTTTCATCCATGCTATAAGATTGTTTAACTCACTACCACAGAGCATCAGAAGACTAGTTGACACACGTAACTTTGAGACTGTTTTGTTTAAGTATGTAGCCAAATGAAAACTAATTTCTTTTTTTACAAATTAAATTAAAAATAATTTTCTGTATTAGATACTTATACATACGTATTTCATTAACTTAATTTCTAAAATCATTTCCAGATTCAATTTTAAATTTCTGTAACTTTTTTCACTCGAGCAACTAAAAAGATTGTAAAGTCTATTTGTAAGAGATTTGATTTAGCTGAATAAATATGAAATATATGAAATATGAAGCCCACAGGTTGCTTGGATTCACTACAATGTTACTCTACGTCCAAAATTGCCAACCTAGAAACTGGGCGACGAATTTTAGTGTTATTTGCCGTGGTGACTTCAACTGTTCTAATTATACCGTCTTTTCCTGGATAAGTTTCAGTCACCTTGCCCCTTATCCACTGTGACCTTGGAGAATCAATTTCACATACAATAGATCGTCTTGTGAGATCCGGTAAATATTGCCGAACCCATTGCTTCCAAAACATATTTTTAAGCTGTTGTACGATGCGCCACTGTTTTTTCACGTTTAAGAGTCCAGTTATAGGGTCCATTTGTTTGAGTAGAATTCGGCTTTCTCATTAAAAAATGGTTTGGTGGTATGGGTCCCGTTCATCTATAGTTACTGGAATATCAGTTAAAGGCCTACTGTTTACGATGTTTTCTGCTTCACACAAGACGCTCTGTAGTCTTATTTTGGTGTTTGTTCTGTTAACACAATCCTCAATACTCTTTTTACACTGCCAATTAATCTTTCCCAACAGCCACCTGCATTAGGATATTTGGGACTATTGAATATACATTCTATTCTTAGTGGACTTAAGGAAGATTTCACAGCTTCATTATCAAGAAACTCAGGGACATTTCTAAGCTCTTTGTCGATTCCTTTGAAATTCGCATCACAATCACCCCTTATGCGAACAAAAACTCCTCGTCTATTCACAAAATTCCATAAGCTCATAAGAAAGGCGTCTGTAGATTGATCATGACATATTTCTGGACGTATCGCTCGAGTAATTTCTGTTTTTCATCTTCTAATACATGAGTTTCATAAAGTAGAAATTTATCAAACTCTTTAATATAATCAAAGAAATCTATAGCAAAAAAATTATTTTTAAGACCTGATACATTAAACCCTAATATTCTTAAATCTATTAGCGCAACATTTTAGACATTTAATACCGACCGAGGATTAAGATCCTTTTTAATATAAGAGTCGACTCTAAACAAATTAATTAATATGGAAGTCAACTGTTTTATATTTTTAGTCGACTTAATGTATACTTTATCCTGTGACCGATTGACATTTCAAATAAAATAAATCGAAAATAAAATTTTAGGAATGTTTTCAAAGGAAGAGTTCGACATTTTTGAAGATTGAATTTTTCGAAAGCCAATTAATATTCACCTCTTTTATTTCAACAATTATAATTATAAATTATTTTATCGACACTTTTTTAGTTGTGTTGGTATTCTTCACATCCTTTTCACTGGCAGTAGCTTTTGGTTTAGGAGCATACTTCTTCTCGACTTCCTTTTTAATTTTTTTGAGGGAGATACAGCAACAGAATCAGATTTCAGGGATTTTTTGTTCAATTTCTTATTTTTTTTAATTATTTGTCATCTTCATGTCAAATTTGGGTGCTTTCAAAGGATATTTTCTCACGTTACGTTACAAGTCAGTATTAGTTAGCACGGATGTTTAATGTGTTTAAAATTGAGAAAAAAATAGTTGAGGGTTCCTTATTATCTAGAGTCGGTATTATTGCTGAATCGAGGGCTGACTAAAATTTTGCGCTATTGTTTTTATTTGGTTCTGGTAGACAGTTGTGCCTCATTCCAAGCTCACATCTGGATCATTTCTCGAACGCAAACTTGTGTGCGCACCCAAACCTCCCAAACATAGTCTGCTATTAGACGATGAAACTGGATGCATGCACCTTGTTTGAATTCTTCGAACATAGTAAGTGCTAAAGAGAGAAAAAAATCGAAAAGATGAGACAGGAAAAAGTTGTCGTGTGTCGCACGGGCAGCATGTTCGAAGAATCTGTTTGACGTTTTCTTTCTCTTGTTTGTTTTTTAAAATTCTTTATTACTTGGTTTCGTTGCGCTCAGAGTAAACGTCTAATAAGAAAGTAAGTGAACAAAAAATTATCGAAAACGAAGTTTAAAGTAAATTTTTCTGGACTAAGGAACTTAATTTGGAGTTCTTATGGCTTTATGAATCAAGGAAAAATGTGTATGTGATAAAACACAGTCATTGGCATCGATAGGGTTTAAAGAGCAGATTAATTGCAAATTATTATGGAAAATGAAAATGAAAGAGAGCTGTCGAAGTCGTTTCATGAAACTAAAGTCATCGTGTAATGGTGCTTGCGACAGAGAATGACACAACAAAGACTAATTCGAACAAGGTGCATGCATTTCATCGTCTAATAGCAGACCTACAGACAGCGGCTGTTTCTCGTATTTGATCCGAAGAAACACTAACAACTTCGGGTTGTGCTCTTGAAGTTTTGTTTTTGACATTGTTTACGTTTCTACTCGCTTGTTGAACTTGATTCATAAAACTTTCAATTGATGAAAAAAAAATTGGATTATCACCAAAAATAGACCGGAGTGCCTGCAAAGAATCTATTACTCCACATTTCAAACCATGCCCCAAATCCCAAGTGAAAAGTTTATTTGTTATGAAAAGCTTATCGTCCTTTAGCTGAATTTGTGCTTTGACTTGAGGAAACCTCTCACGGAGGAACCTGGAAATCGGAAGCAGGTTGCTTTTCCTACGTCGCACATTATACGGCAGATCTTTATGAACGTGCATTTGTGAACCCTTTAGTTCTTTTGTGTTTTGGATAATTTTCCAGGCTGCAGTGCGGTTCTCGCGTTCCTAGCTGTTAACGCATGCGCATTTTGAATTTCAGAGACCTCGGAGGGGGTAAAGAGACCAGCGCAAACAGATGGCCTTTTCTTTCATATCAGTATTTGGCTCTGCGGGTAGGTGCACCACGACATTCGTTTCCACTTTTTTTTGCAGGATTCTGTCAATCTGGTCTTCCAACACATTATTTCGCCTTTCTAATTCACTTTGGCAGTGATGTTGTCATACTTTAGCTTTAAACCGGCCACTTCATTGTACTTGAAAGTCGTGTTTGGAAGGAAGCTCCTGACAAAGTTCCTTATTGTTGTTACCAGGATTTGAATCAGAGATTCAGTGGTAAGTATTGGAGATTCCATTGAACTAGTATTTTCTGAAAGAAAGAAATATATGCCAATAAAAAACGTAAGTTTCCTGCATTAATTAATACAAAAAAATAAACTAATGACACTTTTAAATTCTTTTTAAAATTCAGCTCAAGATCAAGCGACTACAATAGCATTCCCAAATCCTACAAGAACAACAACCTCCACAACAAAAACAACAAACTCCACAACAAGAATAACTAGCAAAACGACAACAACATCACACTTTCTAGCAAATTCTCAAACTCAAAAAACAAGTATAAATGTATAAATGTCCTTCCCAAACTCGATCCTAATCCAACCCTTCCATGTAAACGTTGAGACGTTTCCAGGACTGTAAAAAACTCGCCTCCTTTTTATACGAGCTGGATATGATGGGTCCATCAGATGCAGTTAAGAAAATTTGGAAAGAGGTAAGCAAAAATACTGTGAAATTGAAGTGATTGAAATGATTTATGTATATAGCGTGAAACTGATTGAACCAGCAACAGCACCAGCACCGTTAACAGCAAACAGCACGCTGACCAGCAAAAGAAATTGAAACACATTGCAACCAGCACCAGCATCGTCTTCTTCTGTTTGACACTTTGTGTCATAAAAAAGTATACGAAGTTTTCTTTCTGGTGACGTTGCTGGTGCTGGTCTAATGTAATTTGAGCCATTGAAATACATTGGTTCTAAATTAATGGCGGCCGCTGTTGCTGGTGCTGTTGCTGTTGCTGGTTCAATCTGTTTCACGCATATTCATTAGATTGTTCCTCATCCACTCATCGTTGCTATGCCAGTGTTGCTTTCCTAAACGGGCAAATATACGTACAAGGAGGATGGAAAACATCGCTTGAATACTGTAGGACAAATCAATGGACTATGGAAACGCCAACATTTAAGTTCCCACTTCGAGGCGATGAAACAAAGACGGATATCGTATAATGTCCCAAATGTTTTACAATTCTACATACGAGACATAGATGCAGATGACAGAGGTATGTATCTTTTTCCGAAAACAAGGAATTTTAATGAGGCATATCTTTGCCAACAGATTCTTTTAAGTTAATCAAAGTGCGCCTGGAAAAATCTCAAGAACCAAAGCTAGTTATAAAAAACATCCTCGAATTGCATTTTGTCGACAGAGTATATAAAAACTATTAAATCAGTACAGAATATTAGCACACGTAGTGCCTAGTGGTTAGTGTGTTAGACTGCTAAGTTAATGAGCCTGGGTTCGAATCTTCTTTTCCGGGGAAGTGCCTCTTGCGAGGAACTGACAAAACCGGCAAGTCCGTTCGGACTCGGCGGTAAACTGTAGGTCCCTTCCATTCTTGCAGATTAACAACACGCACACAGGAATGGTTGAAAGTATAAGTCACTAGGCCTTGGCTCCTTAAGGAGCGGTCGCGCCAATAAATTTATTTATTTATTTATTTATTTAGTAGCACACAAAACGTTGCCTCGGCATATGGGAGTTATAGAAATGAAACTGGACCGTATGGTGATATAAATTATGGAACTGAGTTCAATAATTTTGAATTTACTTTTCGGGAAAGAAACGTTAATGATCGAAAAGAGCTAAGGTAAGATAATTGTTATTCGTTAACAAAAACAAACTGTTATTAATTAATTACATTTTTTAGACCATGGTTTAAAAACAACTTCTCCGACGCACTTGCACGTCTTAAGTTTTCTGTATCAAGAATCTAATTTTTTGAAATAAAGACTTAAATAAAATTTTCTAACGAAATACCATTGGTTTAATTTTAATTTTTGTATATTTATATATTATATATTATATATCATATATTATAACAATTCGTACTTTAATAAAATAAAATAATTGAAATACAGATTAACAAAATTCAATATTTAACTATACATTTATTTATTAAATGTGTATGCGAGGTACATTGGTTTAGGTACATTTGTAAGTACTTTGTACTCATAACAAAAAAAAACTTAACATTGAAAAAATCAGACTTCATAACTAAAATCAAACTTAAAAAAAATATATGCAAAAAAAATTCATAAATATTTTAAATAACTAAAACAAATGAAACTTTAAAAAAATATATACATATATAAAAGGAACTAATTAATTTTGAAAAAAAATTATAATTTTTTCATATTGCATCATGATGGCTTCATTTTGTTGGAGGATTATGTCCATCCTTTCCTCCATTGTCCGCTGCAATCCCTTGGCCTCCTCCAGTGGACTTCTGTACACCATTCTCGATATTTTTGGAGGAGGAGGTACATCAGAATCGGAGTCAGAGTCTACCTTGTCCATTTGTAGTGTTAAAGTTGTTGGCTGCTAATGAAAACGAATTAACAAAAATTTAATGAGAGGGAGAACGATTAACTTCCATCATTTATTAAAATTGAGCTTGTGCCAAGCTCTGGGGTAGAGGCATCTCCATCAACCGCATCGTTGGTGATTATATGCAGCACCTTTTCTTCAAACTCGGTGAATTCCCGTGGTGCATCGGCTATACCCCCACCGCAGGTCTTATTTAGGAAAGCCCGCTTTTCATTAGCTAGCTTTCGCACACCAAATTTGATATCAACCCAACACTGTAAGTAAATTTATATAAACATCAAAAGAATATAAGCCATTTAAAGTTTTACCTTTTTCCATTGTTCTGTGGATTTAATCACACAGCCCAAAGAATTCAGGGTTAAAGCAAGAGCCTCCCAGTGATGAGTGTTTTGCTGCAATGTCACAGAACCAGGATGATGCGATAAAATGAATTTTGTTCCAATTTTCAACGTTTCTCGATCAATTTTATCGATGCGATAGTTACAGAACCGGGGTCCAGGTAAATAAAGAAACCCATCTTTTCTCTAGGTTTCGACGGTTCTTAATATACACGGGGCCAAACAGATCGACACCTGTATAATAAAATGGGCTTAATGATCCTTAGGCAAAAGAACCATTAAGGGCTGACGCGGGTTAGAGTTAATAATTCTACAGGTTCGGCAGTTTGATTTTGCTTTTCTTACTCTTTATGATGGTATCCAAAATTTACGACGTATTTCACATGTAATCAAATCTTGGTTTTGATGATGAAACTTTCGATGATGGTATGCAACAAGAAGCTCTGTGAAATGTGTTTTTGGAAGACTGATTGGACGTTGGTTGGCAGCCGGCAAAAATGAAGTGGTAGAAATTCTTCCGTCAGCTCTAAGGAGATCATTTCGACTCTCGTAGATAGGATTCAGTGAAAGTAGTGAACTTGTTTTTTATATACTTGTCTGCAACTTTAATCACTAAAATAGAAGCTTTCAAGTGGACACCCAAAACAGCTGCTTATAATTCCATGAGAGGAATTGTCATCGGTCACATTAGAGAGCATCGGGATTTTGCAGCAACAAATGTAACATTTATTTCTCCCTCTCCGGAAATTATTCTCCAGTAAGCAACAGCAGCATACGCATTTTCGCTCGCATTCGTAAAAATATTAAATTCGACTTGCCCTGCCTTGAAAAGGCCAAGTAACATCGTAGTATAGATATGTTTTCTACGTCATCAAGCTCTCTTACCCAGTTTCCATTTTTTCAATATACGATTTGGTAACACTGTATCCCAGTCAATTCCACTCTTCCATACTTTTTTCAATAATATTTTTGCACTAACAAAATGTGCTGAAAATTCGAAAGGATTAAATATGCTTATTATAACACTTGAAATTTCACGTTTTGTTGGCGTTCGAATTTCAGTTAAAATATCTACAGAAACTTTATGAAACTTAAGAGAAAAAACAAATGCGTCTTTTGTGATATTCCAGTTCATCCCCAAAATTCTTTCTCTTTTATCACAAATGTCAAATGATTTTGAATTGCATTGCGTTAGTGTTTTTCACATGTTGTGCCAAACTCCGAGAGCAAGTGGCTCCAAATATCATTGCTCGCATCTGGTAAACTCCCAATGGTTTTTCAGGACTCCCGTCTCTCTATAAAAATTATTGACATATCTGATCGTCTGGTCAAATGTCTATTCTATGAAACATCTCTTTGATATCGGAACAAATTCCGATGCGAGCTTCTCGGAACTTAAAGAGTACATCCAATAGCTTATGGTTTATATCTGGTCCTGGTAACAACATGTCATTAAGGGAGATGCCTTTGGATTTGGCTGCTGGGTTGAAGACCAATCTAAATTTTACGGGTTTATAATATGGAAGGTACCAGATTTTGGTAGATTCAACATCCTTTGGATCCGAATTGATTTTGTAAGCATAGCCTTTTTTTTTTCCAAATAGTCATCAATTTTCTCTTTATATGCTGCTTGAAGTTCAGGATCTTTTGACATCTTCCTTTCCATAAGTTCTAGTCTCTTAAGCGCCATTGTGAAGCTTTTAGGAAATTCTAAGTTATCTGATTTCCAAAGAAGTCCCACTTCATATCGGAAACCGTTTTGTTTAGTAGTTTGCTTCATAATATTTATCGCTCTTTGATCGTTATTTGATAATAATTTATTTGTCGGTTTATATTTATAAACCCAGTTTAAGTTTCAGTTTCAGTTTCAGTTTATTGTTATAATTACTCAGTAAGATACAAAATCTTTTAATTTAGAGCAAATATAAGTACGTGGTACTTTCTATAAATAATATAATATGTTGCATAAATTCACAATTCATTGCATTTTAAGTCAATAATTAGTTCATTAATTGATAATTTACATTAAATAAAAATTGACACACACCATCATCACAATCACCATCAAGATCATCACCATCATATACTTTTGCCCCTAAATAATGCATCAAGTTGCTTTATAAAATTCTTTTACTTTCTACTTATTTTTACTCTTTTTACTAAATTCAGTAGTGCAGATTATCATTTTTAAATGAATTGGGAGAGAGTTTAAGAATAGACATAAAACTCAGATACAAGATATGAGAAACGAAGATTAATAAGATTTCCAGACCTATGAGATCGAGGGAATTGAATTCTGTTAAAAAGAAATTCAGGTTGGCGAAGTTGTATGATATTATGCAGCAAGGTTAAAGTTTTGCATTTGAAGAGATTATCGAGCGTCATATCATACATTCACTTCGAATAACTAGATATGTGCTCACTCCTTCTTATTCCGAAGACATACCGTGCTATACTATAGCTACATTAAGTTTATTCTTATGTGCATAGTCATAATTGCAATAGATTTCGCAACAAAAAAGTCAAAAACGTCTTCGCCAATATCATTCGTGTTCAGAGTTATATGGTGGGAAGCCCAGAGTAATCGTAGACCTCCATATACCTTCCCTAAGGTGAGTCTTATATGATTATTCGAGTCAGAGTACTATTAAATGTAAGTCCTAGGTGTTCCTCATGGTAAACCGCAGGGAAATAAGATGTGTCTATGAGTGTTCTGCTATAACAATGCATTTTAATTTTTTGGCGTTCAGACAAAAATAATTTTGCTGAGACCATATTGCAATTTTCTGCAGATCATTATTTATTTCATAAATACCATTCTCAAGCATTCCAATAGAAAAACTATTATATAATTGTACATCGTCTGCGTACATGTGCAAAGAGGACAGGTAGAAAGATCATTAATGTACATTGAGAAGAGCTGGGGACCCAGTATAGAACCTTGGGGAACACCACTATGTAATGGAAGAGGGGAAGACAATATATATTTTATATAGACCTATGTCTAGCTCTAAAACCAGACTGATAAGAGCAAATTAAGTTTTGCTCGGATAAAAACAGCGTATTTGTTTGTTCATGATTTTTTTCAAGACTTTCAAGAGAAAAGGTAAGATTGCTATTGGTCGAAATTCATCACAATTCCGATTTTTCGGTATTGGAATGATCTTAGCTTGTTTCCAGGCTGATGGAAACGTGCCTGTCATAAAAATACTATTAAACAAATGAGTAATATATTTAAGTATATAAGGTAGAATTGCTTTGAGAAAAATTGGATTCATGCCATCAATCCCCTCAGAGTTGGATTTTATTACTATCAAACTTTCTTGTACATCTGTTTCCTCAACAACCGAGAAATTAAACTTTGACATTTGGTTGTCAACCGAAACAAAATTCATTTCGCTCTCATCAACTATGTACCTGCGACCTAAACTATTAGGTTCAGTGAAATTTTTGTTCAGAACTTCGCCGTCAACGTTAGATAAGTTATTGTTATTCTTACTACCTACTCCAATATCTTTGAGGTTTTTCCAAAGTTTACCTTTTGCTAGACTAGGATCAAGTTTAAGAGCGTAAAAAATCTTTTAAGATTCTCGTATAGCACAAACTACTTTATTTCTTAACCTTTTATAACTACTATGCAATGCATCAAGCCAGCTAAAATATTTTCCATCGTCTGTATGCCATATTGCGTTCTCTGTTGAGTTTGACTATCTTGTTGTTTAACCAATGCCGAGTCTTGTTTTGGTGTAGTACTGTCTTAAGCGGAACATGCAAATCGTAGAGATAGTTAATGTTCATATGCAGAAAAGATAACTGGTCATCTACCGATGGTAGAGAGTAGATTTGACACCAATCAATTAAATCAAAATCAACTTCTAACTGATGTTTATTACAATTTTTAAAATCTCTGAATGTAAAGTAAGAGGGAGAAAAGTCTGGTGGGTATTCGAAAGTCGGGTAAATAAGGTCGTGATTGGAAAAAGCTGAGGCAGAAAGTTGGCTGTAGAGAAGAACTTTACTTAAATGGCTTACAAAAAACATATCTAAGAAGGTACTATTGTTTTTTACCCATGTTTTCAATGGTAAAATAATTGCTTACCATTTCATGGATAATTTCTAAAACACTTTCTTGAGAATACGATTCTGTATCACTAATAGTTAAAATTCTTTTAAGTTTAGTCAAATGGTCATTATGTAGATGTGTTGGCCCATAAACTACCCACCCTAACCTTGTTTCAGCAATAAAGGGTCCCTTCGATCCCAGTTCAAACCGGTTTGATTCTAACCCTAGATAAGCATTGGACATACCAACCGGAATAGTAGGTTTTGCATTTAAATAGTCCTAAATAGGCAACATTCAAAACCAATGCGAATCGACACCTCCTATCTCTCCCCTCCCTATCTTCCTAATGCCCGCGCAGGGCGTCTACATTAAAAGGGAAACATATATTCCCTTGTGCGCGCGTTAATTATAAAAAAAACCTTTGCAATCCGGCACCTTGACAGCTGCTATTGGAAATTAATTTATTTAAATTCAAAGATTGTGTCGGCAAGTCAAGATTTTTTATGGTGCAGAAATTATTCACCTTATATTTTTCACCCACACCTTATATTTCAAATTCCACAAATGTTGTTGGTAAGTCTATTGTCTGATTTCCAAACCACTGAAGTTCAATATTACCAGATTTTCTTTGCAGTCCCAGTTGTTTTGCTACATCTTCATCAATTAAGGAAGGCATTGCGCCCTCATCTAGATATGTGTATGTATGTACCAAGGATCCAGCGGCATCAGACAAGGTTACTGGAATTATTTTGAAAAAACAATTCTGTGTTTTCAACATCGGAATGACGATACAAGGTGCATACAGGCTGTGGAATAATATATATCCATGCTCGATTATGGATGAGAAGAATTATTCATGTTTTTATGATTATTGTGAAGTGATTTATGGTGTTTGCGCTGACACCCACTAATGTTACAAATAACTCTGTTTCTGCATGTTAATGTGTTGTGTCTTCATCTTAAACAAGAAAAACAAAGTTTCGATGCCTTCACTTTATTCCAGCGATCGTCCACGGACATTTCAGCAAATCTTTCACACACTGCCAACGAATGATCTTGATTACACAATATGTACATAGATCTTTGATGAAAGTTGTTTGTGTTAATGTGCATAACAAAGTTCTTTCTTGCTTCAATCAGGCTTTGAGAGCTAGATGATGTACAGTATATTGTTGCCCTTATCACGTTGGCTTCCATGTCAAAGAAATTGGAAAAATTATGCAATGTAGGGTAAGGTTTGATGTTAATTTGTATCCATGTTCACTCCAAACGCATTTTGAAGGGCAGTTTTGAACATACATAACTCATCAAGCCAAGACGGATTGCTCATATGGTGGGCGGCGTTAGATGTTTTCAGAAAAATGGCCAAGCCCTTGACCTTGACAGCGAGGGGTACAATCTCTATCAATTTACCCTCAGTTATGAGCGGAATAATTTTCAATTTTGAAAGCTGGCTTCGGATGAGAATGTCAGACCGTCCAAAGCTGTTTTTTAGTTCGGATAATACATCGGTGACATTATTAGGGTAAATTATCAGTGCATCCACTACCTGCTTTGCTTCGACATGTATAGCTATATGTCCTGGTGATTTCGTTGTACAAGCTAATAAATGCTGGCCACTCATTTGGTAGCCCCCCAAATCTAGGTAAATCATGCAACTGACGTCTTGATTCGGCTTGCTTTATATTGCGGAAAAGCTGCCATTCCATTGATACGGTTCTCTCATCTATATTCAACCATTGCATTAATAATGGCTACTTTCCCTCAGATTGGAAAGTAGCAAAATTATTACCCATTGCTAAAAATAGATCCAACAAAGAAATTACAAGTTTTAGACCTATATCTTTGCTCTCAAACATTGGGAAACTTTTCGAAAGAATTCTATACGCACCAGTTAATCTATTTTGTGACGAAAAAAATATAATACCTAGTAACCAATTTGGATTTAGAAAAGAACATTCTACTGAACACGCAACATTACTTCTCTGTGATAAGATTGTTCATAACTTGAGGTCTAAAAAATGTACTATTTGTCTTAATATAGACCTCGAAAAGGCATTTGATTCCCTCTGGCACAAGGGATTGATATATAAATTAATAAAACTCAACTTCCCTAAGTGGCTTATTCGCATCATATCAAATTTTCTTGAAAATCGATTCGCTTCAATATTTGTACGATCTGAACAATCAGATCTTTTCTTAATATCGTCGGGAATTCCACAATGCTCGATTTAAGGACTAATTTTATTTATCATATATATGTATGATTTCCCATTTCAACATTTAGTAGACGACGCACCAGAGGGAATTCTTTTCGCAGATGACACTTTAATAACAGCTAGCGATGTGAGACCACAAAAAGCATTGTTGAAAATAAAACAAAAACTTCCTGTGTTAGTGGGTTATTTCCAAAGATGGGGACTGAATATTAATTGCCAAAAGTGTAGTCTCATATGCTTTCGGAACGCAAGCGGTAAAGGCCACCGACTAGCTGTAAAGGAGAGCAAAACACTTTCACTGAAAATTAATAACAACCCTGTTCCTCTATGCTCAGAAATGAAGCACATAGGGATTCATTTTCACAATAGATTTCTCTTCAATAAGCATGCGCGAAAGACATTATCTAAAGCAAAAGCTGTAACTGCCACATTAAAACCAGTATTGCACTCTAGGACAATGCCCAAAGGTAAAAAGATACTTATTTACAAAACAATCATTCGTGCAATTTTGGCATACGGGTTCAGTTCTTGGTTTACCATTTCCCCTACAACAGCAAAAGAAATGGAAACCTTCGAAGGAAAAGTCTTGAGATTTTGCTGCGGCAAATTTAGAAGGGAAAACAAAAAATACTTCTCAAATAAATCAATTTATGAAACCTGTAAAGTTGTACCGCTACTTACATATTTAATCAACCTAACAAAAAATAAACTCTTACGTGCTGAATGTCATCCGAATGCATTTATAAGATCCCTGTTTGATTCAAACTCCACAGATTGCTTAGAAAGCAATTATTACATTTCCCCGTTTAACATGCTTAACGACAGATCTCTGCCCATTATTACACCAAATGAAGGCTCAATAATTCCCTTCTACGAAAGAGCCTCACGCCTTAACCTGAGAGGGTAGTTAATGGAACCATTAATTTACTTAATTTAATTAAAACGCGCTCGTATTATGTAAATGTTAATAAATAGTTTGCTCTTTAAACTAAAAATTTTGTTATTGTTAAAAAAATTATGTTTTGTATCAAAAATAACTAGTTTGGCATACTTGCCATTTTTTCTTGTGATTGTCTAGTCATAGTTTTAAGGTTGTAAATAAAATAAAGTATGCCGGGAGCAAGCATACAACAAAAATCTTGGTATACCTACTATAGGTTCTAGTTAAGTATGAGTAAGTCATATAGCAAAATTACTTTTAAAATGCTTTGCCAGGCATATCTTATAAGTCGGCTACATAATATTATACTGAACAAATATTGTAAAACAAATGTATGTGTTTCAAAAAGACTCAATAAATAAGAATTGAATTGAATTGAAATCGGCTTGATGATGTGTTTCAGATGGTGGATTATACAAATGCGACTGGTATGCATGAGGCAAAGTTTGTGACTTATGTTAAAATGGTGTCTAGTGATACTCTGGCATAGAAGAGTGTGTTTCGAAATTCTGTTGATAAAATATCGGATGTGTATGGTACGACTGTACCTTCGATGATGACAGGGTCTGATATTGGGGGCGTTTCGTCAACATGGGGCAAAGACGGCTGTGTCGTAGTCTGTAAATATGGCGGCTGTTGATAGGCATAAGACTGCAACTATTTATATTGCGGCATCGATGAGGAGCGTAAAGACGACGATTCGTCGCCCCTTGTCGACGGCTATGTGGAAGACTGTGGATGTGGCGGCTGATTTGTTGGCTTTATGGCGTTGAACATTGCCATTAACTTTTTTTTCATTTCTAGCAGTGACTTCTAAAACACCCCTTGCAATTTCCCTAATTGAATGTTTAGATCATCAGCTTCAGCGTCGCATGGTTTGACGGTCTCATTAATAGCATCTTCCTCATGGTCATCATGATCGCTCTGGTCCTTACCAGTATCCGACATTTTGGGATTAAGACGGGCACTTCTTCTTGGGGTTTTCTGCGGCATGTGCAAGGTGACGCCGATTGGTAACAATCGAAAATAAATTTTTTGAAGATAAAAAACCTAGAAATTAAACTTTTGACGAACTGTTTATTTTCTGGAAACAAAATCTTGTGTAACAAATATAATAAGTTATAAATGATTTCATTCTAATTTACCGATTGGTAATTTTTCTTCAACTTAACAAAGGCAAAAATGACATGACAGTTCTTTTTAAAATGACAATGGTACCAACAATTAAAAAAATTAGGTTTTAAAAACTAAATGGAATGATATGGCACGATAGCCAACATACAAACAAAAAAAGGTGTGTGCTTTTAGTTTTAATCTGCCGCACATTTTGGTCGTCGACAGGCATCATGTTGGTGGGAATCGTGAATGGCATACTGGCCCGATTCACAATTGGATGAGGAATTTGCACAACGACGGGTTAGATTGTGTGACGACAGACTAGGAGTGAACTTGCCAAAATATCCCAGACCAGAGGTTTTGACAATATTCTTAGTGCTGCCGAATTCGTCGTTGTTGGTCCTATGTGACAGGGTTTGACTGTTGCGTCGGTTCATTCCTTTCTTCTTATTATCATAGAAGGGTCACTGAACTGATTCGAAAAATATTGTAAATATAATGAAGGTATTTTTTGGAATTTGGATTCATTTACCTGGAATTTCCGGTGGTTTATCCTTTTTTACATATTTACCAACACCTTCTTTCTAGTCAATTATGCTTTTTCACTGACGGCTCTACCATCAGCTTTTCAAGTTAGTTTTGGTGATCAAAGTTCTTTGATTTCCCACGTGCAACACCACAAAAATTAAGGCAAGAAATCTGAAAATAAAAATAAGTACGATTTATTAATTGTTTACAAAAAATATTAAGAAAAATAACAAACCTCATTGCAGATTGACAGCATTCTAAGATTGTTTTATTTTTATGATTGACATTAATAAATTTCCCTACAGTTTCCAAATCGCACCACATTAATGGAAGGTAGACATTTCAAATTCAAGGGTGCGGTTGCAGGTCACTTAAACTTAAAACTTAACAAAAAATATATGCTAAGCATCATACCTACACGTTTTTTATTATTTATATAAAAAGAATTAAAAAAAATGAGTTTTTTACAAAATAATTTAAAAATGTTACTTTTTTTAAATATTTTTAAATTTTTTTCCCCGCGCCCATCTATGGCCCATCTCAATGAAATTTTATACTGGATAACCAGCCATACGTTTCGTGCCCATCCTAATTCTCCGTTGGAACGATCATATATTTGAGATCGCTAAGAATGCTGCTAAGTGCTTAGGTTTTCTGTATCGGTGTAAGAAGTATTTTTCCCCATCTGATCTCGCTACAATTTATAAAGCGTTTATACGCCCTAAACTCGAGTACAACTCCCACCTCTGGGCAGGTGCTTCGCAAACATCGCTTCATATGCTTGATAGAATACAAAATCGAGCGTTAAGATTGATAGGAAATAGAACTGCCCCTGAAACAATTGCCCCTCTCGAAAAACGACGCAATGTTTCATGTCTTTCCTTATTTTATCGTTTCTTTTACAAAAAATGTTCACCCGAAGTAGCCAGTTGCATTCCTCCCCTTTAAAGTTTCTCCCGTAATACTCGTCTCGCAAGGAATGCTCATCAGTTTACCCTTGAGCCCAATTTCGGACGTACCGTGAAATATAGGGATTTTTTTTTTAGCCGAACAACACGAATTTGGAATAGTTTACCCGGCGAGATTTTCCCTTGCCATTTTGATCTGCAAACATTCAAAACCAATGTTGATCGACACCTTCTATCTCTCCCCTCCCTATCTTCCTAATGCCCGCGCATTCTGTTCTACACTAAAAGGGAAACAAATAGTCCCTTGTGCGCGCGTTACTTATAAAAAAAAAATTCAGTGAACAAATTACTATACTGCTTCCACTTTGTATAGCTCCCATCAAATTTGGGCAATGTTACCTTTGGTCATTGGATGCTTTGCTTAGCAGTGTTTACTGAAGTGAGATTAACGGC
The DNA here is from genome assembly GCA_963971375.1 of Platycheirus rosarum. NCBI lineage: Eukaryota > Metazoa > Arthropoda > Insecta > Diptera > Syrphidae > Platycheirus > Platycheirus rosarum. The sequence goes on from OZ020508.1 coordinate 101,975,575, forward strand.
TGCATTACATGGGAATGAACTTTGTGCGGTGAAATCTTTAATTTTGTTATTAATTTTCCAGGTTGTCAAATTCGCTCAAGTCGTACCCATCTTGGACTGGATCCTCAGATAGCTTACACAACAACCTATGGGTTTCCTCTAGTTCCGTCCAGTATTTTTCCAGGGCGTTTTTTTCACGCTACAAAAGGTTGAACTCCTTCTTCTTCGGCAGTAGTTTTAAGACTTGAAAGTAACCGCTGTAAAAACTGTACGGTTGAGTTCTGTCTTCTGGTTATTCTAGAGAAGTCTGAATTTTGGACTCTTGTGCCCAGGGTTTTCTTCTCATCAGAAATGTTGTCTTTAGCAGAATTTGTTTCTGCTTTTATACTTATCGAATCTGCTAAGCTAGCTGCCCCAAACGGTATCTCTGAATGGTCAGACTCGATATCTGTTGAAGCTTAACATCTTTCACAAAACATCATACATATCTATATTTTAATTTTAATTTGTAAATTGATATCTTTGTTTTTATATTTCAATATGGCGCTCCAATTTTCGCCATATTTTCTGAATTTTGAATTGGTTCTAAATATTAAGCTATCAAGAATCACGTGACTTCTTTTTTCTGTATAAATAGAAGAGAAATCGAATAAACACACGATTGTATTGTATTGTACCAACCCTCACGGGCAAATCATTGCGTTTTCTTTCGTCGACTTGTCGTATCATTTTCTTTGTTCGTAATTCGCAACCGCTGACAATCGGTCAGCATCAGCCAAGATCTTCCTATCCCTTTGCTTAACAGGGAATTAATAGAGATCCCAGGCTGACGGTCAAGTTAGTTCGTGACCGTACATTTTGGCGCCCAACGTGTTTGAGTAAATTACCTACATAGTTATAAAAAGAATCCTTTTTAAAAACCTAGTCAAAAAAGGCAATTTTTTTGTGAATACTAAATACTGTGCTTAAAGTGGTACATATTACATATCGAACTATGAAAAAGAAAAACAGTTTAAACTTATGAGAACATATAATCTATTCGGTGTTAAAGAATTATGAATTGTAGTTACAAACATTGACATTGAACATTTAATCTATAACCATTCACATTTCTTGTCGCGTGTCGGTTTCGGTTTCGCGGTTGCATGGTGTAGGTGAAGTCCTAAAACCTAGAAAGGAAAGATAACCAAACAGGAAAAAACTCAGTTGACGTTCCGAAATACCATCAACCTAATAGAACTACTATAAACCAGGAGAACTACAGAGAAATTGTGGGAGATAGGTATATCTTTGAATGAGGTATGTGTGGTCTAAGTTTTGCTCAAATGTGCGTTCCTATTACTAAACGACATTAATTTAAGTTAATGCCAAAACGCACCTTCGACATAAAACAGACATAAAATTTAATTATATTGTTTAAAATAAGATCGATAATCAAACGAACAACATATTTCGCCATTGCCGTTTATTTTATAAAGTAAACGACGACTTCATTTTCGCAATTTAATACATAAAACCCTATATATGTATATCATGGTCATAATCATGGTCTATCGATCGTTTCAATTTTGTTCGGCAGATCGACGCTTACATCATAGTGCGATCGCTGGAAAATTTTAGTTATAATCGACAAAAGAGTACTTACGATCCACCAAATGTGTCCAATACACACCCACATACTATCATTATTCTCTCGCTCAAAACCAGTTTTTGCATAACCGCCACCACCCACCACCACATCATTGCCTATATCGTTGTTTTTCGCTTCATTCTTTCGTGTTCTCGTTGATTGCTCGCTTCTTGCATATGGTTGCAGAAGCAGCCAAAAAAAATCAACATGCATACATAACTTCAATGCATCGATCTTCATTTCGCCCACACATCATTCGCTCAAGCTCATAAGTTTTTTTCGTCGTCGTCATCGCGGGAGATCTTGCTACATGATCAATGCACTGAAGGAAAATTGATTTGACTTTCGTCGTGGAATTGTACAAAAATAAATAATTTTGATGTCCAATCAAAGTTAGTTATTTAAATTATAGAACGGATGTTAAATAATCTATATTAACTTCATTAGCCTCAATCGTTGGATGAACAAATAGTATTTAAATTAATTCGAATCGAAAAGGGTTATCGAACGCTACTATAGCATTAATTGAATTCAGATTCAAATTCAATTGCAGTTAAAAGAATTTCATTTATCGTTGGATTGTGCTGTTGTTGCTTGAAAGTATTTTGGTATTTGCAATGGCAACCAAACCGACCCTTGAAGACCTAAAGCAACAAAGAGCTTCTACTAAGGGAAGCATAACTCGTATAAAAAATTTAGTGGAATCAACTACCAATGTGTTAACGCCAACTGAACTCGAATGTCGCCTAGGAATCTTGGAGTCTTACTTCAAACAAATTTAAGTTTATCAAACACAGATCGAATCATTAAACCCCGATGATATTGGTCGAGGTGATATCGAAGATTTGTATGTCACTGCAAAAACAACAATTTTTTCGCTTTTGGGAACTGGTAGGCGGTGTAGTGTTGCAGATATGACATTAATTAGTGTTCCTTTACCTTCAAGAAACAACGTTTGCCTAGATTTAGCGGAAAATACTCGGAGTATAAAAAGTTTATAGACTCATTCAATCATTTAGTCGAAAACGATTTGAGCTTATCAAAAATAGAAAAATTCAATTATTTGCTTTCGTGTTTGACTGATCAAGCACTTGGTACAGTAAAGGCTTTTCAAATCACTGAAACTAACTATCAAAAAGCACTTCTTAGTTTGAAGGAGCGCTATGACAATGACTGCCTGATCTTTTTGGAAAATATTTCAGATTTAATTGACCTACCGAAAGTTACAAAACCATCTCCTGTTGCACTTCGGTCATTGGATCAGCCTTGTTTAATTCTTTGATATCGATAGGATCGCACGAAAATATTTGCAATGCAATAATAATCCATATTGCCATGTCGAAGGTTGATCCAGAAACACTGTCCAAATACGAAGAACAAATGGAGTACAGCATGTTACCTGATTGGAAAGGATGTGCAGCCATTCTCAATAAACGGTGTCAATATCTAGAAGCTAGAGAAAGCAAACAGTTGCGTTCGGATTTCAATCATAAATCATCCACTAAGCCAAAGCCTACGATTGCCAACTATCGTCCTCAAACCTCACTCCCTGCTAACCAACATTTTTGTGTCTTTTCAATAGAAAATAACCATTCAGTGGCAAATTGCAAGAGTTTTGTAGAACTGTCTGTAATGGATCGTTATTTTAAGGTGAACAAATTAGGGCTTTGTTTGAATTGCCTAGAGAAAGGCCACAGTGTTTCGAAATGTCCTTCGACCTATAGGTGCAAAAGTTGTAATCAACCACACCATAGTCTTTTGCACAGACCCCAAGCTACAGGTAGGGATAATTGTTTTGAAGCTTCGCTTGGTACACCTACCCCGAATAATTCAGCAGCGGCCCACCCCGCCTTGGAGAAGGAGCGGGTTCTTCCACAAGTAAAATTAGCAACGGCGTTAGTTCTCGTAAAAGATTCATCAGGGGGCTTTTAGTTGGGTAGGATTTTGCTTGATTCTGGTTCCCAAGTCAATTTTGTTAATGAGAAGTTCGTTAAAGCACTCGGCCTTAAGAAAGACAGAAGAAACGTTGACATAGTGGGAATAGTAGATACCGAAACACAAATAAAATATGCAACGCTTTCAACAATTCGCTCAAGATACAACAATTTCGAAGTTTCTTTGGAGTTTTTGATCGCACCCTCCATCACAGGGAGGCAACCGAAGGCAACACTCAACATCAGTGACTGGAATCTACCTGCGAATTTGAAGCTTGCAGATGAAAGCTTTAACAAACCATCTCAGATAGATATGTTGGTAGGAGCCGAAGCATTCTTTGATTTGCTCGAAATAGGTCAAGTCAAACTAAGGGAAGGACTTCCACTCTTGCAAAAAACTGCGTTAGGTTGGATCGTATCTGGCAGATACAAATCGAAATCGACAAAAAGCTATAAATCTTGCTTAGTTAACTCAAAGGATAATTGTTTGGATAAATATTTGGAAAAATTCTGGGAACTCGAAGAGATTCAGGGTCATCAGTCGAAGTGGTCTGAACAGCAATCCTCATGCGAGGAACACTTCAAAGAGAATATTGAATTTCTACCTAGTGGTAGGTTGATGGTTAAACTGCCTTTTAAACATGATCCTAGTTGTCTTGGAGTATCTTATGACATCGCCTTCAGAAGATTTTTGTCTCTTGAGCTTAGGCTATCTAAGAACTCTTCATAAAAAACGCAATACGTTGACTTCATGAAAGAATATGCAGCGTTAGGCCATATGTCACTCATTGAAAATCCAAAACAAGAAATCGTTCACTATTATCTACCACATCAGTGTGTAATTCGGCCTGATAGCATATCCACCTAATTTCGTGTAGTATTTGATGCATCTTGCCGAACATCTTCGCAAATATCTCTTAACGGAATACTTATGGTTGGTCCTACAATACAGGACAATCTTTTAATCATTTTGCTTCACTTTCATCTTTACCGATACGCTCTGACTGCGGATATTGTCAAGATGTATCGGCAAATACTAGTCCATCCGTCGCATAGAAGTTTGCAGCTTGTGTTATGGAAAAAAGATGAAAACACTCCAATAAAAACCTACCAGCTGAACACTATAACATATGGTACTTCATCGGTGCCATTTTTAGCAATTCGTTGTTTGCAGTACTTAGCTGACGTAAACCAAGAGCGTTTCAGTCTAGGTGCTTCTGTTCTAAAGTCTGATTTTTACGTTGATGACATGTTAACTGGAGGTGACAACATAGATACTCTAACTCAGAAACAGAACGAAGTTGTTTCCATTTTGAAGTCTGCTGGATTAGAGCTCTGAAAATGGAATAGCAATCATCATTCATTACTTGGTGAAGTTAAACAGAAGGAAATACGATTAACTGAATCCAACCTCATAAGTACATTAGGTATCGCTTGGAACCCTTTCGCTGACAAGTTTAGTTTTTCTTATAAATCCAATCGAACTTACAAAATTTATACCAAGAGATCTATTTTATCTCTTTCTTCGTCTCTTTTCGACCCAATGGGCTTGCTTAGCCCTATCATTATTCGAGCAAAACTAATTTTACAAAGTCTTTGGATAGATAAGGTAGATTGGGATGCATCTATTCCACAAGTCATCGAAACTGAATGGCGTCAGTTTATGACTGACTTGCACTCAGTTGAAAATCTATCGGTACCTCGACATATATTTTTAGAAAATAAGCAAAGTTACCAAATACATGGATTCGCGGATGCTTCCATGAAAGCGTATGGCTGTTGCATCTATCTGAGAAGCATAGACACCTGTGGATCAGTAGCAGTTAAGCTTTTAGTGCCAAAGTCGAGAGTAGCACCTGCTAAGAAGAAACAACTGCCTCGACTAGAACTATGCGCCACACATCTTTTGTCTAAACTCTGGGTAAACATTCACAGCGTTGTAGATGAAAACTACTCAGGGGTATTCTTTTGGACTGATTCTCAAATAGTTTTGCACTGGATCTTTACACACTCCTCAAAGCTCAAAACGTTTGTTGGAAATAGAGTAGCAGATATACAGGAAACGACAAAGGAAGTAGTTTGGAGACATGTTCCAACCAACGATAAGCGTAGAAGATCTTAAAGACTCAATTTGGTTTACAGGACCGACATTTCAAGTTAAAAAAGAGGAAAATTGGCCAACCGCAACAGGACTTCATCTCTCTCAAGAGGACCTTGCGCTGGAAAAAAGGAAAATTGTTCTGAGTTGTCGCAACCCAGACCAAAACCATTATCTGGAAAAAATAGAGAGCATCAGCTCATACACTAAACTCATTCGAATCTTTGCTTACGTGTTGAGATACCTTAGCTTACGATTACGCAAATTCCCATTTTGAGGTGAATACCTTACAGCTGAAGAGCTGGAACATTCCCTACAAATCATAGTAAATGTCATTCAAATGAAATACTTTGCCAAAGAAATAGTCGCAATTAAAACTAGAGTATCGCTCAAAGGATCCATAAAATCGCTTAGCCCCTTTATAGAAGACAAAAATGGTCTTCTTCTGTTGAGAGTTGGAAAGACAAAGATTTTGGATGATCAATGTTCGAGAAGTAGCGCGAAGAGTCGTGCGAAAATGTCCTCACTGCGTGAGGTATCAGCCCAAGCTATATGAGCAGGTTATGGGAAATTTACCTGCTGAAAGACTAACGCCATCGCGTCCATTTATCTGTTGTGGGGTCGACTTTTGCGGTCCGATATACACCTATTACAGAATTCGAGGTAAAGTGCCCTATAAAACGTATGTGGCAGTTTTTGTCTGCTTCTCGTCGAAAGCAGTTCATTTGGAACTTGCTTCTGATCTTTCAACAGATACATTTATAGGAGCTTTAAAAAGGACGATAGGTCGTAGAGGTCTCCCTAGAGATATCTATTGTGACAATGCCACAAATTTTGTAGGGGCACAGCCAAAACTAAAAGAAACACTATTGTATTATATTGTACCAACCCTCACGGGCAAATTATTGCGTTTTCTTTCGTCGACTTGTCGTATCATTTTCTTTGTTCGTAATTCGCAACCGCTGACAATCGGTCAGCGCATCAGCCAAGATCTTCCTATGCCTTTGCTAAACAGGGAATTAATAGAGATCCCAGGCTGACGGTCAAGTTAGTTCGTGACCGTACAATATCTTTAGGCACAATTGATGCTTATAATTGCTTTGTATCAATATATGCCTTTTTCATTTTCTCGTATGTTTTAGCTTGTACATCCGGATTGTTTACTTTGACATGCTCTTTAATCTCTTCATGATTGTTATGGATCTCTAGCCAAGGAGCTTCTAATAACTGTAGTTTCTTGGCTTTATAGTCGACCGTCTATCAGAACCGTCTGTGCAAATGCTGTTTTTTAGGCGTAGTAGATCGTCAGTAATGGCCTTCTGTCTGGCTACGATAGTGTATACTTCTATTTCATCCATCCTAATAATTTCGTCACGAGTATGAATTGAATATCTACGTCTTCTGCTTGTGGACTCTGAAACACCGGAACATGGGAACTCTAGATACTTGGATCTCTGGAACTCGGAAGGCCAATGTCAAAACTCTTGACTGGCGTGTTTAAATCACGTTGGGGTCACCAATGTTTAGAGTCGAAATCTCTTTTGAGTACGAATTGATGTTGAAATTAGTGCTCCTTACCTTGGGTAGGGGGAAGCAAAGCTAATGAAACTCAAGTATTGACTTCTGAATGCAAAGTGATTTTATTCTTAAATTCTATGGCTATTTATACATAATTACATAAATGCAAGTCAGCATAATAACAAAATAATACTTCGATTTTGTGGGAAAATAATTGTAATAGGACAGTGGTGCACCTGAATAAAGTGCGAATATTGCAATTTGGTGGGAATAATAAATTGGGAATGGAATATGTATTTTATTAGCAATAGGGTGTTCTTAGTTTGAATAGGGAGTTCTGAATAAAATAGATTAATCTATTGTTGGTTTACAAATAACATATTAATGTATTGTTGGCTCAAACATCAATTACTAAATAACATTGACCTTTGCTTACGTTATTCCATTATCCGGTTGTTTCTTCATTTTTTCTTTTCAAAAAATGGTAAGGGGTGTAGAAAAATAGGGAAAATGAAGTAACGAATGGAAGAATGAGCTTTGACATTTCTCGTTTCAGAAAGAAAATGCTATACAAGGACTAAAAACAAGAACTTTTAAAATTGACAACAATTCCCAATCATATTTCGTAGGGTAGTGGATAAATTTTAATTTATTTTTTTCTTAGAATTTTATAAATTTCTTTCGATAAGAACAGCGCAGTTTATATCGAAGTAGTGCAAATATTACATTTGTCAAAAAAAAATTAAACACCCGAAAAGAAGATTCATGTAAACAAGGTCATTAAGAAATCACAAGTTTTTCTCAAGTTGTGCGCTTCATTTTGGGCAGAGAAAACAGAAAATAGAACTGCGACTCGTACCGACCATGCCCTGCAAAACCATGAAGTTCTATTTTGTGTATGTGAATTCGTGTAAGATTCGTGTGAGAAGCAGCCAATCAGCACCAATTACCCAAATAAATTCAAAGTCAACTTTCACGTTATACAATAATTTTTGTTTATTCTTTAGTTATAAGATTAGGGTATAAAAGGGTCATTTCAAAGATTCGGTCTTTTAAATCAATCATTTTACCAATCAATCATATAACTACTCTTTTTCACTCGTTTCAATTGCTACCCATACCGGTTACTGAAATGTTGTGATTATGATTGTTATTGTGAATAAAACATTTTGTATGGTTTCCATATGTATCTCTGCATTTGGATTAGACCTATCCAACACCGACATCCGTCTTCCGTCAGTATAATATCATTAGGTTCAGTGTATGTATATGTATATGTGTATGTCTCTCTCTCTCTAGTCTCACTCTCTGTGTAAAAAATATTTAAAGTTCAGTTCAGTTTCACTTTAGTTTCGTTAATTTATTTCTTTTCAATCATTCTCTATCTCTGGTCTGGTTCTTTGTATATTGTGTAATCTGTATTGCATTGATTGATTGAATTTCAGTTTCGTTTTCCGCATCCTATCGTTCTCGTTCATTTGAAAAGTATTGAAATTGTGAACGACTGACTTATGCAAGTGTGATTGCAATCATCAATACTTTTCAATGAACGCGTTCGTAAAGACCGAATCAATCACGATTGACACAACTCTAGAACATGTTCGTAGTCTGAATGAATATCTATGGAGTGAAGCAGTAAACTATGCCGTTTTTACAATTAATAAAACTTTATTTGAATAAACACTTCGGTCCACTTGAAGATAACGACGAAGAACAGCAATAAATAACAAAGAAAAGAAACAATCTGGAAATCATAAACATCATTGTTTATGACGAACCCATGTCAATGTCACGTACCCATAAACCATATCGTATCGGAATACCATTTAAACATGTGCATCAACTCATAATTCAACCCCATAGCCATCACACAGATACAAGAGGACAATCATCACACAAAAGAAAGAGTACTTATCGAGTCGTGGTCCGTTGCAGTTGATCTTTGTTCCGTCTACATATTCTAAGCCAAAAAAAATTATTGTACCATAGTGTTAAGTTTTTATTAAATAAAGTTTTTTTAAGTCTAATTCGTTTTCAATAATTTAATTGGGGGCTCGACCGGGATCCTCACGCACTTGAAAATAGTTGAAACTAACAAGTAAGCTCAGTGTAGTGAGATCCTGCCAAAATATTAACAAGCCAAATATCTTGCAAGACAAGAGAAAGTGCGCTAATAAAAGTATCCGGATCAAAAGATCAAACGAACGGAAAAAAAATATACAAACAGGCATTGAAGTATCCAGCATCAGGAGGAAAGCAGATATTTACCAAGTCTACAAAGAGAATTATATTAGAGTAAGAATATTAGTACGTATCATATAAGAAGTTCAAATTTTTTTTTTAAACACAAGTGTCGAATCTAATAAAATAATAAAATATAAATATAAATGAAATTTCAAAATGAATTACGACACCGTCAATGATCTGGTTTCCAAAGCTATCGCGCTAAATAATAAAAAACACGAAGAATTACTTGAAAAACAAAAAGAAAGCCAAAGTGCAGAGATAGCGCGACTACACGAATTGCTTTTGGAAAAAGGTTTAATTACCGATAATTACGTTAGCTGGAGAGAAGCCGCCCATAACTGTATAAAACTTTACAACATAGGCAGCAAACGGCACTTCGCTGCATTAACTGTCCTTAGAAATAAAATAACTGGCGCGGCAAATGACGTACTTACCAATCACGGTACAGTACTACATTTTGACGCGATAATCGCACGACTAGATTGTACATATTCACATCAAAGATCTATTAGCACTCTCAATCAAGAGTTATTAGTTTTACGACAAGGAAACTCTACAGTGTTACAGTATTATGAGAAGGTACATAAATCTTTAACCCTTCTTTCCAACAAGATAATAATGACTCTTGGTAACTGCCAACTAGCAATGGAAATGAACAGTGCTAACAGAGCCGAAGCTCTTAACCTTTTTATTAGTGGCCTTAACGGATAACTAATGAACACCCTATTTGCTATTAAACCTCACGATCTTCCTCAAGCATTAGCATTAGCACAAGAACTTGAAGGAAACTATGCTCGTTCATCTTTCGCTCTTCAATTTTCGCAGAGAAACGAACCACGTCGACGTTATCCCGAATCATATGACAATTTACGCATCTCGCGAAACCATTACGCTCCTCCTCAGGAACAAAGACATGCTAACCAAACCCATCAACCTCAACAGAGACACGGCGATTATCGCCAATTACCTCAATTGTTCAAACCCAGCAACATACAAATCAACTTTAATCCCAATATCAACAAGCAAACAATGACAATAATAGCTATAACTGGCAATACAAAAAAGCAATGCATAATACATACAACAATTCTCAACGTCCTTTATTCAAACGCGAAAGAGAACCAAATACCCAACAATCTACTCAAACCCCTCAAACAAAGACAGAAAGGATTAATAACCTGAACGAAGACCTGTGAAGGGATCGCACCAGTGCTCATTTTTTCTCTCGAGCTTCGATAATTGAAACCTCACAACGTACGCCTGGCGCCATATCTTCGTATTATAATCGTTTAGGCAATAACTAATAATGCTGATATGGCGATATGCTGAACTAAGGTGTGAAGTGATTGGGGTTCAATTATCGAAGGCCGTGAAACTGAAGAATAATTTAATGAAAATATTTTGTATATAAACCCAACGAATTTTCAAAATAAATGTTGTCTTTTCTCAATAGCAAACCAGTGTGTTTCATTTCTAAAAGCAATTTGCTCGATTTGAAACATACTTCCTTTTCCTCTTCGCTCCTAAACAAGATTGTTCCTTTTTAAAGAGCTATTCGCTTGGACTGGAACAATCGATCCTCTGCTGGCTCCATCGTATAGCGTTCGCGCTTATGGAGGCAAACGGCGGCTTAATAGCCAACGTTTTGAGTAAGAGTTCCAAGTAGGGAAATAATACACAAAATAGAATCTTTGCAGACCCAGAGACTTTTTCCGACGAAAGTCCAGACTACCATTCATACGAAGAATAATAAATAACAAAAACATACGAATATTGATTGACACAGGTGCTTCAAGCAATTATTGTCGCGATGGCGTATTTAACTACAAAACAACATTAGACATTAAGAAAAGGGCACGAACCGTAACCGGTGACTTAACCATTAACGAATGTTATGACACATTAATTTTAAATACAAAAACTCGTTTTTATGTCTTATCCAATCTAGAATTCGACGGCCTAATAGGATCAAGTCTCCTGAATTCTGTCGACGCCAAAATAAATTTTGAGAACTAGACCCGCTCTCACGCAAATAAAGTAGAAAGACTATGCTTCGAAAACGAGCCACAAAAAATAAATAATATTAGTGAAAATGTTTCACACCCTTTAGAAAAACTAGAAAGCGACATGCTGTCTAGAATAGAAAGTATCCACGAAACGAATTTGTACAACATTAGCCTTTCATACGGATGTCATTGCAGAGATACATACTATCTGCGACAAACCGATTTACACGAAAAAATACCCCTTACCTCATAGTACAGATGAGTGGCTTAGTGGTGAAATAGATAAGGAAATAAATGAAGGCATAATCAGACCTTCTAAAAATCCATACAACTCACCCGTATGGATTGTACCAAAGAAGGGACAAAATCCGGACGGAAGTCCAAATCTTAGGAAGGTCATCGACTATAAGAAAATAAATGAGTTCACTAAAGCAGTCAAGTATCCGATGCCTGCTATCGAAACTATACTAAGCAATTTGGGAAAAAGCAAATACTTCTCGACGATCGATCTAGAAAGTGGTTTTTATCAAATAAAGTTAAAAAAATCTGATATTGAGAAGACAGCTTTCTCCGTCAATAACGGAAAATACGAATATCTTCGACTACCTTTTGGATTGAAGAATGCACCTTTAATTTTCTAAAGAGCAATGGACGACATTCTTAGACCATATATAGGCAAATTCTGTCATTTATATATGGACTATATTTTAATCTTCTCCAAAAAAATAGATGAACATACCAAACATCTAGAAACGGTAGTCCAAACATTAAAAGATGCTAATATGAAAATATCAACCTAAAAATCTATTCTATATAGAGATAAGGTAGATTTCCTAGGCAGTGTTACAGATTTAGAAGTTCATACGGACCACCAACCTTTGACATTCTCAATGTCGCCAAAAAACCCTAATGCCAAAATGAAAAGATGGCAAACCTTTATTAATGAATATTCACCAAAAATGGTATATAAGCCAGGCCCTACTAATGTCGTAGCTGACGCCCTATCCAGGCAAAACCTCAACCAAATAACTGAGGATGATGCATCAGTGGCTACACAACATTCTGCTCAAAGCAGCGACAACTACCAAATTGACATAGAAGACAGGCCGGTTAACCCTTATGTGTGTGAAGAAAGAAACACCTCAATATGTGTGATAAAGTACCCAGGTACCTTCGTATGAATTTAGGTGGACACTCACGCTTTGGTTTATGTTTTATTGTTAACAACATCAAAAACCGTTCAAATATACTATATTCATGTTTTATTTTTCATTTACTACGCGTCGTTTGTAAGTACATAGATTATTTTGGCAGAAATTATTTTCGAGTTACAATCTTAACAAAACCGAGTTCATTAGACAAAAAAAATCATTAAGAAGTGCGTAAATTGGAAACAAAAATGTAAGCTTATTTGAAATGACTTGTGATATTTTTTTATCGGGGGTAATTATTCAGTGTTAGTGATTTGGCTAATCGAAAACTAATGATCGAAATGGATATTACCGAAGCAAGTTCAACTGGGAGATTACGTGTACGTAGTATTCAAAGATATAACTCTGAAGAAATTCGGGAATTGCTTCGCAAAAATTCAAGTGATGAAGAAGGATTTTTTTATATTCCAGCCGTGGAAGAGGATGAAGTTTCAGACTTTGAGCAAGGGCATGCCATTGAATATGAAGCAGACTCGTCCAATTCAGATGGAAGCATAGAGGAACCTACGGTTGGATTGATCGGAAAAGATGGAACGCGTTGGCAGGTAGATCCTTTCCCAGAGACCCAAACGTTTCGTCGGAACATAGTTCGCCAGCGAGGTGGAGCAGCTAACTTCAGCAAGCTATTTACTGCGAAGGACATTTTGAAAGGCATTTTATCTAATGATATTTGTGATATTATTTTGCGAGAAACGAATAGAAAAGGTATGAAAGTAACGGAAGCATATAACAAAACACAGGCATTCAAGTGTGCAAATTCAAACATAGTACCTTAAGAAAAAATATTCAAAAGATTTACTGAGCAGGAATTCGACGCCTTCCTTGGAATTTTGATTTGTTGTGGAGTGTATAAGTCAAATAGGGAACATTTGACAAAATTGTGGAAGCCTGACCATTGGTTTGCGCATCAATGTTGCATGACAGATTTAGGATGTTTTTGCGTTTTATAAGATTTGATAACGATAAAACTCGCCCAACTCGTTTATCCACTGACAAAGCAGCTGCTATTCGTGATATTTGGACTATGTTACTTTCAAACTTCGACAGAAATTATAAACCACATGATTACATTAAGGTTGATGAGCAACTATTTGGATATCTTGGGTGTACTCGTTTTACGCAATATATGCCGTCAAAGCCTTTTGGGCTTGTGATGCATCAAACTCGTATCCACTCAATGAACAAATTTACTTGGGAAAACTTGCTGGAGAAGAACGTCAGACAAATGTAGGAGAAAAAATAGTTTTGGACCTTGTCGCAAAATACAACAATTCTGGGACGAATGTGACAGCTGACAACTTTTTCACTTCAATGCAATTGGCTCACGTATTGATCGACTGGAATATGACGCTTGTGGGAACAGTGAGAAAAAATTAGCGTTTTCTTCCAACAAATATGCAAGCACATAAGGATAGTGTAACGGGGCAATAGGATGAGATATGCGAAGATTAGGATAGGATGATGGAAAGGATATGGGTTGGATAAAGTATAGGAAGGGTCATACTGGCACCGGAGCCATAGGAATGGGACCTGGTGCTAAGTGAGGTAGGATAGAGGAGTAGGAAGTGGGATAGGGAGAGGAAGGGGCAGAATGTCCGATGCAAGGGGTCGTGGCATGCTGGCGACGCACGGCTTAGCTCGCCGGAAGGGGAGGGGATCTTGACCCCCGCACCGAACCTCACCTCGTCACAAAAATAATGTCATGCCTACTTCAAAATACTTCCCTCTATATGGTTCTGCTACTGCTCTCCATGAATCTGCTGTTGTTGTTGCAGATGAGCCGACCCTCTCCGCTCCTTGAATCTGGGTGGCCGCTTCTATGCCAGATTCCCTTATGTCCGCTCAACTAACGATGTCACCTTAGACCGTCCACATCAGCCCCCCTTTCCCACCCCCTGAAAATTCGACCTTAAACCGTCATCATAAACAATCGTTTGGCGTGGTTCACATAATCTTCATACAAAAATTTTATTTTAAATTTTCCAAATTTTACAATAATAGGAATATTATATCTTATACTTCCATTGAGGATACTATGTAGGTAGAATAAAACAATAAAATATTTAAAAAAAAAATGTATCTTAAATCTATTCGCTATTCTAAAAAAACTTTTTATGACAGGAAATCAAAATTTGGTAGGAGAAAACAAGATGAGTAATGGTGTATACATTTAAACCAAGAAACATAGAAATATTTGTTTACACAACCGACGATAGCATTATTAAAAAAAAGTCCCAAAAAAAAGTATCCCAAACAGGAATTAAGGCCTGAAGATAGCCAACTCCACCCTCACTTACCAACATGAATACAATATGGTATTCCTCTTTTTACCCTAACCCAGTAAAAAAAAAGAGCTCTTTTTAATTATAAAGGGGGGAATCTATGTAGCTACAAAAAAAAATGTACTCTGCAAAATTGGTTTGCTTTGGTAAGGGGAAAGCCGGAATCCCAGATGTTCCGTTTACTTGGGTAGCTCTTTTAGAGAGACACACAAACACCACAATGAACAATGCAGCAAATAATTAAAATTTAAGTTAAGAAATTAACAAATGACAAAAATTGATTTGTTTTAAACATAACTGACGCCAAAAAAAAGATGAATCAATATCCGGGTTGGTGTCTTCTCTTGAGAAGACTTGGTGTATGTCTCTGAATCCGATTACAAGTTTCCCTTTCGATTGTTCCCCACGGAAAGGTGTCTTCGCTGAATTTATAATGTTTTATCTTATACGAAGGCGGGTTGCAGTTTTGACTATTTTAGTATGGCGCACTAATGGTGGGTAGCCCAGTTGTTGCCCACTACCAAACCATTTAGTGGAAAACACCACCCTCTTTTTCTTTTTTGGTCGAAATTCAAAATTTTAAATAATAAAATCGGTTAGGTACCTACAGTTTCGTCTTTATATTTCGCTTTTTCGTTGGAATTTGTCCTTTTTTTGTTCGAAGGGAGCGGAGTTGTGTTGTTTTCCGTTTTTTCCTTTTTCAGCTCATTAAGTTGTTTTCCGGATTATCTTCTGAAATCCTGGTGCTGGTACCCAATCCAAAAAACTGCCGGTTAGACACTTCCACCAAAAAAAGGAGGCTGGCGGTTCCGACTATCGGAAACCGCCCTGGATGTTTTGCCTAATATATTTTTTTTTAATTTATATAATGTTTCGACACTATGGAAAAATTCGGTTTTACCTTTGTAAACTGTGTAAGGAAGTTCCCCGCCTTCCTTATTCCTAATCCTTAATTCGTCTTCGCACGTTCGCCCTTTTCAACACTAACACCTTTTTTTTTATAAAATTTTCAATTAAATTACTTTCCATTACATTAAATTTACACTTACTAAAACTAAACTTACACTTACTAACAAATTGGTGATAGACAAAAAAACTAATTTTTTTTCTGGGCACACTGTTGCTAGTCCGTCGCTACTCTATCGGTCGGAGATTGTCTTGTGACTTCCCCGTTTTTTTAATTCCAAACCACCGCAAACACTATGTTCTCCAACCTGGGGTGAGTTTGATTCCCAAAAGCCGTACGCTCTACCGCTTTGTGGGAATTTCGACTTGGGGCTCTCCCCTTACCCCGCAAAAATCTCTATGTAAACCTACACACGAGTATATGCGGTTAATTTCCTACCTACAACAAAATTCCACCATTCCACCCAATTCCCCTAGCCACCACTCCGCTCTCCTTCTCGGCTCCCGCAGCGAATTGGAGTTGTCAGAATCTTAAACTTGACAACTCACAAACGTCACTGAAGTTTACATTTTCCATTAATTGTGTAATTTATGTGTTGTTTGTTTATTTCGTGAAACCAAATATCTTTCTACAAAATAAAAGGTAAACAAAACAAAAAATCTATAACAGAAAAAAATAAAGAAACTAATCTAAAGAAAAGCGCGTTAAACGTAGTTTTTTTTCGATTGTTTTATTTCATTTCTTTGGCCACCAAAGTATTCGTTTTGGCTATAAATTTGTGTTGATTGTTTAGTTTTCACATTGCATTTAAGTGTAAATTCCCTGCATTGCTATTACATACTTTTGTTTTATTTTTCTTTTTTTTTCCATTTTTGTTGTGTATCGCGTAGTGAATTACCAGTGCATTTATAATTCAAGACACACTATCTATAGTATTGATAACCACTTGCATTTTTTTTTTTTTTATTAATTTCAGCCTGACCAGACGATAAGCAAGCAGGTAGTATGTGTGCAAGACATGACTACAGGAGAATTTCACCGTGCAAGGCATTAACAGGTAATTTAAGATTTTATTTTCTTATTTTTGATACAAGTTATAATATTTTTTTTTTTTGTTCCTTACAGGTAGCCGTAACAATAGACCTGAGTTCTCCACCAACTTTGCGTTCCACAAAGAAACGACACTCTGCTCTTATGTTCCGAAGAAGAAAAAAACAGTTGTAAAGCTTTCAACAATTCATACGTCACCAAGTGTTCAAAATACCGAAACTGCGAAACCGGAGATTATTACGTACTTCAACAAAACCAAAGGTGGAGTTGATAATATGGATAAGTTGCTAGGAGATCACGCAAACGAGACTCGAGTGGTCGCACTGCTGTCATTGGGAGTTGCTTTATGTGTAGAAGCATAAATCAAAAGCAGAGGAAAACAAGAAAAGCATGTGCTAATTATTCCCGACCTATTTGTGATGAACATTCAATAACCGAGGCAATATTAAACACCTGTTTTCAAAGTTTTGAATAAAATTTGATTTATCAAAATAACAATATAAAAACATAAAAAGCAATTGTGTTGTTATTTTTTTGTTCATTTTCAGAGGAAAATCATTCTTATTCGTACAAAAATACGTTCCTAATACATAAAGGTACCCATGTACCTTGTTACATGGTTTAAGGTGTCTGTAGTTTTTTAGTTAACTGAGATCTTCCTTTTCTGTCTACTTATTTACAATCGATGAAAACACTCGCTCTCATAAGCTCACTTGCATAAAGCTATCGATCTAAATACTTTGATTGGTCATTGAATATTGAAAAGGTACCCGGGTACCTCGTCACACATATAAGAGTTAACTAATTTAACCAACAAATAATCATCAATAAAGCAATGTAATTAAGACACGACACTATAACACCTTTCACGGGCAAAACTAGACTCTTAATTGAATACAATGACACTAATGAACTTATACAATTATTCAAGGAATACCTTAAACCAGGCTCAGTTGCTATTTTTGCAACTCCAGAAACTATTTACGATATAAAGAACATCTTGAAAGATAACTTCACGAATAAATTTGTACAGGGCAAATACTTCGCTAACGACATAACAAACAAAAATGACCAAACTGACATAGTTATCACAACTCATAACAGAGCTCATAGAGGACTCCAAGGGAACATTAAACAGATAAGAGATCAATACTATTGGCCCACAATAAATGACGATTTTCAACAATACATTCACAACTGCAAAACATTCAAATCTATAAAATACGATAGACACCCAAACAAATATCCAATTGGTGAGGCACCAATTCCTTTAAGAGAGGGAGAGAGCATACACATAGGCATTATGTTCATAGAAAAAAATTCAAATCTTAACATGTATTGACACCTACTCTAAATACTTAGTAGTATAAATAATTGAAGACAAACAAAACATGCACGATAAAGTTCTAGAGATAATGCAATCATTTCCTAATTGCAAAAAATGTCACTTGTGACCAAGACACTGGCCCCGATTGCGGTTGTCGACCACCAATCGACTCGCCATTTGTCGATTGTGTCCATTGGGTTATGTGTTTGGTATTGCGGACCACGATCGACGAAAAGATATATATTTTTGTGAATAATGTAAAAATATATTGTGAATATATACCGATTTTGACAGTTCATTAGTGTGTTTACAAAAAAATTTTCGCATTTGTAGTTTTGGTTTGCGTTTTTTATAATTCAATTTAATAAATTTAATTTGCCGGGTTACATCACCTTACCCAACTAATCGATGTGCCAACGCGTATACCGGATACTGCTGGGCAAACCGCCCATACACTTCAGACCATTGTGTCATTTCAGCTAATTTCTCATAAATAATATAATAATATAAATTTTTCCATGGGACAGATTTTTTTCCGCACTCGTACAGTAGCAAGAGTTCTTAGAGATCTCGATATACACAAATCCGCTGGCCCGGATGGTATACCCCCTATTCTTCTAAAGAGGTGTTCTTCCACACTGTCAAAGCCACTGCGTAAGCTTTTCCATCCTTCTCTTCCGGAATCTTTCCTAAAAGATGGAAAACAGCATTTGTCCAGCCCGTCCCTAAAAAAGATGATCCATCCTCCTCCTCCTCCTACCGACCCATAGCACTTACATCCCTTCTTTCTAAGGTCATGGAAACGCTGATAAACCGTCAGCTTAAGGAATATCTCGAAGACCGAAAGCTTCTACATGACCGTCAGTATGGCTTTCGCTGCAATCGTTCCACTGGTGATCTGATGGCATATCTCACCGAACAGTGGAACAAATCTTTACATGGCTTTGTTGAAAGTAAGATTATTGCTCTTGATATCTCCAAAGCATTTGATAGAGTTTGGCATGAAGCTCTTTTATCGAAAATGCGTGCTTTTGGGATCGATAATACACTTGTTCGTTGGATTAGAAGCTATCTTCTGGAACGTTCAATACAAGTTGTTTTGGACGGACTCAAGTCTGATTTCCACAAAATAAATGCTGGTGTGCCCCAGGGCTCTGTTTTGTCTCCGACTCTTTTCCTCATTTTTATAAATGATCTTCTGTCTGTTACTTCTTATCCACTTAACTGTTTTGCTGACGACTCTACTCTCAGCTTCTCATGTTCGTTCGATGATTCACGTCCTTCGCCTTCGGACGTGCAGTTGCAACGGTACCGTATGATAAGCTCATTAAACTCCGATTTATACAGCATCGTCAAATGCGGTATTAGGAATCGTGTGGAGTTAAATGCTTCGAAAACTCAATGCTGTCTTTTGACGTTAAAGCTAAACATACCCCTAATGCCATTGTCTATGAATGGCAAATACATCGAAGAAACCGAAAAGCTCTCAGTACTCGGTATGTGTGTTAACGACGACCTCCGTTGGAACGACCATATATTTGAGACCGCCAAAAATGCTGCAAAGTGCTTAGGTTTTCTATATCGATGCAAGAAATTTGTTTCCCCTTCTGATCTCGCTACAATATACAAAGCGTTTATACGAGTAAAACTCGAGGATAACTCCCACCTCTGGGCAGGTGCTTCGCAAACATGGCTACACCTGCTTGATAGAATACAAACCAGAACGTTAAGATTGATAGGAAATAGAAATGTCCTTGAAACAATTGCCCCTCTTGAACACCGACGCAATGTTTCATGTCTTTCCTTGTTTTATCGGTTCTTTTATAAAAAATGTTCACTCGAAGTAGCCAGTTGCATTCTACCTCTTAAGAGTTTTTCCCGCAATACCCGTCTCGCATGGAATGTCCATCAGTTCACCCTTGAGCCCAATTTCGGACGTACCGTGAAGTATAGAGATTCTTTTTTTAGTCGAACAACACGACTTTGGAATAGTTTGCCCGGCGAGGTTTTTCCTTGCCATTGCAGTCTGTTAGCATTCAAAACCAATGTTAATCGTCACCTCCTGTCCCTCCTTTCACAAACTTTCCATGCTCGCGCAGTGTATTAAACATAATAAGGGCAACACAATCCCTTGTGCGCGTGTTTAATAAAAAAAAAAAATTAAATGAGTCAAATCGTAATCTCAAAAAAATCAAAAGAAAATTTTTCCCATTTTATCTTTACCTGGGACTTTTCACAGAGGCCTTTTACTATGTCCTGATTATTTTTCATTAACCTTACCAAAACGCTCATTTGGTTTTATGTATGTAATTTCTTTTGACCTGTGAAGCATGTTATTTTGTTTATTTTACATTAAAATAGCAATTTCAATAAAATAATAACATTTTAAGCAAAAGAAGACATGCAAACTCTGCTGTCGATCAGAAAATTATGCACGACAACTGTAGATTGTCAAAACGAAGAATGTCGATCGTAATCGACATTCACAATACGAAAAACAGTAATCGACGGCCGGTAATCGAAAAGAGTCGATTATCGATTAACTAATCGACAACCGCAATCGAGGCCACTACCTTCAAATCAACACTTGAAATCCCTATTGGAAAGATCTAACATTACTATTTATTATACACCCACTAATCATAGTATTAGCAATGGAGCACACAGTACACTCCAAGAGATAGCAAGATGTCTGAAAGACGAATATAAATTACTAGATACCCATGAAATATTCGTACGTGCAGCCAAGGAGTACAATAAAACAATTCACTCCTCAATTCAGAAGAAACTTTTATATAGTTAGAAAGTTTTATATAGTAAAACCTCACACGACGAAGTCCCACTGAAACTTGCTTTAGCTCAAGATAAAATGTTGGAAACCCATAATAAAGATAGGAAAACAAAAGAAATAAAACCTAACACCACAGTCTATAAGAAAACAACAGGCGCTCATTGGGGAAAACTGCAACCCAAATATAAACCCGAAAAAGTAATCGCACACTTAGGTGCAAAAGTCAAACTATCAAATGGAAAATTAGTCCATAAAGATAACTTGAAATCTTTAAATTTCAGATCATGGACATCATCTTTACATTGCTATTTTTCGCCGCAACAAAAGCAGACCTAATGGACTACACTAGAGACAACTACGTTTTAATAGAGTTAAGAGATGCATTCCTCTATGAAAACACTTCAACTGTCCTACACATGACAAACTTAACTTACTTTCAACATTTCGTCGACTCCACTCGACAACAACTCGATAAAAATCACGAAGATTCAACATACCCATTTTCCGCTAAGGAGAGAAATACGAAGTATGATAATGATCTCAACATTATTCAAACTTTGCTTGATCAACTTACGCCAACTAGATCCAAAAGGGCTATAGAAACTATAGGCACTTTCTGGAAATGGATTGCTGGATCCCCAGATCATGACGACAAGGTGATGATTGAAAACAAATTAAACGATTTAATAATTAATAATAATAAGCAATTTAAGATAAATTCTAAGATCTTTAACGTGAGAAACAACTTAAAATATAATGTATATGATGACTTATTTTCAAAAAAAAGCAAACTAGTTATTGTGGAGTTGCAAAATATTATACCCACATTAACTTTATCTAAACTTGGGATCTTAAATCCAGCCATATTAAACCACAGGGAAATTAATGATATCACAAAGAAAGAAAAAACACAATTAACAATTACTAAACTAATAGACAATTCAAACTTTACCATTTTACAAAATAACGACATTATTGCAATCATGATCAAATAGCCTTTGCTTTATACTAAATGTAAATTGTATGAAACCAGAGCTATTAGTCAACATGACGCTAAAATAGTTATTGATAAGGAAATAGCAAAATGCCAAAATTCATATACAAATGTTGAAAAATCTAAATTCGAAACAAAATATAATTATTGTAAATTTAAGCCAACAGATACTTGTTTATCTAACTTACTTAATGATAAGAAAACAAATTGTACTAAGTTAAGAGAAAAAAATGTGAAGCTAGAATTGATTAAAGACGGTATTATACTGCTATCTGGAAAACATACTGTGGATAGCCAAACGATAAATGGAACTTATCTTGCCACATTCGAAAACACCACCGCCATAGATGGCATCATATACGAAAATCAGTCGAAGAAATTACTTAATTTCCTAGAAATGTTTAACATAGACGACTACAATATAGATGAATACTTAGAAACAATAAACAAAGAACTACAACTGGAAAATATCAATCTGATGGATCAATAATAGGACTATTACTTTTAATGGCAATAATGATTATATTTTCAGTTCAATGCTACAGGAAAAGATAGTGGTGGGGTTCTGAGTATCCCCACCACTATCCAGAGAAAAATTAATAGAACTTCAATTTACAGAAATAATGAGACGCGTACACTCTTGAAAGATTGGGACAACCTTTTCTTAACCATGGGGGAAGTTAACACTTCGGTCCACTTGAAGATAACGCTGGACGAAGAACAGCAATATATAACATGAAAAGAAACTATCTGGAAATCATAAACATCATTGTTTATGACCAACCCCTGTCACGTACCCATAAACCATTTGAGTATCGGAATGCCATTTAAACATGTGCATCGACTCATATTTCAACCCCATAGCCATCACACAGAGATAAGAGGACGAGAATTCACTGCGGTCATCATCACACAAAAGAAGGAGTACTTATCGAGTCATGGTCCGTTGCAGTTGATCTTCGTTCCGTCTGCATATTCTAAGCCAAAAAAATATTTGTACCATAGTGTTAAAAGTTTTATTATATAAAGTTTTTTTTAAGTCTAATTCGTTTTCAGTAATTTAATTTATATATTGGTAAAAGTCCGGCTGATCTGTGGTTTGGAAGAAAAATAGACATTAACAAGCTTAAATTCTTTGAATGCGACTGCTACTTATTAAAACAAGAGAGGTAAAATATATAGGAAATCAACAAAAGGTATATTTTTGGTTATGATGTCGATTCTCCAGGCTTCAGAGTCTTCATAAATGAAACAAGAGATGTTATAAGTATAAGCAAGGTAGTTTTTTATGACAAAACTGAAACTGAACGCTCTACTGAGATAGAAATGCCACCGTCTCAAGCGTCTGACACTGAGAGATCACACACAAGCTAAGAATATGAAAGCATCGAAGTTAAAGAAACTGAAGATGAAAATTGTCCACCAAGTCCGGAAAACGAAAGTTCAGAAAGTCCACCGGTGTCACCTGTAAGGAGAAATATACGTAATAGTTGCCTTATAAAACCACCAACAAGATTAAATGATTATGTAACTAATACAGCACTAATATTAAAAGATTTTGATAATTTCTTCAAAATTTCTGTGAAACAAATGATATTCCAGTCGCCGAAGCTCTCAAAGATGAAAATAGGAAGAAAGCAATGTCAGAAGAGTTCGAGTCACTGATAACAATGAAAACATGGATCTTAACTGAAAAACCTAGACATCACACCTTTGAATGGTCGTTGGGTGTTACACAAGAAAGATGATGGAAAATATAAGGCAAGACTCGTCGTCAGAGGTTTCGAACAGAAAAAAGGTAAAGACTATTTTGAAATTTGCAGTCCTGTAGCCCGTCTTATGTCAATCAGGTTAATTTTGAGCATGGCTGCAACTGAAAGCATGAAGATAAAGACAATCGATGTCAAGACAGCTTTTTTGGATGGTAAGCTAGATGAAAGGATCTTCATTTATCAACCAGAAGGTTTCAATGATAATTCAGGTCGTGTATGCGAATTGAAGAAAAGTCTTTACGGCTTGAAGCAAGCACCAAAAATCTGGAATAAGCAATTTTCAAAAATTCTAATGTCTCTAAGCTTTAGATCTACTGATGATGATCCATGTGTCTATTATACAAAAACAGAAGTTTTATAATTGTGCTACATCTAAATGATGGTCTCATGGTCGGGCAACATAAAAGTGAAATGTTGGAAGTCTTAAAGAATCTGGATCAAAAGTTCAAGGTTACTTATGATACTGGGAAAAGCAACAGATTCTCATATCTCGGAATGCAGATTCAAGTGCTTAAAGATGGAATATTTGTAAGCCAGTCAAAATATGCTGAAAGCATTGTACAACGCTTCAAGTTTGGAGACTTAAACCTTGCACACACACACCTATTGAAAGAGGAATGGTCACAGATCCTGAAAATTGTGTGAATGATAGTCCTTTGGATAAGTCAAATCCATACAGAGAATTTGTCGGTAGTTTATTATATCTTGCCACCATATCACGTCCAGACATATGCTTTGCAGTCAATTACCCCAGTCGATTCAACAACAAGCCCATGAAAAGTCACTAGACAATGATTAGACGTATCTTTCAATATGTCAAAGGGACAACAAAGTTTGGAATTTGTTTTAATGGATGTAGGAATGGAGATTCGGAAACAAAAACAGGGCGAAGGCCCTGTAGTTTGGCTCACTCATAAGCAAAGCACTGTATCAAACTCAACCGCTGAAGCTGGGAATCGAGCAGCAGCAGTATTAGCCATGCTGGATACGAAAACTAGCTAAAGAATTAAGACAATTAGATTCAATTCAGCCTACATCACACTACACTGACAATCAGCCGCTATTCACATGCTGAATAACACCATTGAAGGAAATATCAAAAAAGGGAAGAAACACATTGAAATACCAAGGAAGTTCATCCAGCAGCATATCGGATTTACAGTCACACCCATCCATGTCAGAAGCAATGATCAACTCGCAGATATCTTGACTAAGCCTCTTCTACGAAAACAATATGAATATTTGCGGGGTAAAATAGTTAAGGAGGAGTGTTGATAGTAATTATTTTTCATTATAATAATACTAATAATAATAAAAATATTTTTAACTAAGTGTCTGTAAGGCGCATTACCTTTTAGAATGCAACTTGATGAAGCTTAAGAAAATGTGCACAGCTCTCTCGCACGTTCCGTTTCATCTAATTATGACAAATGTAGTCTAAGTCTGAAGTGTCAAGCAGAAAAATTATTATCGCTAATTCAAGAAAAGAATTATGAAGACTTAAATATCTAAAAAAAAATACTTAATATTAAGAAAAGGCGCCTTTTGTAAAACTTATCTTTTTAAGTAACATACTTTACGTATTATTACAACTGAATTAAAATAATGAATTCAATACAAAAAAAAAACGTTCTTTCAAATTCAGAATAACCTCATACATGCGAAATCAATTCAAATAAAACTCATCGGATAGCAATGCCTTGGTATTTATTCACCAACTTATCAATGGCTTTATTGACGCCCCGTTTTATTTGATTTCAACATTAATAAAATCTATTTTACGTACCAGTGCTCCACTCGTATAAATATTTAATATAAAATATGTACATATATATATGTTTGGTTTTATCGAATATGTGTTTTTTTATGTTTTGATGCATGTGTTGGTTCTGTTGTGTGATTTGTTTTAGTAACTTTTAACACATGCACTTAATGATGAGCCTTGCTTTAGCCTCACTATGGCCGAATTTCTGAGTGTGAAAAAAATTGAGATACATATGTCATATGTGAAACAAAATGTGAGTCTCGCTCAAAAATCGCAAATTTGTTGACAAATAGCTTGGAATTACCGGCATTCGATTCTAATTGTATAAATTCGACTTATGCGCGAAACAAATTGAAACCGCAACAGCAACAGCACCAGCAACAACAGCCGCCATTATTTTAGAACCTATGTGTTTCAATTGCTCAAGCTAGAATAGACCAGCAAATGCAACGTCAACAGCGTCGTTAGACCTGTGCTGTGCTGTTGCTGGTTCAATCTGTTCCGCGCTTTACATAGTTGGGCCTCTGGTCTAAAAACTTACTAAGAAAACATTCTTATTAGCTCTTGCACAAAACGTTGACCTGTAAAAAAGGAAGGAAAAAAGTATCATACAACGACAATAACACCCCTATATAAATCTTAAAATTTCAGATCATGGACATCATCTTAACATTGCTATTTTTCTCCGCAACAAAAACATACCTAATAGACTACACTAGGGACAACTACGTTTTAATAGAGTTAGGAGATGTATTTCTCTATGAAAACACTTCAACTGTCATACACATGACAAACTTAACTTACCCTCAACGTTTCGTCGACTCCACTCGACGACAACTCGATAGAAATCATGAACATTCCACATACCCATTTTCCGTTAAGGAGAGAAAGACAGTATGATAATGATCTCAACTTTATTCAAACTTTGCTGGATCAACTTACGCCAACTAGATCCAAAAGGGCTATAGAAACTATAGGCACTATCTGGAAATGGATTGCTGGATCCCCAGATCATGACGACAAGGTGATGATTAAAAACAAATTAAACGATTTAATATTTAATAATAATAAGCAATTAAAGATAAATTCTAAGATCTTTAACGTAATAAACAACTTAAAATATAATGTATATGATGATTTATTTTCAGAAAAAAGCAAACTAGTTATTATGGAGTTGCAAAATATTATAACCACATTAACTTTATCTAAACTTGGGATCTTAAATCCAGCCATATTAAACCACAGGGAAATTAATGATATCACAAAGAAAGAAAAAACACAATTAACAATTACTAAACTAATAGACAATTCAAACTTTACCATTTTACAAAATAACGACATTATTGCAATCATGATCAAATAGCCTTTGCTTTATACTAAATGTAAATTGTATGAAACCAGAGCTATTAGTCAACATGACGGTAAAATAGTTATTGATAAGGAAATAGCAAAATGCCAAAATTCATATGTTGAAAAATCTAAATTCGAAACAAAATATAATTATTGTAAATTTAAGCCAACAGATACTTGTTTATCTAACTTACATAATGATAAGAAAATAAATTGTACTAAGGGAAACAAATATAAAGCTAGAATTAATAAAAGACGGTATTATACTGGAATATAATCAGCAACCTGATTGGCCCCTATCAGTGTGGCTTCAGACCAGGAAAGTCCACAATCGATCAAATTTTCACTCTACGGCAGATCCTGGAAACCACCCAAGAATTCCAAATCGATACCCACCACCTCTTTATCGATTTTAAGGCCGCGTACGATAGCATTTATAGAGACGAGCTATACAGAGCCATGTCAGGTTTTGGCATTCCCACAAAACTCGTCCGACTGTGCAGGATGACGATGGAGAACTCTCGCTGCTCCGTCAAGGTTGGTTCTGACCTCACAGAAGCTTTTCACGTAAAAAAAGTATTCCGACAAGGTGATGCGCTATCGTGCGATTTCTTCAACTTAATACTTGAACAAATTATAAGAAACTCGCAAGTAAATTGTAGTGGGACAATTTTTTTCAAGTCTGTGCAATTGCTAGCATACGCTGACGACATAGACATAATTGGCAGAACTCGGCGAGCTGTCACTGGAACGTTTGCTAGCATTGAAGCTGAAGCGGCTAAGATGGGACTAGCAGTCAATGAGGCCAAAACGAAGTACCTGCTGTCCACAAAAAGGGACACACAACACCGGCGGATTGGACAAAACATCACAATAGACAGGTACCACTTTGAGGTAGTTAGGGACTTTGTGTACCTCGGATCCGCTATAACATCTGACAACAACATCTCGTCAGAAATAAAGCGAAGAATCACTCTTGCCAATCGCTGTTTCTATGGGCTAGGAAGGCAATTGAGTAGCAAAGCCCTCTCTCGAAAGACAAAGGAGACTCTGTATCAGACCCTAATCATCCCAGCCCTGCTCTATGGCGCCGAGGCGTGGATTCTATCTAAAGCGGATGAAGATATCCTTAGTCGTTTCGAGCGTAAGATTCTTCGGAAGATTTTTGGCCCTATCTGCGTTAACGGGCTTTGGAGGAGAAGGTTCAACCAAGAACTATACGAGCTGTACAGCGACATTGACCTGGTCAAAAAAATACGCATAGCACGTATAAGATGGCTAGGTCATGTAGAGCGAATGGACAACAATGCTCCGGCTCGCAGGATCTTCGATTCCATCCCAGAGGGCAGACGCAGTCAAAGAAGACCTCGCCTTAGGTGGCGCGCTCAAGTGGACGACGACCTCAACCAACTTGGAGTGCAAAACTGGAGGCAGCTAGCCAAAGACCGAGTTGGCTGGAGAGGCATATTGGTTGAGGCCCAGGTTCGCCCGAACTGTAGCGCCACCTAAGTATGTAAGTATTATACTGCTATCTGGAAAACATACTGTGGATAACCAAACGATAAATGGAACTTATCTTGCCACACTCGAAAACACCACCACGATAGATGGCATCATATACGAAAAACAGCCGAAGAAATTACTTAATTTCCTAAAAACGTTCAAGGTTCAACATAGATGACTACAATATAGATGAATACTTAGAAACAATAAACAAAGAACCACAACTGGAAAATATCAATCTGATGGACCGAATCCAAACTGAGATATCAAACAGTCCAACCATTTCAATAATAGGACTATTACTTTTAATGGCAATAATGATTATATTTTCAGTTCAATGCTACAGGAAAAGAATACTCAGAACTCCACCAATATCCAAAGAAGAATTAATAGAACTTCAAGCTACAGAAATAATGAGACGCGTACACTCTTGAAAGAAAGTGACCCATGTCACATACCCATAAACCACTTGAGTATCGGAATGCTATTTAAACATGTGCATCAACACATATTTCAACCCCATAGCCATCAAGAAGAGACAAGAGGACGAGAATTCACTCCGGCCATCATCACACAAAAGAAGGAGTACGTATCGAGTCATGGTCCGTTGCAGTTGATCTTCGTTCCGTCTGCATATTCTAAGCCCAAAACAATATTTGTACCATAGTGTTAAAAGTTTTATTAAATAAAGTTTTTTTAGGTCTAATTCGTTTTTAATAATTTAATTTATATATTGGTAAAAGTCCGGCTGATCTGTGGTATGGAAAAAAAATAGACATTAACAAGCTTAAATTCCTTGGATGTGACTGCTACTTATTAAAACAAGGTAACAAGAGAGGTAAAATATATAGGAAATCAACAAAAGGTATATTTTTTTGTTATGATGTCGATTCTCCAGGGTTCAAAGTCTTCATAAATGAAACAAGAGATGTTATAAGTATAGGCAATGTAGAAACGCCACCGACTCAAACGTCTGACACTGAGAGATCAGACACAAGCTCAAAATATGAAAGCATCGAAGTTGAAGAAATTGAAGATGAAAATTGTCCACCAAGTCCGGAAAACAAAAGTGCAAAAAGTCCACCGGTGCCACCTGTAAGGAGAAATATACGTAATCGTCGCCTTATAAGACCACCAACAAGATTAAATGATTATGTAACTGATACAGCACTAATACTAGAAGATTTTGATAATTTCTGCAAAATTTCTGTGAAACAAATGATATTCCAGTCGCCGAAGCTCTCAAAGATGAAAATTGGAAGAAAGCAATGTCAGAAGAGTTCGAGTCACTGATAACAATGAAAACATGGATCTTAACAAAAACAGAAGTTTTATAATTGTTCTACATCTAAATGATGGTCTCATGGTCGGGCAACATAAAAGCGAAATGTTGGAAGTCTTAAAGAATCTGGATCAAAAGTTCAAGGTTACTTATGATCCTGGGAAAAGCAACAGATTCTCATATCTTGGAATGCAGATTCAAGTGCTTAAAGATGGAATATTTGTAAACCAGTCAAAATATGCTGAAAGAATTGTACAGCGCTTCAAGTTTGGAGACTTAAACCTTGCACACACACACCTATTGAAAGAGGAATGGTCACAGATCCTGAAAATTTTGTGAATGATAGTCTTTTGGATAAGTCAAATCCATACAGAGAATTTGTCGGTAGTTTATTATATCTTGCCACCATATCACGTCCAGACATATGCTTTGCAGTCAGTTACCCCAGTCGATTCAACAACAAGCCCATGAAAAGTCACTGGACAATGATTAGACGTATCTTTCAATATGTCAAAGGGACAACAAAGTTTGGAATTTGTTTTAATGGATGTAGGAATCTGTCTCTATATAGTGACTCTGATTTTTATGGAGATTCGGAAACTGGTCATTCTACAAGTGGAGTTCTCCTTCTACGCGGAGGCCCTGTAGTTTGACTCACTCATAAGCAAAGCACTGTCAAACTCAACCGCTGAAGCTGGGTATCGAGCAGCAGTATTAGCCATGCTGGATACGAAGACTAGCTAAAGAATTAAGACAATTAGATTCAAGTCAGCCTACATCACACTACACTGACAATCAGTCTGCTATTCACATGCTGAATAACACCCATGAAGGAAATATCGAAAAAGGGAAGAAACACATTGAAATATCTAGGAAGTTCATCAAACAGCATATCGGATTTACAGTCACACCCATCCATGTCAGAAGCAATGATCAACTCGCAGATATCTTGACTAAGCCTCTACTACGAAAACAATATGAATATTTGCGGGGTAAAATAGTTAAGGAGGAGTGTTGGTAGTAATTATTTTTCATTATAATAATAATAATAATAATAATATTTTTAACTAAGTGTCTGTAAAGCGCATTACCTTTTAGAATGCAACTTGATGAAGCTTAAGAAAATGCGCACGATTTTGAGCGAGAGAGCTCGCGTATCGTTCCGTTTCATCTAATTATGACAAATGTAGTCTAAGTCTGAAGTGTCAAGCAGAAAAATTATTATCGCTTATTCAAGAAAAGAATTATGAAGACTTAAATATCTAAAAGTAATTACTTAAAATTAAAAAAAAAAACCCCTTTTGTAAAACTTATCTTTTTAAGTAACATATTTTACGTATTATTACAACTGAATTAAAATAATGAATTCAATGAAAAAAAAACGTTCTTTCAAATTCAGAATAACCTCATACATGCGAAATCAATTCAAATAAAACTCATCGGATAGCAATGCCTTGGTATTTATTCACCAACTTATCAATGGCTTTATTGACGCCCCGTTTTATTTGATTTCAACATTAATAAAATCTATTTTACGTACCAGTGCTCCACTCGTATAAATATTTAATATAAAATATGTACATATATATTTGTTTGGTTTTATCGAATATGTGTTTTTTATGTTTTGATGCATGTGTTGGTTCTGTTGTTTGATTTTTTTTACTAACTATTAACACATGCACATAATGATGAGCCTTGCTTTAGCCTCCCTATGGCCGAATTTCTGAGTGTGAAAAAAAAAATTGAGATACATATGTCATATGTGAAACAAAATGTGAGTCTCGCTCAAAAATCGCAAATTTGTTGACAAATAGCTTGGAATTACCGGCATTCGATTCTAATTGCATAAATTCGACTTATGCGCGAAACAGATTGAAACCGCAACAGCAACAGCACCAGCAACAACTGCCGCCATTATTTTAGAACCTATGTGTTTCAATTGCTCAAGCTAGAATAGACCAGCAAATGCAACGTCAACAGCGTCGTTAGACCAAAGTCCTAAATTTGCAGTTACTGTTCCATTGCTACCAACTTTAAACAAGAATATTCAGGGGCACAATACTGCAAAAAAAAAACAGTGTTATTATTCTAAGAAGACGATGCTGGTGCTGATGGCAATGTGTTTGATTTTTTTTGCTGGTCAGCCTGCTTTTCGCTGTTGATGGTGCTGGTGCTGTTGCTGGTTCAATCTGTTCCGCGCTTTACATAGTTGGGCCTCTGGTCTAAAAACTTACTAAGAAAACATTCTTATTAGCTCTTGCACAAAACGTTGACCTGTAAAAAAAGAAGGAAAAAAGTATCATACAACGACAATAACACCCCTATATAAATCTTAAAATTTCAGATCATGGACATCATCTTTACATTGCTATTTTTCGCCGCAACAAAAGCATACCTAATAGACTACACTAGGGACAACCACGTTTTAATAGAGTTAGGAGATGCATTCCTCTATGAAAACACTTCAACTGTCATACACATGACAAACTTAACTTACCCTCAACGTTTCGTCGACTCCACTCGACGACAACTCGATAGAAATCATGAACATTCCACATACCCATTTTCCGCTAAGGAGAGAAATACGAAGTATGATAATGATCTCAACATTATCCAAACTTTGCTGGATCAACTTACGCCAACTAGATCCAAAAGGGCTATAGAAACTATAGGCACTATCTGGAAATGGATTGCTGGATCCCCAGATCATGACGACAAGGTGATGATTGAAAACAAATTAAACGATTTAATTATTAATAATAATAAGCAATTTATGATAAATTCTAAGATCTTTAACGTAATAAACAACTTAAAATATAATGTATATGATGATTTAATTTCAGAAAAAAGCAAACTAGTTATTATGGAGTTGCAGAATATTATAACCACATTAACTTTATCTAAACTTGGGATCTTAAATCCAGCCATATTAAACCACAAGGAAATTAATGATATCACAAAGAAAGAAAAAACACAATTAACAATTACTAAACTAATAGACAATTCAAACTTTACCATTTTACAAAATAACGAAATTATTGCAATCATGATCAAATAGCCTTTGCTTTATACTAAATGTAAATTGTATGAAACCAGAGCTATTAGTCAACATGACGGTAAAATAGTTATTGATAAGGAAATAGCAAAATGCCAAAATTCATATACAAATGTTGAAAAATCTAAATTCGAAACAAAATATAATTATTGTAAATTTAAGCCAACAAGATACTTGTTTATCTAACTTACTTAATGATAAGAAAACAAATTGTACTAAGGGAAACAAATATAAAGCTAGATTTATATTTGAGATTAGATTTAGTAGATTTAATTTATTTTGAATTCAATATAATTTGATTATAACAATTAATTAAATAAAGCAATTATATACACTTCAGAAAATTAATCAAAATAAATTTAGTGACATTTATATTTATACAAAACAGTGTTAATGTCACTTCAATTTAAAAATACATATGTATCTTATATGGGTGGGGTGACCCTTGATAAGAAAAACTTGACCCTTGAAAATAAAAATTGCAAGCAGAGGTAGGTACAATGAGTAAGAGGTAACCTTCATAATGATAATATAACAGTTCATATACACATAGCCTTATACAAAATTAAATTTTACTACATACATGTTTTTTTGTATTTATGTTTGAGCATTTAGTAAGCATTCAAGTTCTTTTGGTTGAAAATCTAATAGCCAGTTTCTTATATCTTTTTCAATTTTTCTAGAGACATTTATTGTTCTGAGATTTCGGGGTAATTTGTTGAAAATACGACAAGATGCTACACTGTAAAAATTACGCAATTCTGTGGTGCGGTATCTGGGAATCGGAACCAAGTTCATTGAATTTATTCGCAAGTTGTGACTGTCAAGAAATCTAGAGTTAAGATTACCAGATCTAAAGAAAAAAACTTTTAACACTTTGAAACAGTATAAATGCCGTAAGGGAAGAATGTTCAGATACTTGAAAAGAGGTAAACTAGGATGTAAACGATGTTTGTTACACATTATCCTTATGATACGCTTCTGAAGTATTAATAATGGCTCAATTTTGTTTAAATGAGTACCACCCCAACATGTAACACCATACTGCAACTTAGACTGGAAAATACCATTATAGATAATGCTCAACAGTTTCTTAGAACAAACTTTTTGAAGGTAATAAAAGTTTCTCACAGTCGATCTAAAATACTTTTTCAGCGAATCCGTGTGGTGCAGGAAGGACATTTTTGCATCCATTATTAAGCCAAGATATTTAAATTGGTTCACTACTTCCACCTCAAAACATTTTTCACTGCAGTCAATATTAAAACAGAAGCTATTCGTTGAACTACATGAGCAATTATATAATCTGAATTTCTGGCATTCAGGTGCATGAAAACAAATATTTACATCAGGACTCGATTGAGAAGAGAGGCTAAAAAACATAATTTTTGTTTTCGAACTAATTACTAATTTATGGTCGGCAAACCACAGTCTTAATAAATCTAAGTCCCAATTTATATCACTAAGAAGATCCAAACGACTACTTGATCCGTAGACGCACCCAACATCATCAGCAAAGCTAGAATTAATAAAAGAAGGTATTATACTGCAATATAATCAGCAACCTGATTGGCCCCTATCAGTGTGGCTTCAGACCAGGAAAGTCCACAATCGATCAAATTTTCACTCTACGGGAGATCCTGGAAATCACCCAAGAATTCCAAATCGATACCCACCACCTCTTTATCGATTTTAAGGCCGCGTACGATAGCATTTATAGAGACGAGCTATACAGAGCCATGTCAGGTTTTGGCATTCCCACAAAACTCGTCCGACTGTGCAGGATGACGATGGAGAACTCTCGCTGCTCCGTCAAGGTTGGTTCTGACCTCACAGAAGCTTTTCACGTAAAAAAAGTATTCCGACAAGGTGATGCGCTATCGTGCGATTTCTTCAACTTAATACTTGAACAAATTATAAGAAACTCGCAAGTAAATTGTAGTGGGACAATTTTTTTCAAGTCTGTGCAATTGCTAGCATACGCTGACGACATAGACATAATTGGCAGAACTCGGCGAGCTGTCACTGGAACGTTTGCTAGCATTGAAGCTGAAGCGGCTAAGATGGGACTAGCAGTCAATGAGACCAAAACAAAGTACCTGCTGTCCACAAAAAGGGGCACACAACACTGGCGGATTGGACAAAACATCACAATAGACAGGTACAACTTTGAGGTAGTTAGGGACTTTGTGTACCTCGGATCCGCTATAACATCTGACAACAACATCTCGTCAGAAATAAAGCGAAGAATCACTCTTGCCAATCGCTGGTTCTATGGGCTAGGAAGGCAATTGAGTAGCAAAGCCCTCTCTCGAAAGACAAAGGAGACTCTGTATCAGACCCTAATCATCCCAGCCCTGCTCTATGGCGCCGAGGCATGGACTCTATCTAAAGCGGATGAAGATATCCTTAGTCGTTTCGAGCGTAAGATTCTTCGGAAGATTTTTGGCCCTATCTGCGTTAACGGGCTTTGGAGGAGAAGGTTCAACCAAGAACTATACGAGCTGTACAGCGACATTGACCTGGTCAAAAAAATACGCATATCACGTTAAAGATGGCTAGGATTCGCTAGGAGCGAATGGACAACAATGCTCCGGCTCGCAGGATCTTCGATTCCATCCCAGAGGGTAGACGCAGTCAAATAAGACCTCGCCTTAGGTGGCGCGCTCAAGTGGAGGACGACCTCAACCAACTTGGAGTGCAAAACTGGAGGCAGCTAGCCTAAGACCGAGTTGGCTGGAGAGACATGTTGGTTGAGGCCCAGGTTCGCCCCGAACGCCACCTAAGTAAATAAGTATTATACTGCTATCTGGAAAACATACTGTGGATAACCAAACGATAAATGGAACATATCTTGCCACACTCGAAAACACCACCACGATAGATGGCATCATATACGAAAAACAGCCGAAGAAATTACTTAATTTCCTAAAAACGTTCAAGGTTCAACATAGATGACTACAATATAGATGAATACTTAGAAACAATAAACAAAGAACTACAACTGGAAAATATCAATCTGATGGACCGAATCCAAACTGAGATATCAAATAGTCCAACCATTTCAAAAATAGGACTATTACTTTTAATGGCAATAATGATTATATTTTCAGTTCAATGCTACAGGAAAAGAATACTCAGAACTCCACCACGATCCAAAGAAGAATTAATAGAACTTCAAGCTACAGAAATAATGAGACGCATACACTCTTGAAAGATTGGGACAATCTTTTCTTAACCATGGGGGAAGTTAACACTTCGGTCCACTTGAAGATAACGCTGGATGAAGAACAGCAATAAATAACAAAGAAAAGAAACAATCTGGAAATCATAAACATCATTGTTTATGACTAACTCATGTCACGTACCCATAAACACTTGTACCATAGTGTTAAAAGTTTTTATTAAATAAAGTTTTTTTAAGTCTAATTCGTTTTCAATAATTTAATTTATATATTGGTAGAAGTCCGGCTGATCTGTGGTTTGGAAGAAAAATAGACATTAACAAGCTTAAATTCTTTGAATGTGACTGCTACTTATTAAAACAAGAGAGGTAAAATATATAGGAAATCAACAAAATGTATATTTTTTGGTTATGATGTCGATTCTCCAGGCTTCAGAGTCTTCATAAATGAAACAAGAGATGTTATAAGTATAAGCAAGGTAGTTTTTTTATGACAAAACTGAAACTGAACGCTCTACTGAGATAGAAACGCCACCGACTCAAACGTCTGACACTGAGAGATCACACACAAGCTCAAAATATGAAAGCATCGAAGTTGAAGAAACTGAAGATGAAAATTTTCCACCAAGTCCGGAAAACGAAAGTTCAGAAAGTCCACCGGTGCCATCTAGGTAAGCTAGATGAAAGGGTCTTCAGTTATCAACCAGAAGGTTTCAATGATAATTCAGGTCGTGTATGCGAATTGAAGAAAAGTCTTTACGGCTTAAAGCAAGCACCAAAAATCTGGAATAAGCAATTTTCAAAATTTCTAATGTCTCTAAGATCTAAGATGTCTTTAGATCTACTGATGATGATCCATGTGTCTATTAGACAAGAACAGAAGTTTTATAATTGTTCTACATCTTAATGATGGTCTCATGGTCGGGCAACATAAAAGCGAAATGTTGGAAGTCTTAAAGAAGTTGGATCAAAAGTTCAAGGGTACTTATGATACTGGAAAAAGACAAAACAGATTCTCATATCTCAGAATGCAGATTCAATTGTCTAAAGATGGAATATTTGTAAACCAGTCAAAGTATGCTGAAAGAATTTTACAACGTTTCAAGTTTGGAGACTTAAACCTTGCACACACACACCTATTGAAAGAGGAATGGTCACAGATCCTGAAAATTTTGTAAATGATATTCCTTTGGATAAGTCAAATCCATACAGAGAAGTTGTCGGTAGTTTATTATATCTTGCCACCATATCACGTCCAGACATATGCTTTCCAGTCAATTACCCCAGTCGATTCAACAACAAGCCCATGAAAAGTCACTGGACAATTATTAGACGTATCTTTCAATATTTCAAAGGGACAACAAAGTTTGGAATTTGTTTTAATGGATGTAGGAATGGAGATTCGGAAACAAAAACAGGGCGGAGGCCCTGTAGTTTGGCTCACTCATAAGCAAAGCACTGTATCAAACTCAACCGCTGAAGCTGGGATTCGAGCAGCAGCAGTATTAGCCATGCTGGATACGAAAACTAGCTAAAGAATTAAGACAATTAGATTCAAGTCAGCCTACATCACACTACACTGACAATCAGCCGCTATTCACATGCTGAATAACACCCTTGAAGGAAATATCAAAAAAGGGAAGAAACACATTGAAATATCTAGGAAGTTAATCCAGCAGCATATCGGATTTACAGTCACACCCATCCATGTCAGAAGCAATGATCAACTCGCAGATATCTTGACTAAGCCTCTTCTACGAAAACAATATGAATATTTGCGGGGTAAAATAGTTAAGGAGGAGTGTTGATAGTAATTATTATTCATTATTTTAATAATAATAATAATAATAATATTTTTAACTAAGTGTCTGTAAGGCGCATTACCTTTTAGAATGCAACTTGATGAAGCTTAAGAAAATGCGCACAGCTCTCTCGCATGTCGTTTCGTTTCATTTAATTATGACAAATGTAGTCTAAGTCTGAAGTGTCAAGCAGAAAAAATATTATCGCTAATTCAAGAAAAGAATTATGAAGACATAAATATCTAAAAGTAATTACTTAATATTAAGAAAAAGGCGCCTTTTGTAAAACTTATCTTTTTAAGTAACATACTTTACGTATTATTTCAACTGAATTAAAATAATGAATTCAATACAAAAAAACGTTCTTTCAAATTCAGAATAACCTCATACATGCGAAATCAATTCAAATAAAACTCATCGGATAGCAATGCCTTGGTATTTATTCGCCAACTTATCAATGGCTTTATTGACGCCCCGTTTTATTTTAATTCAACATTAATAAAATCTATTTTACGTACCAGTGCTCCACTCGTATAAATATTTAATATAAAATATGTACATATATATATGTTTGGTTTTATCGAATATGTGTTTTTTATGTTTTGATGCATGTGTTGGTTCTGTTGTTTGATTTTTTTTACTAACTATTAACACATGCACTTAATGATGGGCCTTGCTTTAGCCTCACTATGGCGGAATTTCTGAGTGTGAAAAAAAATTGAGATACATATGTCATATGTGAAACAAAATGTGAGTCTCGCTCAAAAATCGCAAATTTGTTGACAAATAGCTTGGAATTACCGGCATTCGATTCTAATTGCATAAATTTGACTTATGCGCGAAACAGATTGAAACCGCAACAGCAACAGCACCAGCAACAACGGCCGCCATTATTTTAGAACCTATGTGTTTCAATTGCTCAAGCTAGAATAGACCAGCAAATGCAACGTCAACAGCGTCGTTAGACCAAAGTCCTAAATTTGCTGTTACTGTTCCATTGCTACCAACTTTACACAAGAATATTCAGGGGCACAATACTGCAAAAAAAAAACAGTGTTATTATTCTAAGAAGACGATGCTGGTGCTGATGGTAATGTGCTGGTCAGCCTGCTTTTCGCTGTTGATGGTGCTGGTGCTGTTGCTGGTTCAATCTGTTCCACGCTTTACATAGTTGGGCCTCTGGTCTAAAAACTTACTAAGAAAACATTCTTATTAGCTCTTGCACAAAACGTTGACCTGTAAAAAAGGAAGGAAAAAAGTATCATACAACGACAATAACACCCCTATAAAATCTTAAAATTTCAGATCATGGTCATCATCTTTACATTGCTATTTTTCGCCGCAACAAAAGCATACCTAATAGACTACACTAGGGACAACTACGTTTTAATAGAGTTAGGAGGTGCATTCCTCTATGAAAACACTTCAACTGTCATACACATGACAAACTTAACTTACTCTCAACGTTTCGTCGACTCCACTCGACGACAACTCGATAGAAATCATGAACATTCCACATACCCATTTTCCTCTAAGGAGAGAAATACGAAGTAAGATAATGATCTTAACATTATTCAAACTTTGCTGGATCAACTTACGCCAAGTAGATCCAAAAGGGCTATAGAAACTATTGGCAATTTCTGGAAATGGATTGCTGGATCCCCAGATCATGACGACAAGGTGATGATTGAAAACAAATTAAACGGTTTAATAATTAATAATAATAAGCAATTTATGATAAATTCTAAGATCTTTAGCGTAATAAACAACTTAAAATGCAATGTATATGATGACTTACTTACTTACTTAGGGGGCGCTACAGTTCGATACGAACCTGAGCCTCAACCAACATGCCTCTCCAGCCAGCTCGTTCTTTTGCTAGCTGCTTCTAGTTTTACACTCCAAGTTGGTTGAGGTCGTCCTCCACTTGAGCGCGCCACCTAAGGCGAGGTCTTCGTTGACTGCGTCTACCCTCTGGGATGGAATCGAAGATCCTGCGAGCCGGAGCATTGTTGTCCATTCGCTCTTCATGACCTAGCCATCTTAAACGTGATATGCGTATTTTTTTGACCAGGTCAATGTCGCTGTACAGCTCGTATAGTTCTTGGTTGAATCTTCTCCTCCAAAGTCCGTTAACGCAGATAGGTCGAAGAATCTTACGCTCGAAACGACTAAGGATATCTTCATCCGCTTTAGATAGAGTCCATGCCTGGGCGCCATAGAGCAGGACTGGGATGATTAGGGTCTTATACAGAGTCTCCTTTGTCTTTCGAGAGAGGGCTTTGCTACTCAATTGCCTTCCTAGCCCATAGAATCAGCGATTGTCAAGAGTAATTCTTCGCTTTATTTCTGGCGAGATGTTGTCAGATGTTAAAGCGGATCCGAGGTACACAAAGTCCCTAACTACCTCAAAGTTGTACCTGTCTATTGTGATGTTTTGTCCAATCCGCCGGTGTTGTGTGTCCTTTTTTGTGGACAGCAGGTACTTCGTTTTGGCCTTATTGACTGCTAGTCCCATCTTAGCCGCTTCAGCTTCAATGCTAGCAAACGTTCCAGTGACAGCTCGCCGAGTTCTGCCAATGATGTCTATGTCGTCAGCGTATGCTAGCAATTGCACAGACTTGAAAAAAATTGTCCCACTACAATTGACTTGCGAGTTTCTTATAATTTTTTCAAGTATTAAGTTGAAGAAATCGCACGATAGCCCACCACCTTGTCGGAATCCTTTTTTGACGTCAAAAGCTTCTGTGAGGTCATTACCAACCTTGACGGAGCAGCGAGAGTTCTCCATCGTCATCCTGCACAGTCGGATGAGTTTTGTGGGGAAGCCAAAACCTGACATGTCTCTGTATAGCTCGTCTCTATAAATGCTATCGTACGCGGCCTTAAAATCAATAAATGGGTATCGATTTGAAATTCTTGGGTAGTTTCCAGGATCTGCCGTAGCGTGAACATTTGATCGATTGTGGACTTTCCTAGTCTGAAACCACACTGATAGGGGCCAATCAGGTTGCTAACGAAACGAAACAGAGAGGATCTTGTAGGCGATATTCAGGAGACTTATTCCTTTATAGTAAGCGCAGTTTAGAGGGTCTCCTTTCTTGTGGATCGGGCAAACGATGCTGAGGTTCCATTCGACAGGCATACTTTCTTCTGACCAAACTTTAGAGATGAGTTGGTATATGCACTCCACCGCGTAATCTCCGGCCGCTTTAAAAAGTTAAAAGTTCGGCGAGTAGTCCGTCGGGTCCAGCAGCTTTTTTGTTTTTTTAGTTTAGATATTGCTATCCTTACTTCATTTTGGTCAGGTGGACGGAAGTTTTGTCTGTCATCATCCATGTCGAATGGTTCATTCTGCCTGATTGCGGGGTTTTGGTCTTCATCGCCGTTTAACAGTCTGATATGATGACTTATTTTCTTAAAAAAGGAAACTAGTTATTATGGAGTTGCAAAATATTATAACCACATTAACTTTATCCAGCCATATTAAACCACAGGGAAATTAATGATATCACAAAGAAAGAAAAAACACAATTAACAATTACTAAACTAATAGACAATTCAAACTTTACCATTTTACAAAATAACGACATTATTGCAATCATGATCAAATAGCCTTTGCTTTATACTAAATGTAAATTGTATGAAACTAGAGCTATTAGTCAACATGACGGTAAAATAGTTATTGATAAGGAAATAGCAAAATGCCAAAATTCATATACAAATGTTGAAAAATCTAAATTCGAAACAAAATATAATTATTGTAAATTTAAGCCAACAGATACTTGTTTATCTAACTTGAAGATGAAGAACTTGAAGAACTTGAACTGAAGCTAGAATTAATAAAAGACGGTATTATACTGCTATCTGGAAAACATACTGTGGATAACCAAACGATAAATGGAACTTATCTTGCCACATTCGAAAACACCACCACGATAGATGGCATCATATACGAAAAACAGCCGAAAAAATTACTTAATTTCCTAAACACGTTCAAGGTTCAACATAGATGACTACAATATAGATGAATACTTAGAAACAATAAACAAAGAACTACAACTGGAAAATATCAATCTGATGGACCGAATCCAAATTAAGATATCAAGCAGTCCAACCATTTCAATAATAGGACTATTACTTTTAATGGCAATAATGATTATATTTTCAGTTCAATGCTACAAGAAAAGAATACTCAGAACTATCCAGAGAAGAATTAATAGAACTTCAAGCTACAGAAAAAATGAGACGCGTACACTCTAGAAAGATTGGGACAATCTTTTCTTAACCATGGGGGAAGTTAACACTTCGGTCCACTTGAAGATAACGCTGGACGAATAACAGCAATATATAACAAAGAAAAGAAACAATCTGGAAATCATAAACATCATTGTTTATGACTAACCCATGTCACGTACCCATAAACACTTGTACCATAGTGTTAAAAGTTTTTATTAAATAAAGTTTTTTTAAGTCTAATTCGTTTTCAATAATTTAATTTATATATTGGTAAAAGTCCGGCTGATCTGTGGTTTGGAAGAAAAATAGACATTAACAAGCTTAAATTCTTTGAATGTGACTGCTACTTATTAAAACAAGAGAGGTAAAATATATAGGAAATCAACAAAATGTATATTTTTTGGTTATGATGTCGATTCTCCAGGCTTCAGAGTCTTGACAAAACTGAAACTGAACGCTCTACTGAGATAGAAACGCCACCGACTCAAACGTCTGACACTGAGAGATCACACACAAGCTCAAAATATGAAAGCATCGAAGTTGAAGAAACTGAAGATGAAAATTGTCCACCAAGTCCGGAAAACGAAAGTTCAGAAAGTCAACCACCTGTAAGGAGAAATATACG
The DNA here is from genome assembly GCA_963971375.1 of Platycheirus rosarum. NCBI lineage: Eukaryota > Metazoa > Arthropoda > Insecta > Diptera > Syrphidae > Platycheirus > Platycheirus rosarum. The sequence continues at coordinate 102,018,126 of OZ020508.1, forward strand.
TAATCGTCGCCTTATAAAACCACCAACAAGATTAAATGATTATGTAACTGATACAGCACAAATATTAGAAGATTTTGATAATTTCTTCAAAATTTCTGTGAAACAAAATGATATTCAAAGATGAAAATTGGAAGAAAGCAATGTCAGAAGAGTTCGAGTCACTGATAACAATGAAAACATGGATCTTAACTGAAAAACCTAGACATCACACCTTTGAATGGTCGTTGGGTGTTACACAAGAAAGATGATGGAAAATATAAGGCAAGACTCGTCGTCAGAAGTTTCGAACAGAAAAAAGGTAAAGACTATTTTGTTGTTGCCCGTTTTATGTCAATCAGGTTAATTTTGAGCATGGCTGCATCTGAAAGCATGAAGATAAAGACAATCGATGTAGACATTTTTTTTCATGGTAAGCTAGATGAAAGTGTCTTCATTTATCAACTAGAAGGTTTCAATGATAATTCAGGTCGTGTATGCGAATTGAAGCAAGCACCAAAAATCTGGAATAAGCAATTTTCAAAATTTCTAATGTCTCTAAGCTTTAGATCTACTGATGATGATCCATGTGTCTATTAAACAACAACAGAAGTTTTATAATTGTTCTACATCTTAATGATGGTCTCATGGTCGGGCAACATAAAAGCGAAATGTTGGAAGTCTGAAAGAAGCTGGATCAAAAGTTCAAGGTTACTTATGATACTGGAACAAAGCAACAGATTCTCATATCTCGGAATGCAGATTCAAGTGTCTGAAGATGAAATATTTGTAAACCAGTCAAAATATACGGAAAGAATTGTACCACGTTTCAAGTTTGGAGACTTAAACCTCGCAAACACACACCTATTGAAAGAGGAATGGTCACAGATCCTGAAAATTTTGTAAATGATAGTCCTTTGGATAAGTCAAATCCATACAGAGAAGTCGTCGGTAGTTTATTATATCTTGCCACCATATCACGTCCAGACATATGCTTTGCAGTCAATTACCCCAGTCGATTCAACAACAAGCCCATGAAAAGTCACTGGACAATGATTAGACGTATCTTTCAATATGTCAAAGGGACAACAAAGTTTGGAATTTGTTTTAATGGATGTAGGAATGGAGATTCGGAAACAAAAACAGGGCGAAGGCCCTGTAGTTTGGCTCACTCATAAGCAAAGCACTGTATCAAACTCAACCGCTGAAGCTGGGAATCGAGCAGCAGCAGTATTAGCCATGCTGGATACGAAAACTAGCTAAAGAATTAAGACAATTAGATTCAATTCAGCCTACATCACACTACACTGACAATCAGCCGCTATTCACATGCTGAATAACACCCTTGAAGGAAATATCAAAAAAGGGAAGAAACACATTGAAATACCAAGAAAGTTCATCCAGCAGCATATCGGATTTACAGTCACACCCATCCATGTCAGAAGCAATGATCAACTCGCAGATATCTTGACTAAGCCTCTTCTACGAAAACAATATGAATATTTGCGGGGTAAAATAGTTAAGGAGGAGTGTTGATAGTAATTATTTTTCATTATAATAATACTAATAATAATACAAATATTTTTAACTAAGTGTCTGTAAGGCGCATTACCTTTTAGAATGCAACTTGATGAAGCTTAAGAAAATGCGCACAGCTCTCTCGCACGTTCCGTTTCATCTAATTATGACAAATGTAGTCTAAGTCTGAAGTGTCAAGCAGAAAAATTATTATCGCTAATTCAAGAAAAGAATTATGAAGACTTAAATATCTAAAAAAAAAAATACTTAATATTAACAAAAGGCGCCTTTTGTAAAACTTATCTTTTTAAGTAACATACTTTACGTATTATTACAACTGAATTAAAATAATGAATTCAATACAAAAAAAAAACGTTTTTTCAAATTCAGAATAACCTCATACATGCGAAATCAATTCAAATAAAACTTATCGGATAGCAATGCCTTGGTATTTATTCACCAACTTATCAATGGCTTTATTGACGCCCCGTTTTATTTGATTTCAACATTAATAAAATCTATTTTACGTACCAGTGCTCCACTCGTATAAATATTTAATATGAAATATGTACATATATATATGTTTGGTTTTATCGAATATGTGTTTTTTTATGTTCTGATGCATGTGTTGGTTCTGTTGTGTGATTTGTTTTAGTAACTTTTAACACATGCACTTAATGATGAGCCTTGCTTTAGCCTCACTATGGCCGAATTTCTGATTGTGAAAAAAATTGAGATACATATGTCATATGTGAAACAAAATGTGAGTTTCGCTCAAAAATCGCAAATTTATTGACAAATAGCTTGGAATTACCGGCATTCGATTCTAATTGCATAAATTCGACTTATGCGCGAAACAGATTGAAACCGCAACAGCAACAGCACCAGCAACAACGGCCGCCATTATTTTAGAACCTATGTGTTTCAATTGCTCAAGCTAGAATAGACCAGCAAATGCAACGTCAACAGCGTCGTTAGACCTGTGCTGCGCTGTTGCTGGTTCAATCTGTTCCGCGCTTTACATAGTTGGGCCTCTGGTCTAAAAACTTACTAAGAAAACATTCTTATTAGCTCTTGCACAAAACGTTGACCTGTAAAAAAGGAAGGAAAAAAGTATCATACAACGACAATAACACCCCTATATAAATCTTAAAATTCCAGATCATGGACATCATCTTAACATTGCTATTTTTCGCCGCAACAAAAGCATACCTAATAGACTACACTAGGGACAACTACGTTTTAATAGAGTTAGGAGATGTATTCCTCTATGAAAACACTTCAACTGTCATACACATGACAAACTTAACTTACCCTCAACGTTTCGTCGACTCCACTCGACGACAACTCGATAGAAATCATGAACATTCCACATACCCATTTTCCGTTAAGGAGAGAAATACGAAGTATGATAATGATCTCAACATTATTCAAACTTTGCTGGATCAACTTACGCCAACTAGATCCAAAAGGGCTATAGAAACTATAGGCACTATCTGGAAATGGATTGCTGGATCCCCAGATCATGACGACAAGGTGATGATTGAAAACAAATTAAACGATTAATTATTTAATAATAATAAGCAATTAAAGATAAATTCTAAGATCTTTAACGTAATAAACAACTTAAAATATAATGTATATGATGATTTATTTTCAGAAAAAAGCAAACTAGTTATTATGGAGTTGCAAAATATTATAACCACATTAACTTTATCTAAACTTGGGATCTTAAATCCAGCCATATTAAACCACAGGGAAATTAATGATAGCACAAAGAAAGAAAAAACACAATTAACAATTACTAAACTAATAGACAATTCAAACTTTACCATTTTACAAAATAACGACATTATTGCAATCATGATCAAATAGCCTTTGCTTTATACTAAATGTAAATTGTATGAAACCAGAGCTATTAGTCAACATGACGGTAAAATAGTTATTGATAAGGTAAATAGCAAAATGCCAAAATTCATATACAAATGTTGAAAAATCTAAATTCGAAACAAAATATAATTATTGTAAATTTAAGATAACAGATACTTGTTTATCTAACTTGAAGTTGAAGAACTTGAAGGACTTGAACTGAAGCTAGAATTAATAAAAGACGGTATTATACTGCTATCTGGAAAACATACTGTAGATAACCAAACGATAAATGGAACTTGTCTTGCCACATTCGAAAACACCACCGCGATAGATGGCATCATATACGAAAAACAGCCGAAGAAATTACTTGATTTCCTAAAAACGTTCAAGTTTCAACATAGATGACTACAATATAGATGAATACTTAGAAACAATAAACAAAGAACTACAACTGGAAAATATCAATCTGATGGACTGAGATATCAAACAGTCCAACCATTTCAATAATAGGACTATTACTTTTAATGGTAATAATGATTATATTTTCAGTTCAATGCTACAGGAAAAGAATACTCAGAACTCCACCACTATCCAGAGAAGAATTAATAGAACTTCAAGCTACAGAAATAATGAGACGCGTACACTCTTGAAAGATTGGGACAATCTTTTCTTAACCATGGGGGAAGTTAACACTTCGGTCCACTTGAAGATAACGCTGCACGAAGAACAGCAATAAATAACAAAGAAAAGAAATAATCTGGAAATCATTAACATCATTGTTTATGACCAACCCATGTCATAAATATATTGGAAATCAACAAAAAGTATATTTTTTGGTTATGATGTCGATTCTCCAGGCTTTAGAGTCTTCATAAATTAAACAAGAGATACAAGTATAAGCAATGTAGTTTTTTATGACAAAACTGAAACTGAACGCTCTTTTGAGATAGAAACGCCTCAAACGTCTGACACTGAGAGATCACACACTAGCTCAAAATATGAAAGCATCGAAGTTGAAGAAACTGAAGATGAAAATTGTCACCAAGTCCGGAAAACGAAATATACGTATTCGTCACCTTATAAAACCACCAACAAGATTAAATGATTATGTAACTGATATAGCACAAATATTAGAAGATTTTGATAATTGATTCAAAATTTCTGTGAAACAAATGATATTCAAAGATGAAAATTGGAAGAAAGCAATGTCAGAAGAGTTCGAGTCACTGATAACAATGAAAACATGGATCTTAACTGAAAAACCTAGACATCACACCTTTGAATGGTCGTTGGGTTTTCGAACAGAAAAAAGGTAAAGACTATTTTGAAATTTACAGTCCTGTTGCCCGTTTTATGTCAATCAGGTTAATTTTGAGCATGGCTGCATCTGAAAGCATGAAGATAAAGACAATCGATGTAGACATTTTTTTTCATGGTAAGCTAGATGAAAGGGTCTTCATTTATCAACTAGAAGGTTTCAATGATAATTCAGGTCGTGTATGCGAATTGAAGCAAGCACCAAAAATCTGGAATAAGCAATTTTCAAAATTTCTAATGTCTCTAAGCTTTAGATCTACTGATGATGATCCATGTGTCTATTAAACAACAACAGAAGTTTTATAATTGTTCTACATCTTAATGATGGTCTCATGGTCGGGCAACATAAAAGCGAAATGTTGGAAGTTCAAGGTTACTTATGTTACTGGAAAAAGCAACAGATTCTCATATCTCGGAATGCAGATTAGAGTGTCTGAAGATGGAATATTTGTAAGCCAGTCAAAATATGCTGTAAGAATTGTACAACGCTTCAAGTTTGGAGACTTAACCTTGCACACACACACCTATTGAAAGAGGAATGGTCAGATTCTGAAAATTTTGTAAATGATAGTCCTTTGGATATGTTAAATCCATATAGAGAAGTTGTCGGTAATTTATTATATCTTGCCACCATATCACGTCCAGACATATGCTTTGGAGTCAATTACCCCAGTCGATTCAACAAGCCCATGAAAAGTCACTGGACAATGATTAGACGTATCTTTCAATATGTCAAAGGGACAACAAAGTTTGGAATTTGTTTTAATGGATGTAGGAATGGAGATTCGGAAACAAAAACAGGGCGGAGGCCCTGTAGTTTGGCTCACTCATAAGCAAAGCACTGTATCAAACTCAACCGCTGAAGCTGGGAATCGAGCAGCAGCAGTATTAGCCATGCTGGATACGAAAACTAGCTAAAGAATTAAGACAATTAGATTCAAATCAGCCTACAACACACTACACTGACAATCAACATAACACCCTTGAAGGAAATATCAAAAAAGGGAAGAAACACATTGAAATATCTAGGAAGTTCATCCAGCAGCATATCGTATTTACAGTCACACCCATCCATGTCAGAAGCAATGATCAACTCGCAGATATCTTGACTAAGCCTCTACTACGAAAACAATATGAATATTTGCGGGGTAAAATAGTTAAGGAGGAGTGTTGGTAGTAATTATTTTTCATTAAATAATAATAATAATAATATTTTTAACTAAGTGTCTGTAAGGCACATTACCTTTTAGAACGCAACATGATGAAGCTTAAGGAAATGCGCACAGCTCTCTCGCATGTCATTCCGTTTCATCTAATTATGACAAATGTAGTCTAAGTCAAAAATCAGAGTCTGAAGTGTCAAGCAGAAAAATTATTATCGCTAATTCAAGAAAATAATTATGAAGACTTAAATATCTAAAAGTAATTACTTAAAATTAAGAAAAAGGCGCCTTTTGTAAAACTTATCTTTTTAAGTAACATACTTTACGTATTATTACAACTGAATTAAAATAATGAATTCAATACAAATTCAGAATAACATCATACATGCGAAATCAATTCAAATAAAACTCATCAGATAGCAATGACTTGGTATTTATTCACCTACTTATCAATGGCTTTATTGACGCCCCGTTTTATTTGATTTCAATATTATTAAAATCTATTTTACGTACTCGTATAAATATTTAATATAAAATATGTACATATATGTTTGTTTGGTTTTATCGAATATGTGTTTTTTTATGTTTTGATGCATGTGTTGGTTCTGTTGTGTGATTTGTTTCCCTAACTATTAACACATGCACTTAATGATGAGCCTTGCTTTAACCTCACTATGGCCGAATTTATGAGGGTGAAAAAAATTGAGATACATATGTCATATGTGAAACAAAATGTGAGTCTCGCTCAAAAATCGCAAATTTGTTGACAAATAGCTTGGCATTACCGGCATTCGATTCTTATTGCATAAATTCGACTAATGCGCGAAACAGATTGAACCAGCAACAGCAACAGCACCAGCAACAACGGCCGCCATTATTTTAGAACCTATGTGTTTCAATTGCTCAAGCTAGAATAGACCAGCAAATGCAACGTCAACAGCGTCGTTAGACCTAAATTTGCTGTTGCTGTTCCATTGCTACCAACTGTTCAAATGCATATTCAGGGGCACAATATTGCAAAAAAACAGTGTTATTATTCTAAGAAGACGATGCTGGTGATGGTGGCAATGTGTTTGATTTTTTTTTTGGTCAGCCTGCCTTTCGCTGTTGACGCTGCTGGTGCTGTTGCTGGTTCAATCTGTCCCACGCTTTACATAGTTGGGCCTCTGGTCTGAAAACTTACTAAGAAAACATTCTTATTAGCTCTTTCACAAAACGTTGACCTGTAAAAAAGGAAGGAAAAAAGTATCATACCACGACAATAACACCCCTATATATTTTAAATAGAAGCAATACTATTATTTTGACAGCAACTGTATAGTAATATTTTAACTATGTGTCTGTAAGGCACAATGCCTTTAAGAATGCAACTGAATGTTATACGACACGAGTTAAAAGAATTAGAGAGATAGGAAAGTATTTTTTCGGCGCAGTAGATTGAGAATTAGGTGACTATTTTCTCATTTAAGACCCCCGTACGGCTCTTATTTGCACTAGGAGTTAGAAAAATTGCTTCCCAAATTAAGAGTCGAACTTAGGATCTCTCGCTTAACAAGCAAACATCTTTACTTTTACTTTCAATTGATTTTTATTTTAATATTAACTTATAACTATACTTACAGGCTAGACAAACATCTTAAAACTAGCCAAAACCATCATCTAATGTACGCAACTAAATCGTCGGCATACGCAATTGCATGAGGTAGACTCCCAATGAGATCGCTGGTTTAAATACTAGAGAATCCGCGATATCACCGCTCGCTGTTGTAGACCGTTTGTGGTAGATGTTACATTGCCTCTCTTGACAATAAACATTTTACCATTAAGCATGTCGTGAAGCATATAAAGCAGTGGTTGACTTATGCCCCATCTGGTTAGCTTCAGATAAAGACCTTCTAACCATACAGTATCGAAAGTCTTCTCCAAATAAACCAGATAGGCACCCGTGCATTGATTCTTAGCATTGTTCCATTGCACAGCAGATACTAGCTTGGACGCGGCATGAAATACATGAATACCTTGCTGATACTCGGAAGAAGACTTATCGACTGGAGATTTGCCGGTCCTTTCCCTTTTTCGGGAGAGGATGTACAACAGCTGTCTTCCAACTCACTGCATAATATGCATTATTCAGGACGTTGTTGAACAGTGTTGTGTATATGCCTATTGCTTCCTCGGAAAGATGTGTAGTGAGTCTATTGTCGCGTTCTTGTAAATTTCAGTTGCATTATATTCTTTGTATCGTGGTATTGTTCTGTCCACCGTTTGCTTTATGACACCATCCATCTGAAGCAGGTATCCATCGATCTCTACGTTCGATACATTCCTGTCGTTTGTAGGCACATTTTTTTCATCCTAGTGCAGACTAAGGCACTCGAAAAGTTTTTCGAGCTCTGCAATAAAGTTTGCAGGTTGAGGAATGTATATGATGAAAGCTTCTTGCAACTCGAATCTTCGCACTTCACTATTATATATGACCTTATGATCAATACCTTTTCGTAAAAAGACAGCCCCCACGAGTGGAGTTAGGCCGGTCCCTAAATAAATAAATAAAATACATAAGTTTTTGATTGTAAATTAGTTAAAACAAAATATTTTAACTTCAAAAAATTAAAAAAAAATGGACCTCAAACTCTCAAGAGAAAATTAAAAAATCCAAAATTTTACGTAAGGGTTTGCAAACTCACTGGGATGTAATTCAAATAATATAACATAACAACGCAATAACTATTAAAAATCGTTACAATCTTTTTTTGTTTAATTCTGTAAAATAGTCTAAAAAAATCAAACTACTTATAATACATAATATAAGGCGAATTTACTAGATGATATTGTTGCGCCGTTTGACAAAACTTATACATTTTGAATAATAACGATCCAAAATTAGGTTTATTTCGGTCTTTAATAAAGCCTAAACAAAAAATTGTGCAACCACTTCTAAGAGAGCTGGGGTCCTTGCCCAAAAACCATTCATTGGATTTACACAGCCATCTGACCAATTTTAACATACGCATGTTTGGTTTGGTGGCCTGCCCTTGACAAGGCAACCAATCTCAAATCTATGACAACAATTCAAAGACTAGCGTGCATTTGCATTGGTACTACAAGTGCTTTAAGAACTACTCCAACCGTAAAATTATAGAAAATTGTACAGACAGTGATAGCCAAGCCGACTATACTGTACCGCACTTAGATTTTAACACGGTGGCACTAACAGACTCTCCTACAAGAGAATGCTGGAGGGAAAACCGGGTCATAATTAAAAATTATATCTCGGTCTATACAGACGGTTCTTAAACGCAAGCAGGAGTAGGGTCTGGTATCTTCTCGATAAACCCACCAATAAATATATCTGTAAAGTTGCCAAACCTCAGTAGTGTTTTTTAGGCAGAAGTGTTCGCAGTAGGCGAATCAGCAAAACAACTTTTGTCTTTTAACTTGGAGAACAAAAACATTGATATTTTCACAGGCAATCGTTTCCAAGTCTAAACTGATCGACGAATGTCGCAATAGTCTGCGGCAAATCAGTGAAAAAAAAACTTGGTTACCCTACGATGGGTTCCCGGACACTGCAACATTAACGGAAACGAAAAGGCTGACGAACTGGTCAAAAAAGGTTCATCAATGGAACCAAGCCAAATCATTCCCTGGGTACTTGAACCGTTGGAAAATAGGAAAAAAAGAATTCACGAATAAAAGCCCCAAACGAGAGAAGGTCAAAACTTGATAACTGTCAAGTCTCAAAAAGTCTTTGGCCAAACATCTCAAAGAAAAATACAGAATGCAATCAAAAGCTAGGTTGGCCTCAACTGTCCTTTTTGGTTGGTGTCCTGATGGGTCTCAACTCAATGGGGGTCCACATGAGTAGAATGGGCCTTAGCACATCAAACTTATGTAGAGGGTGTCAAGACGTTGATGCAGAAGAGGGCTTATATCACTTTCTTTGTGAATGCCCCAGCCTAGCTCAGACCAGGAAAACAGCTGTCCGAGAAAATATTTTCGACGATTTGGGCGACGACGTTTCAAAAAAGGCACTTAAAAGCATTCTGAAATTCATCCAAATCTCAGGATGGTTTAAGGGGGCATTCCATAACCAACTCTGCCCAAATTGCTCACCTATTCCTCCTATTCCTGGGTACCGTAATGGAACCTTGAGATCCGAGTGAGATGATTTGACTATCGAATTATTACCCCACTCAACCTAACCTAACCTAGAGCAAAAACAAAAATTACTAGTTTTTTGAGAGATAATTTAACGTTGATCATAGAACAATGCTTTATTTTTTTATTATTAATTTTATTTTACAAAAAATATGTTAAGAAATTGTACTCCGATAATTTTTTTTTATTCAAAGCATATGTATCTAAAAATGTAATAATATGAAGTTAAAGGTAGAATTTTTGTGAAGCTTCCAGTTCCCGAGAAATTTCGCTCCTCACTCACGCTTCCGTACGCTTTTATCTCGTTATTAAGAAGTTCTAGCTGAGTGGTTCTTGCAACTGTCAAGTAGGAATAGAATTCATCTAGCGGGCTCATCAACCAGAAATTTTATAGGCAGCTAGGCAATGAACTTCTCTTATCAAATTTGACATCCTCCAGTTTGTTCGGTCTAGGAAGGTGGGGTTAGGGGTGGATTTTGAAGGTATCAAAAGTTGGCGATTTTAACCAGAATTCTTAATTGCAACAACATTTCATCATATTTCAGGTATAACAGAAATTCTGCGATTTTTGCTTTTTTTTGCTTTTCTTGCAAAATTTAAGAAAAAAAATTATACCTTTTTTCGGGAATAACGAATTGACATACAAACATGAATGAATAGTCAGAATGTAGGACATTTGACGCTCTACTTTTTCCGTAGGACGTGAAAAGGAAAAGTTGTTGACGAAAAACCTAAGAATTCTCGAAAATTTTGCAGTTTTCCACCACTCTTCCCTTTTTGCATAAGGTTCACCAGTTCCAAAACTAGATAAAGTTTTAAAGTTTTATTAAGATTCGATTGTTTCCCATCTAAAACTACCAATCGACTAGACTATAAAGGCACTTTGTTGAATTTAAATTTTATTAAATGTAGATTTTTTTCAATGAACCCTCATTCCCCTGTAACGGTCACATAAATTAAATAAAAAGTGGAGTTTGAAATAATAATTAATAATAATAATTATTCGATTACGACGTTTTCACGCTATAAAAGTAAAAGAAACTGAAAACTTAAAAAAAATACCCAAATTTGGGAATTTTTGGCTGCTTAATAGCACATTCGCTATACTGGTTGTACAAAAAAGCTTTACAGACCAAAATTATAGGAAATTTTATTTGCTACAAGTTGGCATATTAACTCATTTTGCGTTAAAATACACCAGAAAGGCGTTATACGAGTATGCCAAAGGCGCAAAAGTACGGACAGATTATAACGAAGCATTAAACTATTTTAAAATGAAAAGATCAATTTTGAAAATATTTTTCCTGACCGGTTTTGAAATTCCCTGACTTTCCCTGACCAAATTTTTGTTCCCTAACTTTCGAGTCGAGTGGCAACTATGGATATTGTAATTATTATGAGTCAGTTTGTGTTTCAGGTTTAGCTTGGTTTCGCTGGCCAAAAATACATCTGCACTTTGATCATGCAACAATTGAAACAACTTTGCTCTACGTTCGGTCCTGATTAGTGAATTTACATTCACGGCCACGGAATTAAAACATTTGTTTTGTACTTTTAAAATTAAAAGAATATTTTTTTGGAACTATGTCCTTTATTTTCTAATATTTTACTTAATCTTAAAATGAGCGTAAGGCTACTATATAGCTACTATAATACACTCATCATACAGTCGTATTTATATCCTTCCTTATCTTTCTACAAGGAGACCAAAGCATACAATCATCTTGCTTGATAATGAAGAAGAGATAATATTATGCAACATTGTATACAAACAATATTATCTCTGTTACATAAATGGTGTAGCGTTGTGTGCAAGACTGTACTAGAGACTAAAGATATCATTGAATACAAATAATGTTATCTCTTTTCTCAATATATAATGCTACAGATGCTTAACCTCCCCTTGTTAAACGAAATCGTCCCAATTTTTCGATGCTATTTTTAACATTTCTCTTTCGTAAGTTTTGTTATATGCGTCAATCTTTTTTTGTTTTTGACAATCTGTTATACATTGTATAATTTTTATCGTTACATACATAAATGCTAGAATAACAATCAGTATTGCCAGAAACCCTGATTTATCGTATTTCTCCTGATTTTTGGGACTATTTACGATTGTCCGATTTTATGTGTAAAAACTTGCTTTTCTCCCGATTTTCAGTTCATAAAAGTATGTACCTACCTTAACATCGTCAATCTTCTTGTTTACATTTAAATTTTTTATTTACTTTGGCACTACTCATTCATAGAATTTCCCTTCCTTAAATTGGTTTTCTCTTTTTAAGTATCGTTGGATTAAACTCTGTCTGTTGCATTCACCCTCTTCTACATGAAAAACAGTTATTTTTGTATGCGAAACGAATAGGAACCAGACGCGAGTGTTTGTTTTGAATTTTGATTTGTTTAATTTTTTAGTCGTTGGCTCATTGTTTAAATGAAATGCATAATAATTTTCAAAAATAAAGTATGAATATTTTTGTTGAATAAGATATTTGCTATGTGTACAAATAATTCTTTTAACTATAGCTAAGGCTCAAAACGATCGACTTCTCAGCCAAATGAAAGCTCCGATCAACAGCAACAAGAATTAATCTTGAAAAAAATGTCCAGGCGGTAGTAAAAGTTAACAAAAGAACAAATGCCAGCAGTACCGATTCTGTTACTTTACCAACCACTCCCAAAGTAGGATTTGCGGCAGATGGAGCAAATAATATGACAGGCAATAAAAATTCTGTTGCATCAATATTAAAGACCGAATGCCCAAATCTAGTTATTTTAAAATGTATTTGCCACTCTTGCCTTATGTACTTCTTACGCCTGCTTAAAGCTTCCACCTTCTGTGGAAACGATGTTCCGCGACATATAAAATTACATCCAAAATAGCCCAAAAAGAGTGGCAAAGTAGCAAGAAATTTTAAAACTACTTGATTACAAGCCGTATAAACTGCTTCATCCGTCGCAAACTCGTTGGGTATCCTTAGAATGTGTTGTTCTTCGAATCCTAGAATTATACCAGCCTTTTATATTTTGCTTTTGAAGCCAACATTGATAATCTTGAAAGTGGCAAAGTAATTCTGAAATATTTAGAAAATCCTTTGAACGAATAGTACCTTAAGTTCTTAGCATTTATTTTACCTCAAATAAATAAACTGAACAAACTTTTTCAATGTGAAGAGCCACAGCTTCACAGACTACATGGCGACATTAAAACTTTAGTACTTTCAATTCTTGATTGTTTTATAAAACCTTCGTATTTAAAAAAATAGACATTGAAAATGTAAATTTCAAATGCCCATTAATATAATTAGTAATGATGCCTTATATCTTGGGAGCGATGTTTGGAAAAATTCAAAAATAACTGTTTGCTTCTATGTTGAACTATGCCACCAAATATTTCAAAGAATTTAATTTTAAAAAGGAGATTTTTAAAGCTGACTTTATTATATCCGGAGAAAACAGATAAAATGCAAGTTCAGTCATTAAGTACCCTATTTAACCTGTTTCCAAACATAGTTCGTTCCTCTGATATCCAGCACCTCGATTCTGAATACAGAGAAATAAGAAATCTTGACTTTAAAAGCCTTATACCTGAAGGAGTTGAAAACATTAAAATTGAAGTATTTTGGAAACTCGTTTGCTCGATCAAAAGGAGTGACCAGAACGTAGTATTTCCACTGATGGCTCATTTCGTGTTTTCTGTCTTAACTCTACCAAACTCTTCAGCCAATGTTGAAAGGACTTTTTCTCAAATTAACTTAAACAAAACAAAAACAAGAAATCGGCTTGAAGTTTATACTTTAGAGGGAATCTTGTTTTCTAAAGACTACTTAAGGATGAAGGAATGTAACTGCTTCAACTTAAAAGTAAAAAATGAGTTAGGTACTTAAACAATTTAATAGCAAAATGTACATTACTAAATGATATTTAAAGTTAATATAAAATATCATCGTTTCCGAGTTTTTTTTATTTCGAAAAATGAGGAAGTACGTGTGAAATTAAAACACAAATGAATGTTAAAGGCTGTTACAAAAAAGAATTTATTTTTTTTATACTAAAATTTTTATTTTGAAAATAATGTTCATTATTTTCAAACATGAATTTCAAAGAATGTTACAAAAATATGTATTTAAATTTTGTTCTTTTATGGAATGTTAAAGAAACAACATCTTCTTTTCTGTTTGTCTGTTCGGTTGGAGTTTTGAAATTGATATTATCAACACAGAACTCTAGTCCATATATATATATAAAAATGGATGTATGTATCCCTTAGCCGCCCAACTGATTTTTATGAACTTTTTGGATAGATATAGTTTTGTCCAGGGATGGTTATTGTGAATCTTTGGTGCCGCTAGCAGTAAGATAAAATAAAAAAATAATTTCACATTATACATTAAATATTTACATGTTTTTTTTGGCTGTCTTTCTGTTTGTTGTTTCGACTAATATCGGGAACGACACAACCAATAAGTTTTGAAGAGACTTATCCTTAATTCAAAAAAAAGTTCCTAATAAAAAAAGCCTTTAGCAAAATTTTGACCCTAACGGTGGCCCTGAGCCGTAGACATTGGAAAATGAGATTTTCCCCGTATGTTTAGAATTTTTTGTATCATAAATGTTAAATTTAAATGACTTGACCGATTTTAAAAAATACGTTGTGTATTAACACGGTTAGCTGGTAGTTTCTATGTTTACTTCTGTACAATAGGTAGCGCTGTTGTTGGGATAGGCAAGCGATGCCACTTGGTTTTGCTAGTGTCGGAATACATTCGATTTTTAAGCAATATAAGAAAAAGAGCGATGAAAAATGTGATTCCCCGATTTTTGATAACATAATCTCCGGATTTCAAAAAATATTTTATGGCAACACTGGTTACAATTGTGAATGTAGTTGACAATATCGGTTTTTCTTCAAAAGGAGTAATTAGTTTTTTTAAAGTATCTATGTTATCGAATTTGTAAATTGTATCTTCTTTAATTATTTGATCGATGTAAAACTCTGAATTATGATTTCTTAATATAACTTCTTTAATTTGCTTATGCATGTTTTTGTATATTTTATCGTCTAGATTTATAGTATTTTCATAAGTAACTAAGTTTATACCATTAATTGTTTGATTATTTTTAACGTATGCTTACCGTTTAATAACATAATACCGGATTCAATTTCTAAGTCGTAAATGTTATATTTTGAAGTTATATTCTTTAAAAGTGGAATAAGACAATTTTCTTCTTCAAAGTTAATTTCACAAATGTTTTTACTTAGATGATTTTGACAATTTTTTGTTCTTATATAAGTTTGGTTACATAAGGCAATTGTTTTATCTGTAATGATTTTTCCATGTTTTGAACTTAAGGTGTTACTTTATATAATTTACATGATTTAATTAGAATTTGATATTTATATATTGTGATGAAAAAATTCATCAGTTCTAGCTAATAATATATTAGAGTACTCAAGTATATTTATTATGGGTACTTGAATTATTTCATGTTGAATAATATTTTTAATTTCTTTTAAGTCTAGGCTTTCTGATAAATATTCATTATTTTTGCTGCATTAGTAGTTCTCTGACTTTCAAATTGTTGCAAATTTTTTCAAATCTAGAATTTGTAGTTTTTTGTTTATTATTGTTTTCTACGAGATTATTTATACTCGTTTCTATGTTAACTAAGTCATAGAAAGGTGTTACTTTATATAATTTACATGATTTAATTAGAATTTGATATTTATATATTGTGATGAAAAAATTCATCAGTTCTAGCTAATAATATATTAGAGTACTCAAGTATATTTATTATGGGTACTTGAATTATTTCATGTTGAATAATATTTTTAATTTCTTTTAAGTCTAGGCTTTCTGATAAATATTCATTATTTTTGCTGCATTAGTAGTTCTCTGACTTTCAAATTGTTGCAAATTTTTTCAAATCTAGAATTTGTAGTTTTTTGTTTATTATTGTTTTCTACGAGATTATTTATACTCGTTTCTATGTTAACTAAGTCATCATGGTCTGGATTACTAAACACATATTTGAAAGCTGTTCCTAAAAAGTTAATAGATCTAGTACGCCTAGTATGTTCTTGTAATTGGTCTGCTAGATTCTTGATTTTACTTAACCAATTTTTTTCTTCTTGTGTAGGTTGATATGTACTAGTTATGATATTTAAGTAAGGTTGAAATAATGAAGTCAGGTTGGTTGCATGTAACAAATAAGTTTGTTCTTTAAATAGATACACGTCATCTGTTTGTGTAAGTATAAACTTCTTGTTGAGTAACTCAGTTATATGAGTGTTTCCTTGCCCTTCTTGATTCTGTACAATTCCTAGTAATGTTAGGAATATTAATATTCTCGTCGTCTGAAAAGTGATAATTTTTTGTTATCCTTGTGAATTTGTATTCCTTCTTTAGAGACTATAGTGTCTCCTTAACTTCTTCTACTATTCTTGTTATGTATCTGGCGTTAGATTTCTTTCTAAGACCTGTGATTCTTACCATATCTTATCTCCTTTTTTACACTCTCTGTGTCGAGTTCCTTTATTTAAACGTTCGATCACTTTTTTGGATGCTGAGTTTAGTTTATTTATTATAATTTCACTATTGCTTTATTTATTTTGGTTAAAGAAAATGTCTCTAGGTTTCAAACCTGTAACTGAGTGTATAGAATTATTTAACACTGTTCTAAATATTTCCTCAATGAATGTTGTTTTATTCTGAATTGTGAATATTCTAGACAGTTCAGTTATTGTACCGTTTACACGTTCGACTTGACCGTTCGCTGTCGATCTGTATACTGGAGTTTCTACTTTAGTTATGTTGTATTTCAAACACTATTTCTGTATTGAAGCCCTTTTTGTTATCTCTCATGAGTCGTTCACATTTTGGGAAATAATTAGATAAGACCTCTTCCATAACGTCGTACAGTCTGTTTCGAGTTTCGATTTCCCTAAGGATTATATATTTAGAATACTTATCTACTGTTACAAGGAAAGTATACTTGTCGTTGAAGTATATGTCCATATGAATGTGTGTTCCCACATGTGTTGGTATTTCTGAATTATTCAGAGGTTCTCTGATAGGATTTCTTTCATATTTTCCAAATAGACATGCTATGCATTTTTTGTTAAAACAGATTGTTTATTTAGATCGTGCCAATAATATTTCTTGTATATTGTTACGTAATCCTCGATGTGCTCTTTCGTAGGTGTTCTTTACAAGTTTTAATTGTTCTTCCAAATTTGTCACGTCTTGAAGTTTTCTTGGTGTGAATATAAATCTTACAAGTGGAAATTCTTTTTTTATGTTTTCACCATATTTGTATGTTTTAAAATTTTGTATGTAAAGCTATAATCTTCTGGGGTTGTATAACTTCTTTCATCTACCTTAGTAAAGTTTTTGTCCTTAAACTTTATTATGAGTCTTATTTTGTTACTAAAATAGATTTGTGTTTCGATATCATTTGTTATATCTTCAATAAGTTCGAAATGTGCAGCGTATGTAGTAAAAGGCTGATTCACAGTTTTTATTATTTCATTTGAAGAACTTTCAGCTGAATGTGTTGTTTCTATGGTAGAAGTATTTATGCGTTGACGTGATAATGCATCAGCTACAAGATTTAGGTTACCTGGTTTATAAACTAATTTTGCTCCAAAGTCTTATATGATTCCCTTCCAACGTTTCAGCTTTGTGTTGGGATTCTTTTCTGATACAGAATATATAAGGCTCTGGTGATCGGTATATATGGTTAAGTCTGTTATACCATATATGTATGTAGTTTCTGAGTTTTTGTAAGGACCATATGATCGCTAATAGCTCTTTCTCGTTTGTGCTATAGTTCTCTTCTGTCTTACTCAGTGTTCTTGACAAGAAGTGTATAGGTTGCTTATTCTGACTTAGTACGGCTCCAATAGCTATGTTGGAGTAGTAAGTTCGAATGGTTTGCTAGAGTCCGGTTGAAAATGTTCGGCTTGTTCTTTCAAATAATTTTTTAAAATTCTAACCGCTTCTGATGCTGAGTCATTCAGATTTACCTTAATATTTGTACTTTGTTTTTGTTTGCTTTACCGTTATCTCCTCGTAAATATAATGTCAGGGGCTTGGCTTTGCATGCGTATCCTTTTATAAACTTACGATAGTAACCTGTAAGACCTAAGAATCCTCTCAAATCCTTTACCGTTTGTGGGGCTGGAAAATTTTCTATAGCTGCTATTTTCTCTGGGTTCGTAGTGATTCTACCATGTCTGATTATGTGTTCTAAGTATTCTACTTCTTCTTGAAAAAAACTTACTTTTCTCATCAGATATTTTTAATGTGGCTTTATGAGTACGTCGAATACTTTATTTATGTGCTGTATATGTTCTTCCTCATATGAAGAATATATCAATACGTAATCAATGTAAACGTGTACAAATTTACCTACGAAGTCTCTCAAAATGTCGTCCACGCATCTCTGAAATATGCTTGGTGCATTTTTGAGCCCGAAAGGCATTCGTTTAAAATGATATTTTGCGCCATTTATAGCAAAAGCTGTTTTTTCTTTATCTTCTGCTTTGATTTTAATTTGGTGGAAACCTGATTCCAAATCTAACGTTGTAAAGTACTTGGTTTTTACCTAAATTTTGAATAGTCATGTTGACATCCGGAATGGGGTATGGGGTTGAAAATAAGTAGACTTTTAAACTGTATTTCCCTACCATCTGTATGTATGGTTCTTATTTGCTCTAGCACAGGTATGTTTGGTACTATCGCTAATTTAGCCTTCACTTCGTTTAGTTTTGTTTCTAAATTAGTGTTTATTTGATTTTGGTTTGTTATTATTGCTGCTAACCTTGCATTCTCTGTGCGTGTGTGCTCTAGGGTTTGTGTTGCTGTGTTGCACCTGGTTTCTAAGGCTTATAATCTTGCCATCAATGCTGCGAGTTCCTCCATTTTGAACTCGTGTCTGTTGTCGTCGAATTTTTGTTTTTTTTTTCTCCACATATACACTTTCACTGATTTATTTTGCTGCTTCGTACGAATAAGCTATATTTGTACATGCATGCTAGGTAGTTCTTCTAACCGGTAACGCGAGTGTTCTGTTTAAACGAGATTTCACTACTTGTTCCCGAGGTCCGCTCGATTGAAGTTAAAAAGTATATTTAACCTTCTAGCAGAATCGCCAATTAAAACATTTGTCATTTTAAAATTAAAAGAATATTTTTTGGAACTATTTGCTTTATTTTCTAATATTTTACATTAATCTTAAAAGGAGCTTAAGGCTACTATATAGTTACTATATGACTGCCGGATCCACTCATCATACAGTCGTATTTATATCCTTCCTTATCTTTCTACAAGGAGACCAAAGCATACAATCATCTTGCTTGATAATCCTCTCCACCACCTTCGGAGCTTTTGTTTGCTTTAATTGCTGAAACTTAGGACAGCGCCGATAGCTAGCAGGGTGCCCCTCGCCACCGCAAAGCACACATTTGAGTTGAGTCCTATCTTCGACCCTTTCTTGGCCGAGTTTGCACTCACCTACACTGTGGTTCTCACTGCATTTCACGCAGCGAAACTACATGCCGCAGTTTGCCGTGTTGTGCCCGAATCTTTGGCAACGCATGCATTGAAGCATGTCGTCGCGTCTCTTTAATTTATCCCAGGTAACAACCTGGTAGTCTAGGATGGTAATTCTCCTAAGGCTATTCAGTTTGCTCTTGGGCGACAGGAAACTGTAATGTTCAGTGGCCGATTTTTTGAGGATTTCTTTTATTTTTTTGTGCTGATCCACTGAGTCGTCTGGGATACTTGTGTAGTGCCCCTCCCCTTCGTCGGACATATACGACACATATATGTCTGACGCTAGTCCAGCATTTTCCAGCTGCATACGTATTTTGAAGGCTGCGCTTGTTTGGCTGGACGTGCCTCTTCCTTTTCTCCAACTGGCTGTTGATAAAGATTCGCCTTGTTGGCCTTTTCGTTATTAAGTTCGGTTGAACTATTTGTCTCCTTCTCTTGACTGACGTCATTGGGACAGCAACCGATTTTTCCATCTCATCATCCGCTGGCATAATAATATTTTCCTCCTATTTCCACTTTTTCCCAAAAAGTGTTGGTGAAGTCACCCAAGCCGGATTCGAACCGTGTTCTTCTGCACTAACTTAAATTTAAATAACAATTAACATGTTTTATTTTCACCCAGAAAAATAGATAAAACTGGGTCTCTGATCGTTTTTATTATTTTGACTTAACCTAACTTAAACTACTTAAAAATAAAACTTAAAACTACTTAAGTACTACTACTACGGCCACTCTACTACCTGAGCTATCGGTTTCTATGAAAAGGTTTTTTTTTTGTTACAATATAATAGGTCCCTTCCATTCTTGCGGATTAACAACACACACACAGGAATGGTTGAGAGTATGTCACTAGGCCTTGACTCCGTAAGGAACTGTCGCGCCAATAAATTTAATTTAATTAATTTATATTTATTTAATTAACGCAACAGCAAATACCGAAAAGGAAATTAATTTCACATAAACGCAAATTACTTTAACCCTTAGCAAATAAGTTTAACCAAAAAGCAAATAAATTTAACATAAACCATTGTATATGAAATAGTTTAGCGAGATACTGCCGTAATAGCGCTGCAGTAGTTCTTGATATGCATTTGTATGGGTTTTTGGAGAGTAAAATGAAATACAATGATGAAAGAGTAGGTTGTATGTTATATTTTCAGAAAGGTATGAGTTAGAATGATTACACGCATTTGCAGGAATAATGAATAATAAGTACGAGTGAAAAGTTCAAAAAGTGACACTAGACCATATGGTATCGTAGAGCAAGGGAAACAAAAATTTGTGGATTTCCCTTTGATCTTTATTTGCATTTTTTATGAAATTTTGTTATTTCTGTAGGTTATACCAAAATCACATATTCGGATGTGCTGTTTACAGTTTTAATGTATAATGTTCAATTGCAAACGTAATAAGGAATAGATTTTTTTTTTATTTAAATGTAGGTAGTCCTATTAACATTTCTAGCTCCCATACAAAATTCTCTCCGAAATTTAGCCAAGGATTTTAGCCGAGTTGTACGCAGCTTTCATATTTTTGTTTCGTAGTGTACTGTGAAAATTTAGCGGACAGATAAATTGATCGGCATTTTTATTCGAGCTAAATTTTAATAGACCGTAGCTAAAAGGGGGAGTCTATAATATTAGTCATATAATAAGTAATATTTTAAATAGTCGTTTTTTATAAGAATTATCCTAAACGACTTTGGCCTTATCACCCTCTTAAACTTTATATGACTACGTTCAGTTAAATAAGAGAACAGCTTTTTTTTTCTCAACAACGCTCGTCTGTCAAAATTTAGCTGGAATTTTAGCTAACGTTTGTAGAGACACATGTAAGCTAAATGTTAGCTCGAGCCGCGTACTATGCTTTAAAACATATATTTAAACCAATAGTAAATTTTCTTCTAAAAATGCATTTAAAATACTCGTAATTTTTTTTCAAGATCCACAATACGAAATAAGGGAAGAAGTAATATGTTACCGGCAAAACCTATGGGCGTTCGGTTGAACTAGTTTTGGCTAGACATTCATTCTAATACACTAAAGCTACACTAGTTTCGCACTACTCGCACCTACTTTAAATTCTTTAGTAACAAGCAGGGGTTGCAGGAGGCAGCATACCCCCTAGTTTTACATAGACAAAACTAGTTTAGCCAAAGTTTATTATACGTTGCGTGAAATAACGGAGATGGTAAAAAACTGACTTTATTTCAATCGAAGTGGAAATAATCCCGATCTTACATTATTTCCTAAATTGAGAAATATTATTTCGAACACGAAAATTGGCAATAAAAGCCACATATGTCCCACCTCAAAAAATGTCAGTATGACGTAGGTGAGAATGCTATATATAATTATTTGTTCTAGAGATAGGGAATCTCATTCAAAGTCCAAAGCTGCAATAAAATCGCCACATCATTGTTTTAATGTTATGGCAATTTATTTAATCTCCACGAATGTAAAACCTTCCCGACAGTTCCTGTATATCATTAATGTCACACGTAAACAAATACGTTTACAGATTCGGAGCTTAAATTTAAATTTGTATAAGCACGGCAGAACCACTGAGACGAAAATGACAAATATCTTAAAACATGAACAATTGTCTCAATTTGTCAATGTTTTAAAACTTCAAAAACGTTGTTAAAACGTGTCCATACACATAAAACAACGCTTAAAACCTAAAAACGTTTCGTATTAAGGTCGATCCTAAGCTCGTAGAGGACGGACGTCGAGGTGCGCGCACAAATAATTTAACAAAATCCAAAAAATTATTATTGCGCGTTGTTATCGCGAGTGCTTTAAAGAAAAATAATAATACACACTCGTTAGAGAAATTGGAAAAAAACCCCCTCGCGTGTGCTGTACAAAAATAATAATAATATTCACTCGCGTCGTAGGATGAATGATAAAGATGCCCACTCGCGCTGAGGAAGAAAAAAAAATAAATAAAACGCATTCGCATAACAAATTATCCTCTAATCTGTCCCAAGACCTTTGTGCTTAAATGCCTCTTTCTTAACTACTGTAGGCATCGTATGACCATACAATGCTTGCGGTAAATAGATGAGGGCATCTGAATTTGTCCTATTGTGCTGAATGTTTAGATTGATTTTTTGTAAACAGGCTGTCTTATGGGCATAACACCTAAGACAGTTTGATTATTACAGAAGTTAATTTGGATTTTCACTGCACAGTTCGACTTAATCAGAGTTGTGTTTTTGTATGTAAGTATTTTTAAATGGTAAGTGATTTTTGTAGTGCCCCGTGGCTTAGTGGTTAGTGTGTCGGACTGCTAAGCGAAAGAACCTGGGTTCAAATCCAGCTCATAGCCACCTTTTTTTCTGGGGTACTGCCTCTTGCGAGGAACTGACAAAACCTCCAAGAGTAAAATTTGTCTCGAAAAAGTGCATCTCATGTAGCCGTTCGGACTCGGCGGTAAACTGTAGGTCCCTTCCATTCTTGCAGAGTAACAACACACACACAGGAATGGTTGAGAGTATAAGTCACTAGGCCTTGGCTCCTTAAGGAGCTGTCGCGCCAATAAATTTATTTATTTTATTTAAGTGATTTTTGTGTCGTGTATTCAAATGTTCGTGGTTTAAGAAAGAATTTCTTTCACGTGTACGTCTACACTGTTCAACACAGGCCAGCTGTTTTGGCATTAAGTGAAACTCAGGTTGGAGTAAATACTGATTTATCAGAATTTGCTCTACATGGGTATAGCTTGGTGCCATTACTATTTTCCCATCATGGTCTCGTGGTCTATGTTAGGAATGATATTGCTTGCCAGAGCCTTCCCCAATATGGGCAATGTTCCAACACGGACTTTAACTTCTTATGGCTCAAATTCACTGCCCGCAAGTATGTCATTCATTATTGTTTTATTTACAGGAGTCCAAATCTTGACAGTAATTCGACTTGTAACGAGTTTGATGCACTGTCTGATTCCATCTCGAAAATTGTTTCCCTTTGTCCTCGCACTGAAATCGTTATTGCGGGCGATTTCAATGTACACAATTCCAACTGGCTCCACTATTCTGGTCAGACAACACCCGAAGGAAGATATGTCGAGCTCTTTGCCGGGTTACATCACCTTACCCAACTGATCGATCTGCCAACGCGTATACCGGATGTTGCTGGGCAAGCCGCCCATACTCTTGACTTGTTTCTTACTTCTCACCCTGATAAATATACCATTAGAGTAACTTCTCCATTTGGCACTTCAGACCATTGTATCATTTCAGCTAATTTCTCATCCCCCACCCATCCAGTTAAAGAAAAACTTCCCACCAGGACCGTTTGGCAATACGAGAAAGCCAACTGGGACGGCCTGAATATCTTTTTCCGAAACTTTAACTGGTCACTATGCTTCCTCGATAGTGACATCGATGCCAGTGCTGAAATGATCACAACTGTGATCGACAATAACAAACCAATTGTTTACTCTTCAGAGAAGGCAAACTTGCTCGCCGCCCATTTCGCTGCCAGCTCCACGCTACCTCAAAGCAACGTTGCCCCTCCTGTACTTGAGAATGTAAATTTTTCCATGGGACAGATTTTTTTCCGCACTCGTACAGTAGCAAGAGTTCTCAAACATCTCGATATACACAAATCCGCTGGCCCGGATTGTATACCCCCGATTCTTCTGAAAAGGTGTTCTTCCACACTGGCAAAGCCACTGCGTAAGCTTTTCCATCACTCCTACTCTTTTGGAATCTTTCCTAGAAGATGAAAAACAGCATTTGTCCAGCCTGTCCCTAAGAAATGTGACCCATCCTATCCTCCTCCTACCGACCCATAGCACTGACATCCCTTCTTTCTAAGGTCATGGAAACACTGATTAACCGTCAGCTTAAGGAATATCTCGAAGATCGAAAGCTTCTCCATGACCGTCAGTACGGCTTCCGCAGCAACCGTTCCACTGGTGATCTGATGGCATATCTCACCGAAAAGTGGAACAAATCTTTACATCGCTTTGGTGAAAGTAAGATTATTGCTCTTGATATCTCCAAGGCATTTGACAGAGTTTGGCATGAAGCTCTTTTATCGAAAATGCGTGCTTTTGGGATCGATGATACACTTGTTCGTTGGATTAGAAGCTATCTTCTGGACCGTTCAATACAAGTTGTATTGGACGGATTCAAGTCTGATTCGCACAAAATAAATGCTGGTGTGCCCCAGGGCTCTGTTCTGTCTCCGACTTTTTTCTTGATTTTTATAAACGATCTTCTGTCTGTTACTTCTAATCCACTTAACTGTTTTGCTGACGACTCTACCCTCAGCTTTTCATATTCGTTCGATAATTCACGTCCTTCGCCTTCATACGTACAATTGCAACGGTACCATATGACAAACTCATTAAACTCCGATTTATACAACATTGTCAAATGGGGTAATAGAAATCGTGTGGAGTTTAATGCTTCGAAAACTCAATGCTGTCTTCTGTCGTTAAAGCTAAACACACCCCCAGTGCCATTGTCCATGAATGGCACTTAC
The DNA here is from genome assembly GCA_963971375.1 of Platycheirus rosarum. Taxonomy (NCBI): domain Eukaryota; kingdom Metazoa; phylum Arthropoda; class Insecta; order Diptera; family Syrphidae; genus Platycheirus; species Platycheirus rosarum. The sequence goes on from OZ020508.1 coordinate 102,043,191, forward strand.
ATCGAAGAAACCGAAAAGCTCTCAGTACTCGGTATGTGTGTCAACGACAACCTCCGTTGGAACGACCATATATTTGAGATCGCTAAGAATGCTGCAGTGCTTAGGTTTTCTGTATCGGTGTAAGAAGTATTTTTCCCCATCTGATCTGGCTACAATTTATAAAGCGTTTATACGCCCTAAACTCGAGTATAACTCCCACCTCTGGGCAGGTGCTTCGCAAACATCGCTTCACCTGCTTGATAGAATACAAAATCGAGCGTTAAGATTGATAGGAAATAGAACTGCCGCTGAAACAATTGCCCCACTCGAACACCGACGCAATGTTTCATGTCTTTCCTTATTTTATCGTTTCTTTTACAAAAAATGTTCACTCGAAGTAGCCAGTTGCATTCCTCCCCTTAAAAGTTTCTCCCGTAATACTCGTCTCGCAAGGAATGCTCATCAGTTCACCCTTGAGCCTAATTTCGGAAGTACCATGAAATATAGGCATTCTTTTTTTAGCCGAACGACACGAATTTGGAATAGTTTAGCCGGCGGGATTTTCCCTTGCCATTTTGATCTACAAACATTCAAAGCCAATGTTAATCGGCACCTCCTATCTCTCCCTTCCCTATCTTCGTAATGCCCGCGCAGTGTGTTCTACATTAAAAGGGAAACACATAATCCCTTGTGCGCGCGTTAATTATAAAAAAAAAAAAAAAAATCATTCTGCGATTTTTAAAGCAAGTAATAAAATCAAAATGACGGGTCAGTAGATTTTTGATTAGCTTTGTATAACTTTATCAGACGTAAATTTAATCACTGAGCCAGTTTTGAAAAGTGTCGCATTTTTTTTGACACAATATTTAAAATTATCTTATAATGACTTTAAATAGAGCAGCAGACTCGTCAGCAATTTGCTTATGTATTTCATTGACTTCTAACTGTGTCAGGGTCCGCTCCATATGCCTATATACGATCTTAAAACATAAACTGCACTTTCCCGTTTTTGGATGCTTAAATCTATCTACCAAGCGTATCTTCAAAAACAAAATATAAAAATTATTATTATTACAATATTTTTTATTCAATACCTGTTCAACAATATCGCCAGCAACAGACCTCACCAAGTCATAAAAATCATTTGCTATAAATTGGTCGAAATCCATACCATCTGGCAACCAGAACGAAAGATCATTGGAACACTGCGGATACGTAGACACTGGTCTATACTTAGGCAGTACTTCTAAGTTGGTTTCATTAAACTGATTAAGAAATCCAGTGTCATTACTCCAAAAGAGCCGAATGTCGGGGATGTCGAAAAGAACCATAGCCAGACGTTCCAACCCAATACCAAAGGCATAACCTATAGAATTCTGAACACCCGCACTTTGAAGAATTTCATTTTTTATAATTCCACAGCCCAAAACTTCAAGCCATTGACTTTTGTAAAAAATTTCTAATTCCCACGAGGGCTGGGTAAATGGGAAATATTCCTCCACCCAGCGGTAGTTGATTTTGTCTCCAAATAGATCCTTTGCCAAACCAGATAGAATTGTTTTTAGTTCATATTCGGCTAATTTCAATGCCTCTAGTGTATGGCAATCCTGTTTAGAATGATCAATACATTTGGCATTGAATTTCACGACAGCTTTTGCTTTGGGTTTGGATTCAAAGATTTCTAGTCCAGGATGCTCTTCAAAAAGCTGATCTTTGTTTAATAATCGAACAGCGTCAAGTTGGTGAAACACCGGATAATGAGTTGAATCAATCTCATCACGACGGTAAACTTCTCCGACAACTAGGAAGTTGTCAAGTCCAGATTTTATCAGGTCCACTTGATGCGCAGTTGTGTGAGCTCTCAAAAGGTAGTTTTTATTAATGTAGTAACAATCGGACTTTGCACGACTGTTATGATTAACAGGTATCAGTAGATCATCAAAATTCTGTTTAACCGTGACAATTGGGTTCAGGTTATCAAACACACTAAAAACAGGATTCCCTCTATTGTTTATGTATGACTTGTAAAAATAATTAACAATTTTTTGACGAATTATTGAAATTGGGTGATTTTTTTGGAGATGTTTATTTGCTCCAATATAACGTAGTATTTTTGGTGTGACATTAGTCCAGCTATCAGTGCCGTAAATTTTACTACCAATTTCGACAGGGCTTGTTGTTTTTAAATGCGTAGAATATGAACGAAAAACACATTTCATTTTGGTGTTGCAATGAGTATACGTGAACTTTAAGGCCATTGGAATCTGCACATAAACTGATTGAACAAAATGGGAAGTAGTTGATCTCACAAAAATCGCTATTGTGCCATGATACAGTACACAGAAATTTCTGTAATTTTCATGCTATTCTGCAAGCTATCACTAAAATGGTCCACAAAATAGGTCGGTATCCGTATGTTGACTGACCACGAGATTAAGAATGAAAGAAAACGATTACGCCGTCAAAAAATCCGCCATTGCGTTCATTTTGTTTTTGTGAGATATGACGTAGGCAGAGACTTTGTGAAGTAAACCAATATTTTTTTAGTTGCAGTTGAAATTAAATTGTCTGTATTTATTTATTTGTACCATTTATTTGAGTGCTTATCTGAAAATTATTTACAAAAATAAGGAAATAAAAGAAAATATGCCATAAATTCATTTTACTTTGAGTTTTTGTTTTATTATAGGACTTGCTTTTTTTGCTTTTCATTTTCAATAAACTTTTGGTAAATATATTAAAAAGAAAGAAGATATTCGAAAGATGGTTACTAGAATTGTTGGTTCCCACTGCTAAAAGAAAGGTCTTGAAGGATATACCTTACACTGCTTCTTGCTGTTCATCATTCAAAGAGAGGGTATATGACTTAAGTTCTTTTCGAATCGTGTCTTCTACCAAGTACCTAAATCTTAACAGAGTTCCTGTCATTTCAAGAAGCTGCAATTAAATTAAATATCAGCTACATTTTCAAACATCTTATAAGCTTCGGCTTACCTTAATGTGGCTTCCTGGTAAATTGCTTTTATAAACACGTCGATCTCATTATATACAGAGTCGATGAATTCATTTGAAATGGTTGTTTTTTTGGAAAGCAATATACTCATCAGACTATTTGCGAACGATTTAACACATTACCTTGCATCGTTACCAGCATGGCCTCCTATGTTTTCAGGTGCGATGCTACCACCCGAGGTACACCCATCAGGCAGTACTATCCTATCGAAATCACTTTTAAGCCTTAATTTTCCAGATCCACTATCCTATTCCACCACCTAATGCCTCACTTCAAATTGCAAAGTAAAGTGAAAAAAATTGTTAGAACCACAGAAACTTTGATTATTAATACAAAAGATAAGGTTTGTTCCCGATAATTATTCGCAGAAAATTCGCAGCTGTCAGATTTTTAAGTAGTGGGGATATTTTCTCTCTTTGAGAGATTTCTACGAAAAAAGTACGGGAACGCTTTAAACCAAAAAATTTGCAGCATTCTTTCCTAGTGTTGCTTAACCATCGATAGTATTTATTTTCGATATCGTCGATAGTTTTGAATAAAATATCGATAGTACTGATACTATCGATCTATACATTTATCAATTGAATAGGCCCAAACTATGAATCATCAAATTCGATGGCTTGTTCAAATTTTTAGATTTATGACCGCCTATCTATAAAACAAAAGTGAATCTTACCACGATCTATGAATACCCTTATGGCTAAAACACAATCACGCTTCAGCTTTGTCTTCGTGAAGTTACATTTCACACGCTTTAAGTGACATTTTATAAATTTCGATTGTTGTTTTTGCTTTTTTCTGTCAAAATGAGCAAAAAATCAACCAGTTTCTACTTCAGCTTTGTATTTGAATCACGTTACCTTATCTTGTACACGAACCAAACGTAACGTCAAAGCCAAAGTAACATTATGTTAAGATGTAGTGATTTCCAATGGTTGAACTTATAAACGTCAAATGAAACCGAAGCTAAAGCGTGATTGTGTTTTAGCCATTAAAGCCTTTCAATTAAATTGTAAAAAGTTAAAATCGAAAAGATAACAGCACGAGTGGCATTCTTCTGCAATAGGTTTTATTCGCTTATCAACAGTATCAGTTAACTTTTCAAGTATATCCCTGCCTTCAACAGTTACAACCTTTACATAATAACGCTTTCGACTGCGGAAATTCCTCGTGTAAAAGGAAATTGTTGTGTTCGAAATTTCAAAGCACTCAGGAAGCTGCAAGATTTTATCTATTGCCTGTCAGTGCAGCAAGACTTTTTTGACCCTCCCTCATAGCTCACATATCTCAAGCTCATATCGAAAATCTGATAATCGTTTTAGCGTATAGTATGAGCTTTTCCCACAGGTTTCAATCTCTTGAATAAGCTCAAGCTAAAAATGTGAAGGTAAGTTTGAATTATTTAAACTATCGATAGCCGTTCGATTGTTTTTTAAACTATCGATGTAGCCGATATTTTTTTACTATCTATACTATCGATAAACTGTAGGAAGTTCGAGCATCACTACTTAAATGGCAAAAGATTGGTGGAAACTAATTACTGCGAAACGATTTTTAAAATGTTTTTTTTATTATTTCAAGGGAAATGTTATGCATTTGTTGCTGATGCAACAAATAGGCGTTGCATCAGCTCCAAAAACAAAACAATTAGTAGTTTTGTAGGTGCTTCCACGCTTCCAGCAACAATTCTTCTCTGCTCCTTACAAACAGCTGGCTTTAGAAGACTCAACTCACACTGCTCTCTAACAATTGTCTGAACCCTGAACTAAATCAGGAATCTGGACTTCGTCAACAATATTCATGGAAAAGTTCACAGAACCACCGGTTTTTTATGTTTTTTTTTATAAACTTTTAAAAATAACTCTGCAATCTTTATCAAACGTGTCGTATATTTGATTATTTATTGTCTTTTTTTTCAATTGTCAAACTGACGTTTGGCTGCTACTTTTTTCTGCCTTCAAAAATTTCTTGAGCAGAAATTCGCAGGGTGGGGAAATTATTTTCTCTCTCACGAGCTCTCTCTTCTGCGATTTTCTACGAATTTTTGGTGTACGGGAACAAGAATTAGCAGAAATTCGTGAAAATTCGTACGAATTTGCAGATGGGGAACAAAGCTATAATGTGCTCCGTTTAAAAATACACTAACTTTTCGTTAAATATTGACACAAGAATTAAAATAAAAACATTCTAATGTGATTTTCTTTTGGTAAAGATGGATTTTGATCTCAGATTTCGGATTTTGCCTGCCCAAACGAACTTGAAACAGATTGATCTGTTTTTGTAATTGTGTGCGTTTTTCTTTTGACAATCTTTTTGACGTTCTTTATTTTGGGTGTGTTTATACGTATGACAATTTCTAGCTTTCTGTCATGGTATCTCGTTTAGAAAAATCTTTAGTCAGATTTTTATAGATTTTTTTGCAATATATTTCAATGTTATTAAAATATAGTAGTTGGAATTAATTATTTGATTAGTAAAAATATACTTCGATGCGTTTTTAATGTTTTAGGAGTATAAAAGTTGTGTTTGTAATAAAGTCAGCATTTAGCATTCATAAAATAAAGTTCACCGATTGAACACACCCAACCAAACGTTCGAGAAATATCAATTTTATTGTAGTGTGTGCGCAAATATGTGTTAAATCTCGATTGAAAACGAGATTTCAGATTGTGCTCTGAGATAAAAAAAAGATTAATCTGTTGACCAAAGAAAATCACATTTCGCTGTCAGATCAAAAAAAAAGATTGATCTCAGATCAAAAAAAAATTGATCTTACGTAAATCGCAACCGAGAACTAAAATCAAAATACACCCAGCGGCAAAAGTCAATGCCTACGTCACAGAAAAAAGTCCCAACCTTCATTTGACAGCACGGCGTATTCTTGTTTATTGAATTCTTGCCACGAGATAACTAAACCATGGATATAAAGTTCAAATATTATAAAGAGGGAAATCTAAACTAATACGGGGGTAGGTATTTTGGAAAACATTTGGACAAAATTGGAAAATTATTTTTAGAATTTGGAAAACTATAGTTTAAAAGTTATTAACAATTAAAGTTTTGGCGTATAGTAAGCAGCACATAGAAACAAAATTAGACTTTTTTGGTGTCAATCGATGGGGAATAGTTTGGACAAATTTGGAAAATCATTTTTAGAATTTGGAAAACATTAGTTTATTAATTAATTAACAAATTGTAAATAAACCATTTGTAACGTAACGTGGCTATAATTATTATTAAATAAAAACACTTGCACATATAAACCCATTTTTACTGTCCCAAATTCTGTCCCAAGCAATTGATAGCAAAAAATCAAAACACGAAAAATCCAATTTCATTTCCAAGGTAGATAGATTTTTTAATTCCTTTAATGTTATTTTATTTTATAATAATTTTCCGTAACTCAATAGAATTTTTTTCTAGTGGTATTTCATCAGATATAAGGAAAGTAGTAGTCCGATTCAATCGACTAAAGTTGATGCTCGAATGTCGCTATCTAGCCTGTCTTCTCATGATGGCAAACTCGAAGAAGAGTCACCTTCAACTACAAAAGTCTGGGGATACGGGTAGCTATTACTCAGATGTTATCTTTCCAGCAAATACACAAACGAAATATCAGTATCATTCCTAAGGATACAGATGACACAGAGAAGCATTTGAGTGATCAAGAGGAGACTGTACAGGGCTCCGATAGAGAAGAGAACAGTGCCAACACTCTCATCCACAACTGTTCGGTTGTTGAGGAACGAGAGGGGAGGCGCCAAAGTAGTCAGAAAAGCTGCTCTTCGCACAAAACGTATAGGAAGTTTGTCCAGAAAAATATAAAAATAAAAAAGAAAATCAAATCAAAGCGGAAACGTACCTACGAAGATCGAAAACGCAAGTGGAAATTTGAGATCTCTTTAGATTTCGAAGATAAAAAAGTGCAACCGAGTTTCTCTAGCACAACTGCCGCTACCAATCGGATGGCATTCTCATCGGATTTGGAGGAAATAAGTATGAATCTGCCACCGGATGCCCCACAAACACCAGGTTGCCAGGAGGAAGCAGAAGAGAATATAACAGCAGAAGAACGGACTAATAAGAAATCACAATCAGTGGTGTCGCCTAAGCCTTCATTTGTAGAACCATCTATACAAATAATACCTCCGGAATTGCCACACACCGAAAAAAGACTATCAACGTATATGTTTGAGATGCGGATGAAGGCAACAGTATTCCGGATGGGGTCAAAATGTCATCAACATCTTCAGATGGTGAATCTAGTCAAGCCAGTCAAGCAAGTCAAGTTGTATTTTAGCTGCCGCCTATAAGTCGGACGGCAGCGACATCAAATCTTAAACGTCGTCAGAGTCCATTAAAAAAAAAATAACTATCTGGATCACGATCAAGGATATACATCGCAGCTAGCTGTTAAGAAGGCAAATGTTCCGTAACCAGAAGTTTTGAGTTCTAGTGTGTTACGAAAAGCGACAGCACCAACCGATTTTTTTTGTTATTATTTATATTTTATTTTTTTTTAATTAATTTTTTTTTTATAATTAACGCGCGCACAAGGGACTATTTGTTTCCCTTTTAATGTAACACACAGATAGAGAGGGAGGAAATAGGAGGATTAACATTGGTTTTGAATGTTTGCAGATCAAAATGGCAAGGAAAAATCTCGCCGGGTAAACTATTCCAATTTCGTGTTGTTCGGCTAAAAAAAGAATCCCTATATTTCACGGTACGTCCGCAATTGGGCTCAAGGGTGAACTGATGAGAATTCCTTGCGGGACGAGTATTACCGGAGAAACTTTTAAGGGGAAGAATGCAACTGAAACGATAAAATAAGGAGACATGAAACATTGCGTCGGTGTTCGAGAGGGGCATTGATTCAGCGGCAGTTATATCAATCTTAACGCTCGATTTTGTATTCTATCAAGCAGGTGAAGCGATATTTGCGAAGCACCTGCCTAGAGGTGGGAGTTTTACTCGAGTTTAGGGCGTATAAACGCTTTAAAAATGTAGCCTTGTAAATCGCTTCAGATGGGGAAAAGTACTTCTTACACCGATACAGAAAACCTAATCACTTAGCGGCATTCTAAGCGATCTCAAATATATGATCGTTCCAACGGAGGTCGTCGTTAACACACATACCGAGTACTGAGAGCTTTTCGGTTTCTTCGATGTAAGTGCCATTCAAGGACAATGGCATTGTGGGTATGTTTAGCTTTAACGACCGAAGACAGAATTGAGTTTTCGAAGCATTAAACTCCACACGATTTCTATTACCCCATTTAACAATGCTGTATAAATCGGAGTTTAATGAGCTTGACATACGGCACCGTTGCAATTGTACGTCCGAAGGCGAAGGACATGAATTATGGAACGAATATGAAAAGCTGAGGGTAGAGTCGCCAGCAAAACAGTTGAGTGGATTAGAAGTAACAGACAGAAGATCATTTAGAAAAATGAGGAAAAGAGTCGGAGACAAAACAGAGAACTGGGACACACCAGCATTTATTTTGTGGGAATCAGACTTGAATCCGTCCAACACAACTTGTATTGAACGGTTCAAATGCCTTGGAGATATCAAGAGCAATAATCTTACTTTCACCAAAGCGATGTAAAGATTTGTTCCACTGTTCGGTGAGATATGCCATCAGATCACCAGTTGAACGGTTGCTGCGGAAGCCATACTGACGGTCATGGAGAATCTTTCGATCTTCGAGATATTCCTTAAGCTGACGGTTAATCAGCATTTCCATGACCTTAGAAAGAAGGGATGTCAATGCTATGGGTCGGTATAAGGAAGGGGAGGATGGGTCACCTTTCTTAGGGACAGGCTGGACAAATGCTGTTTTCCATCTTCAAGGAAAGATTCTAGAAGAGTAGGAGCGATGGAAAAGCTTAAGCAGTGGCTTTGCCAGTGTGGAAGAACATCTCTTCAGAATAATCGGGGGTTTTCCTCTGTAGGGTTGGCGTTGTTGGATCGGAGACTTACTTCTTTGAGCCTGATTGCTTCTTTACACTCAGAATTAAACCAGGACTTTTTTTAGGCTTGATGCTTTTTACTCTGTTAGGAATAAAAGCACGCATCCCTAGAAGAATTATATTTGTTCATTTCAGCACTGGCATCAATGTCACTATCGACGAAGCATAGTGACCAGTTTAAGTTTCGAAAAGAAATATGCAGGCCGTCCAAGTTGGCTTTCTCGTATTGCCAAAATTAGCTGAAATGATACAATGGTTTGAAGTGCCAAATGGAGAAGTTACACTAATGGTATATTTATCAGGGTGAGAAGTAAGAAACAAGTCAAGAGTATGGGTGGCTTGCCCAGCAACATCCGGTATACGCGTTGGCACATCGATCAGTTGGGTAAGGTGATGTTACCCGGCAAAGAGCTCGACAAACCTTCCTTCGGGTGTTGTCTTACCAGAATAGCGGAGCCAATTGGATTTGAGTATATTTTTTCGAGATGGAATCAGATGGTGCACCAAACTCGTTACAAGTCGAATTACTGTCAAGATTTGGACTCCTGTTAATAAAACAATAATGAATGACATGCTTGCGGAAAGTGAATTTGAGCCATAAGAAGTTAAAGTCCGTGTTGGAACATTGCCCATATTAGGGAAGGCTCTGGCAAACAATATCATTCCTAACAGACCACGAGACCATGATGGGAAAAGAATAATGGCACCAAGCTATACCCATGTAGAGCGTATTCTGATAAATCAGTATTTATTCCAACCTGGGTTTCACTTAATGCCAAAACAGTTGGCCTGTATTGAACAGTGTAGACGTACACGTGAAAGAAATTCTTTCTTAGGCCTCGAACATTAGAATATACGACACGAAATTGACTTACCATTTAAAAATACATACTCACTTACAAAACACAATTCTGACTAAGTCGAACCATGCAGTGAAAGTCCAAATTAATTTCTGTAATAAACAAACTGTCTTAGGTGTTATGCCCATAAGACAGCTTGCATACAAAAATTAATTTAAATATTCAGCATAATAGGACAAACTCAGATGCCCTTATTTATTTACCGCAAGCATTAGATGGTCATACCATGCCTACAGTAGATAAGAAAGAGGCAGTTAAGCACAAAGGTCTTGGGACAGATAAGAGGATAATTTGCAATGCGAGTGCGTTTTATTTATTTTTATTTTTCTTTCACAGCGCGAGTGGGCATCTTTTTATTTCCCCCAACGATGCGAGTGGATATTATTTTATTCTTTACAGCACACTCGAGGGTTTTTTTTCAATTTCTGTAACGAGTGTGTATTATTATTTTTCTTTAAACACAATGCGCAATAATTTTTTTTGACTTTTGTTTAATTATATGAGCGCGCACCTGGACGTCTGGCCTCTACGAACTTAAGATCGACAAATTAGCGAAACGCATGTATATATATATACATATAATCTCAATTAAGTGCTACTCATAGGCACTTGAAAGTAGCACTGGGGGATTAATTAGGTTTTTTTTGAACAAAAATAAGAATTATAGATTTAGTCAGGAATAATTATTACTATCAACAGCACAAGCAACATATATGACGAAAGTAATATATAGAGCCTGGATGCTGTGGCCACTCCATCGCCAGCTGATATCGTCGTAAGGGTGAGTGACCTTATCGTTATATAAGCCACTTTTCTATGCGTACATAGGTCTTGTCTGTTTAATGTATATAATGATTGATTTGTGTGCCTGAATACATAATTCGATAGGGGAGCAAAGCACTAATAGGAAAATATATACAGGGTGTTGTGCATATGAATGTAATATTCGCTCAAGTGGGATTATAGAATACATGTAGGTATATGGTATACGTAGGTACCTATCTGAATGGAAAGCAAAATTCAAAACAAAAATCCATTTCTGCACGGACGTGTGTATGAATACAGCAAGAAGTAAGTTTGTGTTTAAACTTTAAGAAAGTACATACATATATGTACAGCAAAGCAAAGCTAATGAAACTCAAGTATTGACTTCTGAATGCAAAGTGATTTTATTCTTAAATTCTATGGCTATTTATACATAATTACATAAATGCAAGTCAGCATAATAACAAAATAATACTTCGATAAATTGGGAATGGAATGTGTATTTTACTAGCAAAGGGTGTTCTTAGTTTGAATAGGGAGTTCTGAATAAAATATATTAATCTATTATTGGTTTACAAATAACATATTAATCTATTGTTGGCTTAAACATCCTCCCCAGCGTTGAGATCTTTGAGCTCAAATCCTTCAAATCCAAATTCTTCATCTTCCTTCGTTTGAGCATAAATAGTATACTTAGGACTAAAGCAGTCAAGAATGATAGGTACCCAATAGTATATTGATTAATATCGTGATGAGAAAGTTTGCCAGGCAAGGTCTGCTGTGTTTTATGATATGATATTTGCTTCTTAAGTAATGCTAAGTCTTCTTCTCCTCGAATGATAAGTTCCTGCCTTTTCTGGATTTCATATTGAAGTGTTTAAATGGGAAATTTTTCGAAAAATAGACTTAAGTTGTGTGTCGGCAAAAAAGGCACAGTTGACTTTGACGTGTAGAAATTATGAGCATTGATCGTCATGATTGGTTGTTTAATAACACAGTCGGTTGACATTTTCATAAGTCCAACGCATTGTAGTTTTGTTGCGATTATATCAGAACTGCATACTACTGAGAGCACTTCATCATGATGAAAGGCGAAAATCCAGTAGTAAGGATTATGAAGTTGAATCCACATTTTGTCCACATTGGTAGATTTAAGTTCACAATATGATGAAAGCTGCTTATTATGATTAAGCATGTTAATTTCGCATTGATTTTCAACTGAGTGTGTGTTGAATATTAGATGGTGTTGCTTGCATAGATATTTTTTGTCGTCAATATGTATACATGCCTGATATTCAGATTGTGACAGTGCAAAGTGCTGATCTCTGAATGAAGTTACTGCAAGAAACGCTGTTGATGGTTGTATGAAGATAAAGGATGTATCTTTCTGAACTGGTAATGGTATTAATATATTGAATAACTGGAACATCTGTGAATTTAATAGAGGCAATTTTACAAGGAAAACAATTGCTGATGTTGTAACTCTTGCTCTGACTCAGTTCATATAGTTTTGGAAGATTATGTTCGTCATATCCAGGAAGTGTTAATAAACTTGGTATTATTGTACGAATTTTATCCAATTCTGTCAAAAGTTGTCTGGGAGAAAGAAGTAGAGCATTCATTCTTCCTTGATGAGCGTCTGAAACAGCTTCCAGAATTGCTATTTGAGTGCGTGGAAAACTATCCATTATCTGAGTGACATAGATTGTTACGTAGTTAAGGATTTCTGTTCTCTCTAAAGTTTGATTCAGAGCGCTTAAAGAGTCATAAGCCATTGTTAATTGCTCTTTTACTTCATTTAACTGTTCCTTTTTATTGATGATAATGATTTATTTAGAATATTGGTCGTTGACTCAATTATTGTTCTTTGATTGCGGCTCAAGTCCAGTAAATGTTTTTCATTATTTTGGGCCATCTTGATGTTATCTTTAATATATTGCGCATATTCTTTTTTTTTTTTTTTTTTTATAATTAACGCGCGCACAAGGGACTATTTGTTTCCCTTATAATGTAACACACTGCGCGGGCATTAGAAAGATAGGGAGGGGAGAGATAGGAGGTGTCGATTAACATTGGTTTTGAATGTTTGCAAATTGAAATGGCAAGGGAAAATCTCGCCGGGTAAACCATTCCAAAGTCGTGTTGTACGGCTAAAAAAAGAATCCCTATATTTCACGGTACGTCCGAAATTGGGCTCAAGGGTGAACTGATGGGCATTCCTAGCAAGACGAGTATTACGGGCGAAACTTTTAAGGGGAGGAATGCAGCTGGCTACCTCGAGTGAACATTTTTTATAAAAGAAACGATAAAATAAGGAAAGACATGAAACATTGCGCCGGTGTTCGAGAGGGGCAATTGTTTCAGCGGCAGTTCTATTTCCTATCAATCTTAACGCTCGATTTTGTATTCTATCAAGCAGGTGAAGCGATGTTGGTGAAGCACCTGCCCAAAGGTGGGAGTTATACTCGAGTTTAGGGCGTATAAACGCTTTATAAATTGTAGCCAGATCAGATGGGGAAAAATACTTCTTACACCGATACAGAAAACCTAAGCACTTAGCAGCATTCTTAGCGATTTGAAATATATGGTCGTTCCAACGGAGGTCGTCGTTGACACACATACCGAGTACTGAGAGCTTTTCGGTTTCTTCGATGTAAGTGCCATTCATGGACAATGGCATTGGGGGTATGTTTAGCTTTAACGACAGAAGACAGCATTGAGTTTTCGAAGCATTAAACTCCACACGATTCCTATTACCCCATTTAACAATGCTGTATAAATCGGAGTTTAATGAGCTTGACATACGGCACCGTTGCAATTGTACGTCCGAAGGCGAAGGACGTGAATTATCGAACGAATATGAAAAGCTGAGGGTAGAGTCGTCAGCAAAACAGTTAAGTGGATTAGAAGTAACAGACAGAAGATCATTTATAAAAATGAGGAAAAGAGTCGGAGATAGAACAGAGCCCTGGGGCACACCAGCATTTATTTTATGGGAATCAGACTTGAATCCGTCCAATACAACTTGTATTGAACGGTCCAGAAGATAGCTTCTAATCCAACGAACAAGAGTATTATCGATCCCAAAAGCACGCATTTTCGATAAGAGAGCTTCATGCCAAACTCTATCAAATGCCTTGGAGATATCAAGAGCAATAATCTTACTTTCACCAAAGCGATGTAAAGATTTGTTCCACTGTTCGGTGAGATATGCCATCAGATCACCAGTGGAACGGTTGCTGCGGAAGCCATATTGACGGTCATGGAGAAGCTTACGATCAGTGTTAATCAGTGTTTCCATGACCTTAGAAAGAAGGGACGTCAGTGCTATGGGTCGTTAGGAGGAGGGGGAGGATGGGTCACCTTTCTTAGGGACAGGCTGGACAAATGCTGTTTTACATCTTCTAGGAAAGATTCCAGAAGAGTAGGAGCGATGGAAAAGCTTACGCAGTGGCTTTGCCAGTGTGGAAGAACACCTCTTCAGAAGAATCGGGGTATACCATCCGGGCCAGCGGATTTGTGTATATCGAGATGTTTGAGAACTCTTGCTACTGTACGAGGGCGGAAAAAAATCTGTCCCATGGAAAAATTTACATTCTCAAGTACAGGAGGGGCAACGTTGCTTTGAAGTAGCGTGGAGCTGGCAGCGAAATGGGCGGCGAGCAAGTTTGCCTTCTCTGAAGAGTAAACAATTGGTTTGTTATTGTCGATGAGCGTTGGAACCGAAGATGTTGAGGAGTTTTTAATATTTTTTACAAATGACCAACAATTTTTACTGCCTTTGGGACACTGCAGAATTTTTTGCCGTAATTTTTGGTCATGCAAAAATTTGGTTCTTTCAATAACGGAGTTGCATGAGTTTCTTGCTTGTTTGTGTTTTTTCCGATTTTCCTCTGTAGGGTTGGCTTTGTAAGAACGGAAACTTACTTCTTTGAGCCTGATAGCTTCTTTACACTCAGAATTAAACCAAGACTTTTCTTTAGGTTTGATGCTTTTTACTCTGTTAGGAATAAAAGCACGCATCCCTAGAAGAATCACATTTGTGGTCATTTCAGCACTGGCATCAATGTCACTATCGAGGAAGCATAGTGACCAGTTAAAGTTTCGGAAAAAAATATTCAGGCCGTCCCAGTTGGCTTTCTCGTATTGCCAAACGGTCCTGGTGGGAAGTTTTTCTTTAACTGGATGGGTGGAGGATGAGAAATTAGCTGAAATGACACAATGGTCTGAAGTGCCAAATGGAGAAGTTACACTAATGGTATATTTATCAGGGTGAGAAGTAAGAAACAAGTCAAGAGTATGGGCGGCTTGCCCAGCAACATCCGGTAAACGCGTTGGCACATCGATCAGTTGGGTAAGGTGATGTAACCCGGCAAAGAGCTCGACATACCTTCCTTCGGGTGTTGTCTGATCAGAATAGCGGAGCCAATTGGAATTGTGTACATTGAAATCGCCCGTAATAACGATTTCAGTGCGAGGACAAAGGGAAACAATTTTCGAGATGGAATCAGACAGCGCATCAAACTCGTTACAAGTGGAATTGCTGTCGAGATTTGGACTCCTGTAAATAAAACAATAATGAATGACATGCTTGCGGACAGTGAATTTGAGCCACAAGAAGTTAAAGTCCGTGTTGGAACATTGCCCATATTGGGGAAGGCTCTGGCAAGCAATATCATTCCTAACATAGACCACGAGACCATGATGGGAAAAGAGTAATGGCACCAAGCTATACCCATGTAGAGCAAAATCTGATAAATCAGTATTTACTCCAACCTGGGTTTCACTTAATGCCAAAACAGCTGGCCTGTATTGAACAGTGTAGACGTACAGGTGAAAGAAATTCTTTCTTATACCACGAACATTGGAATACACGACACAAAAATCACTTACCATTTCAAAATACTTACACACAAAACACAATTCTGACTAAGTCGAACCATACAGTGAAAATCCAAACTAATCTCTGTAATAAACAAACTGTCTTAGGTGTTATGCCCATAAGACAGCTTGCATACAAAAAATCAATTTAAATATTCAGCACAATAGGACAAACTCAGATGCCTACAGTAGATAAGATAGAGGCAGTTAAGCTAAGCACAAAGGGTTGGGACAGATAAGAGGATAATTTGATTTGTTATGCAAGTGTGAATTATTTTTTTTTTCTTTCACAGCGCGAATGGGCATCTTATCGTCTTCCAACGACGCGAGTGGATATTGTTATTTTCTTTACAGCACACGCGAGGGGTTTTTGACAATTTCTCAAACGAGTGTGTAATATTATTTTTTTATCACTCGCGATAACAATGCGCAATAATTTTTTTTTTTGACTTTTGTGTAATTAATTATGCGCGCACCTCGACCTGACGTCCGGCCTCTATGAGCTTAAGATCGACACTCTTGGTCAAGGACACCGAATAACTTGTTTGCAACGGTGCCTACAAAGTCAAATGGAGATCTTCTCTTTCGAATTGCGACACCATTTCTGTAATTTAGAATTTCATTAAGATTTTCTGATTCCAGTAGATGCATTTCTAGATGTTTGATGATGGCATTGCAAATACTGTTTTTGTTCCGAATCTGTTGTTCCTCGCATTTTGCCTCAGTTGTGTTATGCCTCTTTGTATTCCTTGGAACTCTTGCCAATAACTTGTCATATTGAAGTAAATCAAAAGGCTCCATTCATAAGTTATGAGCCTTGCTTCGCCAATGTCTTTGAGAAATAGCCCGGGGTTACTGTCAAAGTGCTGAACATCTACTGCACTTGGTTTGGTGTTTTGTCCCATTGCTGTGGCAAGTAGAAATAAGCAAACCAATAGTGTTTTAATTGGACTTAGTTTAATTTTTTGACATGGCACAGAAGATGGTTCTTGATTGCTTCGTTTTCGAGTTACGCGTTCTTGTATTGGAAGGAAGCGGCCTTTAAGTGGATGTTTAGCTTTACTTTTGATTCTTAGACGGGAAGAGTGGAGCTTGAGTTGTTTCCTTTATTTGGTCTGCACTAGTTAACTCCTGACATGATTCTTCCCTATTTTTGTTTGGTTGAACCTCAGCAGGGAGAGGACACACTTTAGCAATGGATCGTCTAAGTTCACCTGAAGCAGTTTTTACTACTCTCGCGAATTTGTCTGGTCCGGGAATGGTTCTTAAAACTCTTCCCATAAGCCATTTGAGAGGAGGCAAATTATCTTCTTTAATGAGAACTAACGTGCCTGGTTGGATATCAGCTTGAGGATTTTTCCATTTATACTTTTGTTGAATCTCTTGTAGATATTCGTTTGTAAACCTGCGCCAGAACTCCCAGTGAATAGACGAGACTAGGTTCCATCTTGCAACATGCGTAAGCTGAGGTGCCTTCGCAGCTTCTGATTCAACCATTGAAATAAAAGGGGCTCCAATTAAAAAATGTCCACGTGTGAGATCATTAGGGTCATTTGAAATTGGAGTTAATGGTCTAGAGTTAAGAATTGCTTCTATTTGCGCAAGAGCTGTTGTTAATTCTTCTTGTGTTAATGATGCACTTGAAAATATACGCTTCATATGATGCTTGTCTGATTTTACAGCTGCCTCCCACAAACCTCCGAAGTGAGGAGGACGAGGAGGAATAGTTTTCCAGTCAATGGTTTGGCCATTGCAATAATTTTTGACACACTCCTCGCCCTTTTCAGTAAAAACTTTCAAATTGAGTTCATTTAATTCATTTCGAGCTCCCACAAAGTTTGTAGCGTTCTCAGAGAAGATTTTTGCTGGACAGCCTCGTCTTGCCACAAATCTCTTCAGGGCTCTAAGAAACGCCTGAGTAATAAGATCTGTTACCAATTCTAGGTGAACCGCTTTGGTTGAGAAGCATACGAAGACGGAAACATATGCCTTTGTTGCTTGCTTACCACGTATTCTATAGTGAATGTATAATGGGCCCGAAGAAGTCTACGCCTACATTCATAAATGGTCTTGCGGGTTGGACACGTTCTGGTGGTAAATTTCCCATTAGTTGCTCGATACACTTTGGTTTGGCCTTGAAGCAGTTCATACAACTATTTACTATTAATTATGCCAACCGTTTTCCTCCAAGAATCAAATAGGTTTGCCTCGAAATTGAAAGTAGGGCTTGGGGTCCAGCGTGTAAATGTTCTTTGTGTAGTTCAGACATCAATAATTTTGTATTGACGTGGTATTTTAAGGTTGTTTAATTCTTGAAGATCTTTTCGAAAGGGTTTCCATTTTGTATTCATCGCCATCGGTAATGCGGCATCCCAGTCTAGTTTTAATGCCCATAGTTCCTGCATAAATATTTTTGCCAACACTACCACTGGGCTTACTGTTCCTAATGGGTCGAAAATGTGAGCAGTGTCAGATATAATGTATCTCTTTGTAACTTTTGAAATTGCATTCCAATTTGTTTTGATGAGAAATTTGTCTGACGCTGTTAACCAGGTTAATCCCAATGTTTTTATATAGCCTTCTTCTTGGTCGTGAAGGATCGTCTCAGTTTCGCAATCTTCTTGTGGTATTTCTTTCAAGAGTGAAGGTGTGTTGCAGCAACATTTTCAGAGATAAATCTTGCCTTCAGCGAGAAGTTTTATCAGTTCTGACTGCATATGCTTTAATGCAATATAATCTCTCATAAACTCGATATATTGCTTATGGATTTCTGGATTCTTTTGTAATCTTTTTCAAGACTGTAGAACCGTCTAACAGATATTTCTTTCGGTTCGCCTAGACCTGCTGGGAAGAGATACGATGTAGCGCCCAGATTCAGATTTTGTTGTTGTTTTAAGAAATATTTCCTCACATTGACGTTCTGCTTTAGTAAGCCGTCTCTGGATCGTTTGTGAAGGAGCAGCTATGTTTTCTTCTAGGTTCCAAAAACGTTCCACAAGATTGTCCAGGTTACAAGATGATGTGTTTACTCCTATGCCGCAAAATAGTGTTGTAGGAATCTTATTTATAATTTTCCCCATAACTATCCATCCCAACAAGGTGTTTTGTAGGTTTGGTCTACTTTGGTGTATGCAATAAACTTCACATATGTACCAATAACTCAACTAAACAACAATATAATTAAAACCGACCAAACAAGACAACACCTTATATAGTATTTCAATATTGAATAAAAACAAGGGATCGACCAAAAACTCCTTAAGAAAATAAGTCCTTTTTACGGGCGCCCTACTTATTGAAAAAGAATGCGCTCATGATTTTACTCTGTCATCAGACAAAAGGAAAATAATGATTGTTTTTCTATGCAGCTTCGCTAGCAATAAATGGTTACCCATTTGGGCGGTGGGTGTGAATTAGCTATGATGTGTGATATCATCTATGCTGGCTATAAAGCTTGCTTTGGTTAACCGGAAATCACGCTGGGAACGATTCCTAGAGCTGCGGGTACCCAACGTTTGACGCGAGTTGTTGGAAAATCCAAGGCAATGGAAATTTGCCTCACCGGGAAAGTGATCAACGCAGAAGAAGCCGAAAAAATGGGTCTGGCCAGCAAAGTTTTTCCAACAAACCAGTTACTCAACGAGGCAGTGAAGCTTGCTGAAAAAACTGGAACGCACTCTGGGTTTATTGTGCAATTAGCAAAAGAAGCTGTTAACACTGCTTATGAAACGACATTGCAGGAGGGTTTGAAGTTCGAACGTAGGAGTTTTCATGCAACTTTTTCTACTGTACGATTTTAGTATATCATTGCCTAAATAAAACTAAGTCTTTTCTTTAAGGAGGATCGGAAGGAAGGGATGACAGTTTTAGTTAAAAGGCCCCCTGCTAAATTTAACAACAAATAAATTCGATTGGAGGAATGCAGTTGTATTATATTTTTTTAGGCGCCAGCTATAGCGATCAGTAAAAATCCATCAGTAAAAGTTGAAACTGCTGAAAATTGGAATTTTCTACGCGTGGTTATAGCAATCAGTAAAGTTATGTCAGAAATTAAATGCCAACCACACCAGCCATAACCTGAAATTTGTTTTAATGATGCTAAATGCTTCAATAAACTTTTTACTGGTGATTGGAAGACTAAAAAATGGACCACAAACACTGGAATTAAATGCTTCATTATTTTGTCAAATGACAATTGGCTGTTCAGTAAAATAAATTTTCATCGATAAAAATAAATAAATAAATAAATGGATCACAAACACCGGAACGAAATGGTCCATTATTTTGTCAAATGACAATCAGCTGTTCAGTAAAACAAATTTAATCAAAAAAAAATAAATAAATATTTTTTAACAAATAATACTATTCCGGGTTTACTTTTTTTGCCAGAAAAAATTACTTCAATTGATTTGCCATCGATGATTCGTATCTGTTTCATGTTTTAATGCTTGTTCTAACACTTTTCAACTTTTCAAAATAAACCCTTAGCTAGATCAATGCAGCATTTATATTTTATTTTATAATTTTTTTTATGAAATGAAATATATATAATTGACTTCAACTATTGAATTCTGCTTATATTTTTGTTCTATTAAGTTTTTTATACAACAACAAATATTACTAGTTGTTTGTACTTATGTAGGTGTGTTCATGGAACTCCGTTAAACCATCCAAAAAATGCATAGGCAGCCGCCTGTTGTCTTATGCCCCAGTGAAACCTTTCAAACTTTGAAACAAAGCAACATAAAACGATCATTCACAAAAGACCGTCGGCCAGTGAGTCTAAAAAATACTTACACACAAAATACAACCAAAAAGAGGATTAAGCACGAAAAATGGTTCAGAATGTATCTTCCAACACGCCCAATTTCGTGGTGAAAAAGAAAAAGAAATACAAAAGAAGAGGTCAATTATTTGGCAGTTTAGAACTACTGCACTCTCAGATAGCGTCAATTATTTACAGTTTAGCACTACTACACTCTCAGATGGCGTCAATTATTTGACAGTTCAGCACTACTACACACTCAGACGGCGCCAATTATTTGACAGTTCTACACCAATACTTATCTGACCAGCTTGTAGGCATTGTCAAAAGAAGGCAGTAGATTGGCCTCTTTAAAGTATATTTACTCTATGGTAGTAACTAATTTTTTTTTGCTAATACGGAATCAGTGATAGAAGCACCCCGATCCGGAATGCCAAACGAACAAATTGCCATCGCTGTTTTGATTCTGAAGTTTGGGTTTTATTGTATTTGTTAAACATCAAATGCGATCATTGAATAAGAAGTACTTCTTATTCAATGGGCCTGCACACACGAGATGATTTCAACCTGGGGGAAAACCGGTTTCAAACCTCACTTCAAGCACACACTAGATGAATTACTCTGGTGGAACAAAATGTATAATATATGAACTTCTTCTTTAGGCGTTTTTCTTTTTTCGTTCAGAGCAGAGTCTGTCAAAAAAAAGTTGTATTTCTTTTTTCGCTCAGAGCGTTCAGATCTTCATAGTTGCATTTCTTTTTTCGTTCAGAGAATGATCAGAGCGTGCTCTGAGAACCTTGTATACGCTTAGGATAAATTGACTGAGCATTCTAAGAAAATGCTGAATGCAACTAACGTCACTTTATAGTTGTAGGCTATTTCCCTTCATCCCTGGCACATTGGCGACATTGAATAAGAAGTACAGGAAGACGTGTTTTTGAAAATAAATGAAGCCTCTTTCTAAATAGTGTGAGTTATCACATACACACAAGTATTAGTACTGGGCGGAGTGCAGAAGACTTAAAACTCTCGGGGGCGCCAAATACAATATTATAAAGCGTGTAATGGAAATAGTTACTATAAAATACATTTGGATTTATTTTATTAATCAAACTTACCTAAAAAATACAAACAAGTGAAACAATTAACCTCTTTTTTTAATTTTAAAGATAGGTTTGTTTTATTTAAATAATTTATCACAGTATTTTCTTTCTCATCTAATTGTATCAGTTTTATAAGCAACATTTCCCTGAAACACATTTTTCAAAAATGCATTTGTACAGTAATTTTTGCAACGTCCTCTTATGTATTTGCTACAAGTGTGTCCATTTCTTTTTGATAAAAACACAAATTAAAAAAAATTACTTCTAAATTTTAAATTAATTAGCTCACTCGAGATAATACAAAACCGTCAGGCAAATACGGTATCACGGGGACCGCGGGGGGAAGTCTTGAATTCATCTTTATTCAATTGAAGTATTACCAACCATTTTTTTCTCCTCCACTGAGCTTTCAGAAATCTGAATATTTTCCCAAAGTCATTTGTGTTCATTCGCTTCACACATAAGCTGCACAAAAACGCCACTGGACCTAGATATAATTCAGATAAGTTGGTAGGTACTTACGACAAATTGAAAAATACTTAAAAAACATTTTGATAAATATTCACGAGTCACAAAAATGTAACAATTGTTCAAAAAAATACTAACCAACATAACTTCATACTACATTTGCTCAAGGTATTAGAGCGCCTTACCAAAAAATAATGAAAACGAATGCCTCCCTGACTTTAACTATGTCGTTTGACAGATAGAAAGTGAATCTTATCCATTGATGTTGTGCATTTTTATTTTTAAGAAATTTATTGTATTCATTGTTTAATACCACAGAAAATCTGTTCTAAATTATTCTACAATAATAAAACAATACTTACTTGTGAAAAGAAATGTCTTCATTTCTCTTAAAAACTCTGTTTTTACATTTTTTTTCTATGATGGTCATATTGATTTTTGTTTTCCTGTTAAGATACTAGAATATACTGATGCACCTAATTTTACAAAGTTAAACAGTTTAATATGATTGCAAAACAAAATTATCCAAATTCGAATCACTTTTTTTTAATTCACCGCTTTGCCAAAATGACAGGAAGAGATGGAATTTACTACTCCATGTATAACTGATTAGCTTCACTCACGTATACTGAATATACACAACACGTCTTCCTGTTCTTCTTATTCAATGGATAATACCTTTGTCAATTGTGAAGTTTATTAATTATCTTTTTAACTTTCTGGTGATTCGTAAAAACATCTTTGTTTCCTAGAAATAACCTTATCATCTCCCATGGTCAATGATTGTTCGAGTTCCTACATTCGCCGGAGTTTGACTGTACGCATTTTAACAAATCTATGGAATTAATACGTTAGCGAATTGAATTTTTAATTCTATTAACAATATATGAAACAACATTTTTATCGTTTGGTGAATGAAATGCAATTTGTATATATTAGTCAGGTATAGAAATAACTTATATATTAAATCTTAACCCAGTTATTCTATCCTCTAGAGAACGACAATAATTTATCCAGCAATATGAATTTAAAGGTTACAAAACTCGCTATTGTCAGCCGTTTAATGGTTCTCGCTATACAGCTTGTAGCTGATATTTTGCTTCCTGATCACACTGCTGATGTTTTTAAATCGCCAAAACCAAGCGCCCAAGAGAAGACTTCATTCCTTGATAAAACATTGACTTTTGTCTTCTCTGGACTAAGACGTTGGGATGCAGAGTATTTTCTTCATATTGCCGAACATGGTTACAGCTATGAGAACACATTGGCTTTTTATCCTCTCTATCCTACAATAACTGGATTTTTCGCTAAGAGTGTTTACTTCCTTGGAATAGGTGTTTCTTTGCGAACATTAACTCTAGTTATTGGAATTATATTAAATGTGTACTTTTTTTGTCGGGCAGCAAATTGTCTCTACGAGCTGACTCAAAGGATATTTGGAGATTTCAACAAATCATGGAATGCAGCTGTTGTATTCTGCTTCAACCCTGCTTCGGTGTTCTTTGCGGCTCCTTATTCGGAAGGACTCTTCTGTTGGCTATCGTTTAGCCTAATGGTGGAATGCGTAGGACAGGTGTCTTTATTCACGACATCTCTAATGTCAGCTCTCGGTATAGTGTGTCGTTCAAATGGACTACTAAATGTAGGATTCCCCATTTATTTCATTTTAAGGAAGGTCTTTCTGAAGCGGAGTAAGTGGTTGGTTTTGAAATTGGTTGTGATTATTTTTGTATCAGTTATTCCCTTGACATTCTTCTGTTTTTATGCCTTTAATCAATTCTGTTCCACAAATTCAACCATCAAACACCAACCTGAGGTAATCAAATATGCTATTGAGAGAGACTACGTTTTAGCTGGCAATCGTATGCCTCTAAACTCGCCTTGGTGCGACCGTTCTTTTCCATTTCACTACTCGTACATCCAAAATCACTACTGGAATGTAGGATTTTTAAAATATTACGAATGGAAACAGTTCCCTAATTTTATCGTTGCTTCTCCTATCATTGGATTTATTCTTTATCAGACGTTTTTCTATTTTTATTCTTTGTTCAATTTTGTAAGTGTATCAAAATTTCAACAAGTCGTAGATGAATGGAAGTCAGTGCCATTTATTCTGCATTGTTTTTTTCTGACGCTCTTTTGTACACTTTTTGCCCATGTCCAAATAGCAACCAGGCTTATATGTTCTTCATCACCCGTTCTTTATTGGTTTGCAGTTAATTATTTGCCAAAGACCTTCGATAAAATTGAGTGGAAGTCTACCAATTCTCTCGTGCTTCTCTGGTTTAGTGGATATTTTCTAATTGGAACTGCTCTGTTTAGCAATTCTCTGCCGTGGACGTAAATTTCAATATTAAGTATGATATTTTATTGCATAATATGCTCAATACTTAATTTTGTATGTTACTGAGATTTGAGACTATTGTTTAACAGACAAAATGTTATGATATCAAATCACTCAAATTGAGATAAAATAACAAGTTATGTGATTTATTTACCTTTTCTATTTTTAATAAAATTATTTTTAAGAGGTTCAAAATGGGTGGTCTTATTTGACAACATGACAATTTTTTCTGAACTATATTTGAACATCATTTAGACTAGGAGACTGTTAAACTAAGTCTCTAGTTATGCTGGAACATTAGACTCCATACGATGTGTATGATTCATATACCTCTTCAATCTCATTCTCATTCTTAGGAAATATTTGCTTTGGATTTAGGATATATGAGTCAAGTTTGATTGAGTTTAATTATATTATTTGCCACGTGGCTTAGTGTGTCCGACTGCTAAGCGAAGAATCGGGGTTCGACTCCCCGGCAGAGCCACCTTTTTATTAACAAAGCAAATAGTAGTACAAATAATAAAAATAAGAAAAAAAAACACTTAAGATAATTTGTGAGATTTATTAACTTTGAACAAAAATCCTCGTGTTTTGAGTATAACCGTTCCCAAAATCCCCACCGGAATATTATATGGACGGGTTGACTCGTCCGCTCTTTGAATTTTTCACCCCAGGTTGCCTACCAACAGAGCTCATTGCAGGAGTATACTGAGTATTTCCAAGTTGCAACTACATAAAATATTAGTATATGTTTCACTCAAAAAATATAAATCTCGCCAAAAAAGTAAAAAAAAAGAAAATTAACAATGATGGTACTACTAAAAAAACTATTCAAACTCCTTCACATCAGCTACGCTTTTTGGTCGTCTAAAAAGGGACCTTTACTGATTTTTAGGAAAATTTCCTCTGCCTTTCGAGCTGGAAATTGGTTTATTTCCCTTATTTGTAATTTTTTACAGATTTCCTTTATACTATAATTTTATTAAAAGGAAAGGGGTGAATTTCGCAGTTTTCGTTTCGTTTACTAATAAAATGTAATTTAATTTTATTTTTTTCCCGTTACTTGTTAAACCAGGATAGGTCACATGTTTTTGCTTTCAAATTTGCTTTACTTTAATATGTAGTTTCGTCTTTTGATCACTTTTGTTGTTTTGTTATCTCTTTTTCTGAACACCAAAAGAACCGAGTCGGTTTAGGACTTGATGCCGAAATTTACCTTTTAAACAATTAATGAAAATTCCTTTATTATGATTTTTGTACCTCACCATTAAGGTAAATTCTAATTCATAAAACCTTTAATAAAAAAAGAAAAAAAGTTACACTTATAGCGAGTTTCATTCAAATTTTAGGGATCTGATCTCAAAATCGAGATTTGATCTTTTCAATGAAACTTCTTTTTTGATTTAATTGTAGGATTGGTGAAGGACTGTCACTCTTCCTTTGTTATTTGCATTTAGGGTTGCAACTTCGTTCATAAAAACATCGATATTATGATGATGATATCGATATTTTCGCGATTTTTAAGAAAAATGTTTATGAACTGATTTTTTAATGCTCAATAAGCGGTTACTTCTTAAGTTAAAATACGAAAAGTAATGAAATTAAAAACAAAAACAATAACTAGCCAGCTAATTTTAATTCTGAAGGTTGTGTTTCATTGCGTTTGTAAAACATCAAATGCGATTTTAGTTAGCAAAATACCGTTTTTTGTCGATATCTCATAATATTTGAGGTTATGTTGAAAAATAACCTGAAGTAAAATTATAGTTTTTTTTTTAAATTATTTACAACTTTTCTGCAGACCATTTTTGGATCAGAAATTAAACTTCGATGGAAATCGGAAAAAAGTTTTCAAACCCTAAACTACACCCTCACACACCTCCTCAAAAAGAATTACCCTGGAGTAGCTTGTGAAATTTCACTATCAATTCTATATCATTTCTTTCTTGGAATTTGTGTTTATTTTGTCCTATCTCCCGGAAATAAATGATCGCAGTTTCATAAATCTTATATGTACATATATATAAAAATGGTGTGAAAAGTAATTCATCAATTCAGGACATCTGCGCCGATTTGGCTCAATTTTTTTCCGTTGTTTGTAATTGCCAGGAAACCAGCATTAAATTTGAAAAGCTTGGCCGATTTTGAAAACATTTTGTAACTACGTTTACGTTTGTGGTTTTTGGCTATAACTGGACCGCTTTCGGTATCAAGAAAAGCTAGGGTAAGCCCGAGCAACGCCGGGTGGGTAAGCTAGTTTAATATAGAAATGACTTCACTATTTTGAATTTTAAACTGCGTCCACGATGCGTGGTTTCGATTCTTTGAGAAAAGAATTGATTTTCTCTTCTTTTCAGACAAAAAACTGTTGTCAATTGCCCAACACAAAACTGGTTTTGCATGAAATTTCAGTAACAAGCAT